>CM035119.1:120737171-121337171 GCA_020205555.1 Panax stipuleanatus | reverse complement strand
AATATTGACAAGAACTTTGACCAATCCGATCATCAGTCACAAAACGCTCATTAGATAGTGGCCTATGCCTCTTGCAGAAGGAAAGCAAACGAATGCACTGGTTGGCCTCATCCTCATCTCCAGGAATCAGAAGCAGTCCGTCCTCATCATCAGGCTATGTTGATATATAACAGTAATACACAAAGAGACAGTCTTATTAGCTACTTGTAAGCTAATAAAATTAGAACAATACATTTAGTCAAATTTTAAAGAGCACTCATGTATATATAAACAAAAAACAGGAGTTCATTTATAGTTGAAAAGGAATAAAAAATACCTCAATACAAAATCCAGCAGCCCGTGCGCAAAGAGGATGATATGCTACATAACAAGTGCTGTTTGAACACTGTAATTACCAAGAACAAATAAATCTGTCTGTCGAATAAATCAAGGTACTTATTCAAAAAAAAACAATCATAATTTATAACACACACGGACCAAGGGAGAGATAATACTGCAAAAAATTATAATAAAAAGAATTGAATATAGGAACCCTACCAGGATGCAATTGTGGAAATTAATCGTATAGACTTATTCTGTTGGTGAGGGCGGTCATAGCAGCCAGATAGGGAAGTTTAGATTCCCTGAATTTGTATAGTGTGGTAGGGGATAAAGGAGCTCCTCTTGTGACTCATGTGTGATGTGTCGACTGTTGATGGGAGGACAGTCTGAATCCAATTTTTTTTTTAACAAGTTAAAAACCGAATTTTTAGAAGACCATTTTAAACTATTGAGCTAAGTCCATTTGGTGCTACAATAGTCTCAAACTTGGGTATAGCAGAAAGTTATTATAATTTTTAATCACCAACGGGATCAACTTCCAAAGGTCAGTGGCAAGTTGGCAACATAATTAAGGTAAGTTAAGGTTTTTTTGGATAAAGTAATTAAGGAAAGAAAGTTTGATGCTACAAATAGTTATGGGACAGATGATGAAGTTTTCAGGAAATTGCAAGCCTATGATTCTACAAGGGAAGGAGAATGCCACAAAAGCAGAAGTATAAGAGGGAGGAAAATACACACCAAAAAGGGAGGGGGAATAAAATTCATGAAGCCAATAACAACCTAAACAAGGTTTTCTTTTTATTCTTTTCTTTTTTTATAACTAAGGCACTAAGCTAAACAAGGTGTAATTGAGTTAAGCTGAATTTAATTTGGGGTAATTGTTGAATGGCAGATTGTATCAAGGAAAATATACTCCAAAATATAAATTACCAACAACTACATTCATGTAATAAAACAGCAATGAAAAGCTTGCCTGGATACAAGCTCCATATGAAACCCCACATATGCTGCATAAGAGCTTCCAGCGATCCTACATAAAACAGGAAACAGAAGGATTAAAATAAGCGTACATATATGCATAAATTTTAGACAATGGAATAATCTGAATATCTAGTGAAGGTCTTGTCCTTATTTCTTTAAACAATTTTCCTACCTTCTGTTTTCATTTTTTCTTTACTAGTAGCAAAAGTGCAAAACAACAGTTCATAAAATATACAAACAAGAACTAAGGGACACCTTTCTTGATAAATGCAGAGAGGGAGAATCCTCGTGGTGAAAAGTCAATTTCTGACAAAATAATAAGAATAAATAAAAGAAAAGATACCTTGTTGATTCTACTCAACCCATCAATGGGTTCCATTTTCTTGACATCAGATAAGCAAGTTTCTGAAGAATAGTGGATGGTTAATGAAACAAAATAAATTATGTTAACAAACAAAACATCAGCAGAAGTGAAAACCTGGTATCCAAATGGCACATGCAAGATGAGCCCACCGCCCATCTGTTGTAGGCTTCATAGCACCTCCTAGAAAAAAATCATTGTGATAGATATAATTAGTCCATGCTTTCACATAAAAATTGCAAAACCCTACAACAAATAGTTATGTAAACTTTAAAACTCAAATACCTATAACAGGACAAAGACAACAGGGTGGGGGGAAATCAGGAGCCCCTGGACGGCATAGGTTGCACAACCAAAGTACACCATCAACCGGCTCCAGTTCTCCATAGCATCTTGCATGAACCTGAGCAAGCAATGCTACTAATGAAACCATGAAAATGACTGAAAAAGAGCTACAAACAATTAAATCTTAAGAAAATCTAAAATGCAGATTAAATATTGATATATAAATCAGTAATAATATTTTAAGTTGACTTCTAATAGCCAATGATCACAAATATTTTGATGACTTCGAAGAAACCAGCAATAGGATTCAGGATTGATTTAATCTAATTTCAAGACAATTATTTATGTTATAAACATAGCTGATGGCTGATGCTTTAACCAAACATGACTATATAGCTGTAAGATACCAGAAATAATTAGTGAGATCTGTTACTTTCTAGCTAGCCCCTGTAATTTTAAGTTCTTCCTTGATAAAATGACCTTTTTTAATTTTGCTGGTTCCAGATAAAAGGACCTGGACTCTAGAGAAAACCTAGTTGTTTTTGTCTGCAGGCAACTTTTGCTTTTTCTTTTGCATTCCAAGGATTCTCGTTCCATCCCTCTATCAAAATTCCTCTCAAAAGAAAAATCCCTCTAAGATTAAGGATATTGCATGGTATGTGTCTCTTTGATTCTCAATAGATTAAATACCAAGATTTACTGCAGAGGCAACACCCTTAGAAGACTCTTCCTCAAAACAGACATTTATTAAGTAAATCACACAAGTTATATACTCAGATTTTCTTGCACTGTTTGGTTGTGGAGAGATTGTGAAATTGGCTTTTGGCAGATATTAGGAGAAGCTTGGGTTTGCATTTCAAATCTTTGGAGAGTTTATTGGGAGTATTAGGTATAGAGACTTTGGTAGACGGAAAGACAACAAGCTTCTGTGGTCTTGTGTCCATTTGCAATTATCTGGTTCGTTTGAGGAGACTAAATACTAGAGCCATCAAGCATAACTGCTTCCGCAACATCTACTCTAGGACTGGTAGTTCACTTACATGTAGCTTTTATTTGGTTTATAAACTTTCAGTGTTTTATCTATTATTTCTTTCAGAAGAGGACTCCCTTATTCATATATAAGTATTCTTTTTTTACCAAAACTAAATAAACAATAGGTGAGATCAGTCACATAATAAGTAATTATTAATTACATTTCTCATCTCAACTCAACAACGGCTTCTATCCCAAATAACAAGTTGGGGTAGACTAAAATGCATCCAATGTGTGAGCGCAAAAGAGTTATATTTCACATTCTACAGGCCTTAAATTAATATACCACCATCATGGACCTGATGCTTACTTTTACCATAAGAAACAAGGAGGTGCTACAAACATTTTCCTAGAATTAGAATATAAATATATTTTAAAAAACACTGAAAAATTAAATTCAAACATTACTACAGAAAACCACAATTTCAGTAAAGATATATAATAGTGAAACATCAGGGCGGTAAAGGAAATTAGATTCTCTATTCTTTGGGTAAAAAGGGAAAATTGTGCAACAGAAATAAAGAACTTACCATCATTCTGCATTTATCGCACTGCAGAAAAAGATTATTCACATACTCCTGAAAAATATATCTATTAATTATCAATCTTTGTTAAATTTCACAGTCAAAGTAGAACAACAGATGACAGAGTAAACAAAATTACAATCAGAAAGAGGAACCAATGCAGGAACAAGCATAAATATATCATAGCATCTATAAATTAATATATATATATATAACAATACTTTGTGAATGCAATTCTCAGTATTTGGGGACCAATGCAATATAGTAACATGCAAATGAAGACAAGTAGTAAGTAAAAGATTGGTAAGTTAAATAACTGTTATACCTCATCCATATGGCAGACATTGCACTTGTCAAGGTCTTTCCATTTTACATGAACAGGTCTGTAACCAACTGGCAGATCTTGATACCTTTCGGATGTCCGCGTAGAGGAGTTTGAGGGTAGCTTTGAAGTTGACAGCTGACAATACCATGAACAAAACAAATTCAGGCTAGAAAAAGCACTAGATATCTAGAAAGCAAATACATGTAAAAATTTGCATGATTAAAAATGTCATGAAATGTTCCATACGTTCAAACATTTCCATCTAAGTGAAAGAAGAATAGCTATAAAATTGAAATGATGAGGCTAAAAAATTAATTAACTTCTTTATTTAATACTTGTAAAGACCTTACGTAATAGGATGCAAAAAAGATGGAACTACTCAATTCTATCTTTTTCTTTTTCTTTTCTTTTTTTTTTTTTTTGGGGGGGGGGGGGTGGGTGGGGAGAGAGAGGGGTTGGGGGTGTGGTTTATGCAAATTAAGGAAAAGAGATAGCTAATGTACCTGTATAAGTTTCAAGATTTCAGGGTGAGAAAAACCAAACATGCCAGGACCAGATTTAACGATATTTTTGTATCCAGCACAAGCTTTTAAAGCATCAGAGCCACGGATTTGCCTCTTCCTTAATCTTCTACAAATTTTATCCCAGCAAGAAGATGAAGTGGATCCTTCAAACTGCCAAAAAAGAGAACACCTTAAAGAAAATACAGCACTAGGTGAATGTAAAGACGCATAACACCTGAAAAAAGAAAATTAACAAAAATAAAAGCAAATTGATAATGGGTTTGTATTAGACAATTTTACCATATTAGAGTTATTGAATTGAAGGTTACGAGACAGTAATTATTCTAACATATAAAGCAATTGAAACCTAGATTTAAGCTATTTTGTAGTACAATTGGCAGATCACAGTGGAGTTTGATTAATACAAATATCATCAATTCAAAATGTAAATCAAGGCAATGCTGAGTTTTGTACTTATTTATTTTATTAGTAATAACATATGGATTCATTTTCATAAGAGATAGGACCATAGTAACAAATACTGTTTCAGAGAGTGTACTGTTTTCTTATTGGTAAGGTACATACAGGTACTGATACCATTACGGTTTCAGATTTACATTTTTTTAAAGATGTAGGTTTGGCCCATGATTGAGACATTTATTTATACACTATATGTAATACATATATCAAAATAAAATCACATATTTCCTAAAGTATCAAATATCTTGAGGGCCGTGGTTGGTGCAATGGTTAAGTGCTCACTTGTTGGATGCTTGGTCACAGGTTCAACTCCTAGAAACATCTATTTAGATAGAGGTACGGCTGCATATATCTAATCCTCCCCAGATCCTCATATTTACTGGAGACGTGCACTCTTTACGAACCTTGTTTTTGCATAATATCAAATATTTTAGCACACCCTTTTTTCTTCATAATATAAAATATTTTAGTACACGCACAAAATTTATAACGCCTCTCCAAAATAATATAAGCTATCTTATGTGATATTGATTGTAATACAAAAATAAGATTCCAAAAGCTTTTTTTCATAAAATATCAATATAAAAAAAATGGCATAAGATTTAAAACAAAAACAAAAGGTATATTAAAAGAAATATTGATACTATACCAAAGGACAAGATCAAAACTACTTTTGGAAATTTTATAAAACTAAAAATCTATTTTTTTTAAAATAGAAAAAACTCCGTTTTTTTCGTCCTTTACTTTACGATTGGACTTAGGAGCAGGAATTGGCTTGACTTTTAAGCGGTAAGGTACCTAACCAAATTAGTACTGTTTCAACGACTAAACATAAAGGAATTATAATTATAACTACAGATTTGGATTTGAACATTAATAACAAAACTTGAGGAGCATATATAGTTTTCCTTCTTGGTTGGTTTTACTTGGTGATATTCCACTTCATACACTTGTTTTTTTGAAAATTTTTATTGAAGTTAACAAATACATGAAGTTAATTCTCAATTTTCATTTGCCTTTCTCTCTTGTTAGGCTATACTTTTATCATTTTCTCCTTTAATTTATAAAGCTTTAATTCTTCTCTTGTTAATTATATAGAATTATAGACTAATATTAAATAGCATTTTACATTCTTTCTAAATTCTGGCAGATTTATAGTATATATGTGATTCCTATAACTTTTTGTCTTACTTCTTTATTCTAGAAGTGGTTAATCATTTTTATACTTTTTGGCTGACTATTAATTTGAAATATTTCGCTTCATATGAGTGAAAATATATATTTATAATTTTACATAGGCTCTCTGAAGACACTGTTATTGATAGAAAAATCTTCAATTAGCCCTCTCGCACTCTACTCTGATGCCTAAATTGAAATAGTAGGGTAAAATAGAAAAATATTGAAACCATTTTCATAATTATATAGACATATTAATAGATTCTCAATGTTCTTTACCTTGTTTAGCACAAGTTTGTGAATGTACTTTCCACCCATTAGAGATTGTTAATGAAATTTTGATGGAGGAAGATAGTGTGATAATTTGTATTTAATCTTTGGAATTCATAATTTTCAGATTTTAGTTATTAGGAGATTTCATGTGCATGATTCTAGCAATTACTATATCAATTAAGATGATTTAGGCTTACTTTAGGCTCTAATAAGATATTTTAAATTAGTATCAATTAGGAATATTCTAGGTGTAATTTTAGGGATTTTGATTGTGCATTTAATTTTAGTTTTGACTTTCCTTTTAAATTGCAACTAATATGTAACGGATGAAAACTTTTGATTAAATAAAAATTATCCTTTGGGTTGTTTGTTTTCCCTCTCTCTGGTGAATGCTATAATTCAATTTTCCCCAGATGTGTGTGTAATGTGTTTGAAGAATAGTGAGTCTCATTCTTATTTATTTCTTCGTTGTTCGATGGCTTGACAGTTGTGGTGTTGTTTGTTTAGTGTGATGGTTGAAAGTTTGATATGTCGCTCTTCAGTGGAAGATCTTTTACTAAGCAAATTTAGTGGTTTTGGTCTTACAAGTGATAGGAGAACTATTTGGATATGTGCTTGTTTTGCTATTTCGTGGAGAATTTGGATTGATAGGAATGCTAAAAAATTTACGATCGGACTACAAATCTTGAGTTGTTTTGGAATAAAATTTCTTTCTTGCTTATCTTTGGGCTCATGCAATGGGAGAGAGATTGGCGGGCGGTGCTTAATTAATATTAAGTTTTTCTCATTTTGATTTCTCTAATTTCTTTTAGGAGGACTTCTTGTTGTCGTCGTGCGTTGTTAATTTTCTTTTCTAATCAATATTATATTCTTCTTTTATCCCTAAAAAAAATTCTTGTGCATTTAATGGCCCCTAACGGATTCTAGGGTTACTTCACCTAGTGGATTCTAGGTAATATCGGTGCTAGCCGCACTAGAACGATATCTAGCTCCCATTGCTTCCGTCACACGTCAAGTTTTAATGCTGTTGGAAGAATCAAGCAATTATTCAATTACATTATTCTTTTTCTTGGAAACTGAATTAATTCTACAAAACTGCCTATCTCTTTAGGGACACAATACTTGTAGCTATTTGCAATAGAAACCAACAAAAGGATGGAGATGGATCCACTTAATGGCTCCATTAAACTGTGAACACTTGTTCAACAATTATATGGTTTCCATTTATGCCAAATACGTGGTATATTTTGCTTTGTGGTGGCCACCATAAATTACTTATAGAGAAATAGTGAAACAAGCAACTGCAAATAAAAGGAGTATGTTATGCAAATGAGAAATAAAGTACTAAAATTATAAGATCGCAATTTATTTTAAGAAATAAAATGAAATTGGTGCTGGAAAAGGAAATTCAAATGGCAATATATTTGCAGTTTCAGTTTGCAACATTGCATTACAAGATACCTTCTCTCCATTGCCAGATGTAACTATAAATAGAGGCCTGCTCGTTGCGTCAGCATCTCTCAGCACTTCCATCTTATATGAGGTACATACACTCGGATCTGAAACACTCAAATTGGAAAGGAAAATAAAAGAATTGTAACGAAGCCATCCAACATAATCAAACATTAGAAAAATAACGAAGTTCTTGCAAAGAATGATCTACCTAATATTGAAGGAAACTTTCTCACAGCAGTATACCCTTCTGGACAGATGTATTTATCATCATAAAAATAATCCGAGTCTTTGACAATCTTTCCTGTAAGCGATATTGTGAACCCGTGAATATAAACATGTTATCATAGAGAAAAGAAGGAACGATCTCATTTAAATATTCCAATGGAATATGAAATCCAAAACGTGTATTTGTTTATGTTGCTTGACATCATCAAATCAATCAAGTACTAAAGAAGCCGTGTCCTAATGCAGTTAGGCTACTTAAAAATGAGCTCTCAAAGCAAATCAGACAATACAGACAACTTACAAAAACAATGCAAAGCATAGAGACACAACAAACAAATTCCACATTTTGCCTATCCATGAGGAAGCAGTTCAAAACAAGCGAGAATTACCAAGGCTTTGTACTTGTAAATCCCCAATTTCAAACGGGCAACTCCTAAGGCCCTCCAAGTTTCTCTGTATCCCTTCATCTCTCGTACCCTCGTCACCTGAATTATCACTGCCTTCTTCCTCCCCGCTTGCACTGTTATAATCCGTGTTTCTCTTTCGCAACCGTAACATTCTTTTTGGAAGCTTTTGATTGCTAAGATACCTGATGAGAAGAATTAGTACTTTTATTTAATTTTTAACTCTATTTTTTCTTGAAATGCATAACTAAAATAGCGGTTTTAGATAATATGACGATTTATTAATCCTTATCTAACTTTTCAGCAGAAAGCTATTCAAAGTACATGAATGTTTAACTGAGCAACAAGATTAGCAGTCAAGGAACCTAATTTTACTTCAAATTTGCTCAAAGTCTAATTACTATGATTATAAATTTTAAAAATCACCGTAACTGCAAATATAATAGGCAATCAATTCTCCAGATAAAACATTTCCAAAAAAATTGAGGTAAAGAAGATAATTGACATAAAATCGGGAAGAAGAGACAATTAAATTAAAGTGAGAAGCTGGAAATGCAACCAACTAAAGTAGCTAAAATATCATTAATGGTGAGAAGTTATGTAGAATTATTGCTGCAAAATGTCAAGCTTAAAAGGCAAAGCAGAACTTTACGTAAACATGGAGTACAAAAAGTAACTTGGGATAGCAATTACTCCATCAATGGACATGCGAGACAATCAAATCATCAAACTTTATTACTATGCTGGATATATCCATGCATGTTCAAACTTCAAACTGATAAATTAGGAGTTTAGGACTAAAGATTTAAAACAAGAAGGCTCTAGCAATGACACCTGAAGAAGGAGAACTATAAATGTCTACCCCAGTTGGTAGATATGAAATATAATTCAAACACAAAAAAAAATTGATTAAATAAGCTAAGGTCATGCACTATAGAAAAGAGTACTTTTTGTAACAAAGTGCAGTCATACACCACAGAGACGATAACAATATTTCCTCACTAGAGGAAACATAAAGGCTATAAGCATGCTAGGTGATCCATTTTACTGGCTGTCCTCTCAAAGGTGGTAATCTCCACTCTCCGGCGGTAATATTTATTTATCTACCTATTTCAACCATTAGTTCTGGCCTGTTAGTATGATTAGATTAGGTATCTCCTAAAAATCATGAAAGAACTCAAAATAAGCTCACATCTTTGCTTCCTTCATGCTTCGAGCAAAATCTGATTTCTTGCACTTCAGATGGAAAGCAGAAAGAAGTCCTTCAAGAAATGGGATAGCTTGTTTTGTTCTAAGCCTGGATGTCACAAGATAAACAGGACTCAATGGTAGGTAAGTAAGATTAGTTAAGTACATTAATTTATCCAATGACAATATACTACATAGAAACAAAGTATACTTGAAACATGTAAAGCATTGCATACCTAGCAAAATCATGGGTACCAAAGAATTGAACCACTACTGACTTTTCTCCAGATATTTTGTTTAAACCTTTACGATCACCAGCAACAGGTTCATCCAGAACAATTGCTGGCCACATAGCATGACCTGCATCAAAAAAATACCAAAGGAAGTATATATAATAATCAAACAATGAAACTGATGGAAAACATACAGAGAAGTAGAAAATAAATAATTGTGTCACAAAACTAAACATCTATTAACAGTTCAAACTTAAAATCCATAAGAAAAGGGTCCTTATCAGTTGGCATTATTGGTTGATAGATGTTACACACCTGCATTGGGAATGAATCAAATGGGAAGAAAAAAATGTAAATTAAAATGGGCCAGAAATTTTAGAAACTGGATTGCTTTTAAGGTGGAACCCATAAGGGAGCTTGTATAGTTAAATTTATGCATAGTTGTCTTCTACTGTGTCTGTCCATAAGTTGGTTTCTGTTGATCAGAGACTCAGAGATACAAATAACTTCTATCTTTCAGGATTAGGCATGGCAATTTCCCCGTCCGAAAGGTCCTCTTCCCACCCCCAACTCTAACCGAACATGTTTGGGACAAAATGAGACCCTATCGGGTTAGAGTAGGGTTAGATATTTAAGTAAATTACCGAAATCCGCCTCGATTAAATGTTATATTACTCAAATACCCCTTACATATACTCAATCTTATTTGAAGTTGGGTCATCTAGAAATATTACTATATGATATGTAATAAAAAGTTCCTTTACATTTTAGGTTCTTTATGTAATTTGTTAATTGTTTCATGATAAAAATTATGTTGGCTTCACTTGGGGGGTCAAGGTGGGGGTTATTGTTGGTAGTGCGGGTGGGGCTATTTTTAGCAGGGGAGGCGGGTCAAAGGGAAGGTACCATACTCACCCTCATTGCCATGCATATAAGGAATTAAGGATTAAGAAAATTGCCAAACATAGGTCATATTTGTGATGCATGGGGGTTATATTTTGTTAAAATATCATTATTATGTGTTTATGCATGAGGTTAGCAAGTCTTCTTGTTCTACATGTTTCTTCGTAAGTCAGCTAGCATAACAAGCCCAAGCCCTAGTAGAATCAAGATCTCTTAAAATCTCAAGCCATGTAAAGCTTTCAACTAATGATCAAGTAATCAAACAAACAAATAAAAACAAAACAATCCGATGGCAGACGATACTTTTGAACACATCTGATGTATCATAGATTTTAAGTTTGAGTTTTGCATAAACACAATCTCAGACAATACTAGTGAAAGTATTCTATAATTCATAAAATATGGGTACACAAGATATATGTGTCAAAGTTGAAAAGTTGAAAGCAGATGCCTGAGCATGTAGAATACAACTTCTGATGTTGATAATCTATATAGATGCATTCAAAGTTCAATGAAGACATAATATATATTTCAGATGCACGTACCACTAATCTTGGCCCATATGATATCCCCAGGATCAAGGTCATGACCATCATCCAAACTAGCAGCCAATACGACCATCTCATCAATACCAAGACTATCTGTATCCGAACTATGAACACCATAACTCAATTTTAAGCACTTCATCTCCTCAGGAGAAATAAAAATTTTAGTTCTTTCATTCGCTAGAATCAGATCTTCTTCATCGCCATCCTTGTATCTAACCTACATCACGTTGGTATATCAGCATATTTTCCTCATACATTTGGTAACAAAATAAATAAGCATGTGCAAGTATAGATGAATAGAATAGTCATTACATGATGCCGGTAAGTCTCCAGATTGAACCCGACAATAAAACCAGAATACCAAGCATCGTCTATAGGCCAGTACACCTGTTCACATCAATCTTAAAGTTTACCAACAAAAATATATACACAAAAGCTGTGACACAGTCTGATAACATAAAAGTACTTGCCTTGCATTGTAATCCAACAAATCTCTTGGGATCGCCATCAAATTTCAACCTGTGTTCCATAGCTCAAAATTAAAATTTTGCATAGACACAAAACCCCCCAAATTTAGAAGAAATGCATGCTCCATTTAGTTTCCCTTAATTGAAAAGTTATTAACTTTTCATAATTTAAAATAAAATCGAGCTCAGAACTTGTATTAGACCACTTCCTTTATATACCTTCCCACCAAAATCCATGATTCATAACTAGAAAAATAAGATGCATTGGATTCAGTATCAATGGGTGAAAACAGTATTCTCTACTGAACACTTCATAAACGTACATAAAAATATATAAATATTTGAATAATCAAAGGGAGCTGCAGTAAACTTAGTGGAACTTATAAATACACTCCACTAATCAACAGTTTCGTTCCATTCCTGGAACAAATCTGAACTCCAATTTAACTATCCAAGTATAGCTCAAATGGTGAAAACTGCAGTGTATTACAAATACAAAAATTTATAGATATAACAGTAAATTGATTTCTTATTAGGGATTGCCAAACTTTACTCATGTAAATTAACGGAGAAAAGAACATACTGGGCCCATTTTTTTGTGCGGATTGAACCGGAATTAGTAACCATTTTGCTAGCAGCATTCTCACCCAAACTACCGTTGCTCTGCTGCTGCGGCTTAATCTCATTGCCAACATTACTGCTTTTATTCTTCTTCCGGCTGCTTCGTGATTCTCGAGGCGAGCATAGACTTCGCAAAACACTCGAATCAACCCCTAAATTAATCAGTTCACTACACCCCATTTTCCTCCTCTTCCTCTTCCTCTTCCTCCAATCCCCACCTACCTCTCCTTCTTCAACCTCCATCTTCACCACCACGGATTTCACCCTCAAATCATCGAAAAAAGACGTCTTTTGGGGCGAATACCGATTTCGGCGACGGGAGTAAACGTGGGTTACCGGCGGCTTACCCATTATATCACCTGAGGGTTTTCGATCATCCTGGTGATCAAAATTGGGGAGTTTTCGAGCTGTCACCTTTTTGGACATGGAGGATCCACTGGCGCTAACGCATGGAGCTGTGGCCGAGTACACCTCGCAGAGCGGAACGTACTTCACTGGAGTTTTCGAGATTTCGCCTTCTTCTTCGTCTGCATTCAATGCAAACGCCATTGAATTAGCCGATATTGAACAGATAGAGAATAATTTTTAGGGTTTTAACGGGTGAATTTGTTTGTGTTTTTTTAGGGAGATCAGATTACCCCAACATAATCTGTTTCCCGCCGTGTGCAAAACCGAGATGGGGAACAGATTGCCCGGCGTTTTTTATATATAAACAACACACTATTTTATTACAAAAAGAGGGTATGGTTTGGGGAAATGACAACATAGTCCTGTTTTATGTTATTTGGACGAAAATGCCCTTAATAAAAATGATAAAAAGTCAAAAATGTTGGTAATAAATGAGGATACTTTCCCTCTAATTCTATCTAATAAGCCAATTATTTGACCTTAATAATTTTGTTAGTAATGATCAAAATATATTAATAAATAGTTAATAATATTAAGATTAATCTTACAAAAAATTATAATCATACAAAATATTTTTACCGTTAAAAAATTTTAAAAAAATTATATCCATTAAAATTTTGATAAAAATCCAAATGTTCATCAAATGGCGAAAAAATATTGAATTACTTTCATTTTTAGAACGATAATACTATTCTATGTAATAAATTAGTTGTTCGGTGTTGATTTTAAAATATAGTGTATTATATGGAATTGGAGAAAAAAATATAATGGAGGCAAAAAATACCTACACATTACTATTTTGTTTGTATCACTTATAATTTCAAACAAGTGAATCAAATTCATCATGTACCATGAATTAGTCAATATAAATCATTTATCTTTTCTTTTTGTTTCTATATATTTCCATCACTCAAATATGAAGTAACACACTTAGACATAATTTATTATTGATCATTTTTAAAATATAAAATGTATTGTTAATACTAATTGTGTATAAATGTGTCTAATGCAAATCATAAATTCAATTTGCAAAAAATCAAGATTCTCATTTTTGTAGGTGAAAGATAATATGTTGTGCTATTAATATAAGCATCTTTTATAGTTTTTGTATTTACTTTTAGCTCTTTTAGTTTAAAATTTTTGTAGGAAAAGATGTTTAATCTGTAGTTTAAGTTTTAGGAGGGTGTATTCAATTAAGATTTTCAAAGACTTTTAAATACTTTAAAAGTTTGGTTGTATTCAATCAAGACATTTAAAGAGTTTATAAAAGTTTACTGGTATTCAATTACAACTTTCATAATGTCTTTAAAAGTTATGTTGTACTGAATTGAGACTTTTACAACGTCTATAAAAGTATTTTGATATTTAAAAAATCATAAATTTTTCATATTTCTATCAAATGCTAGAGTTTGACAAACTTTAGAATAACAAATACTCAAATCCAAAGTCTGACCTCATCTATAAAGACTTTCAAATATTTGAGAAAGAGAGAAGATAAACAGAGGAGAAAGAGAAAGAGATAGAGGATATCAAACAAATAAGAGAATATATATCTATATATATATATATGTCTCACTTTCTCTCTCTACCTCAGTCCTCTCAGAATAAAAACCAAAAAAATGAAAAGAGCTATTAAAGCAGGTGAGGAGAAAGAAAAATGAGGAGGGGTTAAAAAGATGCAGTGGCGTTAAAGGTTTCAAATAGAACCAATGGTATAAATGGAGATAACAAATATTTTAACATCATTTTATATTTGTTCTCTCCCATAAAAAAAATCTCATTTATTATATTTGTAAGTATTAAGGAGGTATTTTGCTTTATGTTTAGTAATAAATTTGTTAATTTTGTTATTTGTTGAAAATTATAAATTGTTAGTTTAGTAATAATGACTTGATAGGAAAACAACAATAAACAATTTTAAAATCAAAATTGTTATTTTATATTACGGTTAGTAGAAAATGACTTTTTTATGAAATATAAAAAATATAAAATAAGACATTTTCTTGTAATAGACTGAGAATGATTTAATAATTTAGCTTCAACAATGCCTTTATTTCAAATTAAGTTGTGACATGATAAAAATATTTTTATATTATTTAATATTGTACTCATTTCATCCAAAATATAAGATATTTAATTGTTGATTTTTTAACAATCAATATAAGCTGTAAGATATATTAGAAGTATACAAAAGTCTATCAAAATATTGGTAAAAAGTCTATAAAAGTTTGTCACTTATTTTACGGAGTCTTTAAAAGTAATTTTAAAAGTCATTAAAATATACAATCTCTACTAAAGTCTATCACTTAAAAAAGTATTTAAAAGTCTTTATTGAATACACCCTCCTAAAGTTCAAAAATATGAGAATATTGTAAATCACATAAAACTAATATATATATATATAGGGCTACTCCATAGCTAACGTTGTAAAAATGAGTCTATCCTTACAACAAATCCTGATTGTCCATCCGAATATCTAACGACTAATATTGCTCCCGTTCGCATTTTAATTTTCAGTATTCCGCCGTTTAGTACTGTGGACAGGACAGATGACCAAAATACCCCCTCCTTGTAAATGCCTCTCCCGTCCGTAGTACTAAACTAGTTATAAGGATTTGATAGACACGTAATTAATACATTTTAATATTATCATATTCATTATTTTATATGCTTATTTTATTTAACTAATACATTTTATTTTATTTTGTAGGAAATAATATTTATTTTTCTTGGGGAGCAAATAAAGGATTTATATCCAACTTTTAAAGATGGAAAATGATTTTTGGAGGATTGTCATATAGGGATTGAAGTCAAGAAGAAAAAAAGAGGATAAAAGGGAACAAAAGAGACCAAGTTCAATATATCTAAATTAGGTCACAGATTTATTTTTCTTATAAATATGTTTCTTGTTTTAGAGAGAAGGATATTAAGGATTATATTAGTTTAAGTTAGGAGTAGGAGTAGGAGTAGATTAAATTACTTCTTCATTGTACATTTGTTAGATGATCGTTCATTAAAGAGAGTTTTCTTATTTATTTTTAATCTTCCTCTTCTTCTTTATTTTAGATAGTTATTTTATTTTCATGTCTAGTTAATTTCTTTATTCTAGGATGAAAATGAAATTAAATAAT
The DNA here is from genome assembly GCA_020205555.1 of Panax stipuleanatus. Lineage (NCBI taxonomy): Eukaryota > Viridiplantae > Streptophyta > Magnoliopsida > Apiales > Araliaceae > Panax > Panax stipuleanatus. The sequence goes on along the minus strand of CM035119.1, from coordinate 121,321,327 downwards.
TATTCATGACAATATTTTTCATCTCTTCTATTATTAATGTTTCGTTATTGAAATATCTTCGTTTTATAGTTCTCATGTGATTTTAAATTAATTAAGAGGTTTTGATAGATTATTGTGAAGATATAAGTTTTTTATAATTCATACTTGCTCAAAGAAGTTTTGATGTGTTATAGTTAATCCTTAAATTTTCATAGTTTATGCTTGCCCACGTCAATTGTAAAATTATTAAATTAAAGGGAAGGAAAATCAAAATCATAGTTGAGTTATAAAAATAGAAGAGATTGAATTATATGTTATATTTATTATTTAATGGATTCGGATTCCTAGATTGTTTTCTCATTATTAATTTTTATATTATAGTTAATCAATTCTCAATCTTTATTTCTAATTCGCCTAAAATAGATATTAAGGATACATTAAAATTAATCTAGTCTATGTGGGTTCGACCTGTACTAGCCATTTATTCAACTTAACACTGTGCACTTGCAGTTACATTCATAAATTAGTTACCAACAATACAAATAAATTAAAATTAATCCCATGCCAAAAAATCTGTCCAGCAGACCTCATCATCTTTGAGCTGCCATTAGAAAATCCTCCTTCCTTTTTCTACTATGAACGTTATGCATTTATAATTTTGTAAAAACATTCCAAAACCAAAAGCAACTCAAAATGGTTGTTTATTTCCCAATTATTTTTTTTGTTTCCATGTATTTAATGGATAAAATAAAGCAAATTTAGGTGGAAAAAAATTTGGTGTTACTTCTGTGATCATTTTTCCCTCGAAATTAAAGCTGAGTAACATCGATAAATACTACGACGACTTTTAAGGATAATTTTATGTTCTCAAATATAGCTTATTGGCTAAGAACTCGGCTGTGTGGTTTGATATTGAATATGATAGTAAAAAAGTAATGATAAATTATAAACACCAGTCACCATGTCACTTTATAGTCATAAAATAGAAATATATCTCTAATTTTGGAACGGACTAAAAAGAAAAATGTATCTGGAACAAAGGAAGTATATTTTATCCATATGGTATAAGAAATAAGTAGTACCTAAAATAAAAATGCATACTGAATACACATTAATATTTTTACTGTGACAATAAATAAAATTTCCAAATGATTAGCTAGGAGGAGAAAAACAAAAACTGATCTTTAAGATATGAAAACTCAAAACAATCACCTGAAAAAGGTCAACATAATTAACATGACATGATTTCATCAAATGGGAGGAAAATTTTAACAAGTTTCAAACTTTTTTCATCTTCTTAAAAAGCTTCCATCCTTGGTGGAACAGGGGCCTTAATGACCTGCAATATTTGCACCACATCTGCCATAGAAGGCCTATCTGATGGCACATGAGAAGTGCACACTAGAGCCAATTTCAGCACCGGCAAAACCTCCTCCTCCGGGTAATCCCCCATGTTCTGATCAACACATTCCAAGACATTCCCTTGTTCGAGCAAAATTCTCACATGATCATTCAATATTACCACATTGTCTTCACCATATTCAACCGGCCTTTTGCCTGTCACAAGCTCGAGAAGTAGCACCCCAAAGCCATAAATGTCACATTTTTCGTTGACCCTTAAGCTCTGGCAGGCTAGTTCTGGTGCCACATAGCCTAATGCACTATGAAATCTGTTGCTTACAACGTGCTTTTCAAGCTTCCTTAGCAGCCTTGTTAGGCCAAAGTCCGATAGCTTTGGATTGAAATCTTGGTCTAGTAGAATGTTGCTAGGCTTTAAGTTGTAGTGAATGATTGGGGGGCAAAACGAATGGTGCAAATGTGCAAGCCCTTTTGCTGTTCCAAAAATGATCTTGAACCTATTAGGCCAAGAAAGGGGGGGAATTGAAGGAGGCCTTTCGCGGAGTTTGGCTTGTAAGTTCCCATTTGGCTCAAAATCTGATACCAGAAGCTTTAACTGAGGAGTCCAGTAATACCCTTTTAGTGCAACTAAATTTGGGTGCCTAGCTTTCCCTAACATTCGAACTTCTCGATCAAAATCTTCTTGATTCTGAATTATATTCGATGTTTCAAGTTTCTTGATTGCAACAACATTTCTACCTTCCCCTCCTAACGAAGCCTGATACACCGTTCCAAAAACCCCTCCCCCGATTTCATCTGCCTTGTTAGGTAAAGCTTCTGTGCCTCCAGGCCAATCCGGGGTATTTTTTGAGTCAAACCACATGAGCTTTCCTGATGACAAATTACTCCCAGATCGCGCTGAGTTTGAGCACGTGCTCACTTCCAATGAATTATCCACAAAAGCAAGCCTCCTTCGCGCAGAAATGTTAAGCAAACTTATGACTAATACCCCCGCTGCAATAAGAATTGCAGCCGATATAGATATTATAGCAGAAACACTGAGGAACCTGTGGTGTGGAAAGTTTTTAGCTCTTAACGACCCGTTTCTGGCGTTGCCATTGCCATTTTGGGAGCCATAGGCAAATGGATCAAGCACTAGAGGCTTGTGGACATTCATTTTACAAGGACCCTTTAACAATGGTGAGCAAATACCAAGATTTCCATTCAATGCACTAGGATTTAAGCTTGGAAATATACCTCCAACAGGCAGTCTGCCTATTAGCCTATTGTAGGATACATTTACAGCAAGAAGATTTTCCATCATTCCCAACTCTTGTGGCATTTCTCCAGTTAGCTGATTGAACTCTAGTTTTAGAATCTTGAGTTTTTTCAGCATTGAAATGGATTTCGGAATGGAACTAGTCAAGTTATTGTGTGACAAGCTCCTGTAAAAAAGAATATCACAATTAGAACATAGAAAATGTTTTTTACAAATAGAATATATATAAATTATGTGTGAAGTTCAGTACAAGAAAAAATTGTATGTGTATAACACAGTTGCATTACTAATAATATAAAATAATGCAAAGAAAAAAAATGCAACCATGTGTTATAGAATGCAACTTTTTTATATACATGAATGTGATCGATGGTTAAGGTGAAGTTAACTTTGGTCAATTGACTAATACAGTGTCGGCACGCAGGCGAGAAGTGATCTCTCTGCGTGTCAGCACTGTATTGGTCACTTCATAGTAACGGGATTCGCCAACTTCACTGAATCCAAACCGTTTTTCAATAAAACGAGAGAAAGAGAGAGACTTACAGCAAGTACAGAGACGAGCAATTCCCAATCTCTTCAGGCACTGGACCTGACAAAGAATTCCCATCCAACTGCAGAATTCCAAGTCTACTCGAATCACAAATATCACCAGGGATCGATCCAGACAAGGCGCTATAACGCAGATCTAATACGGTAAGATTCTTCAAGTATCCAAGCTCAGGAGGCATTATTGACTGGAGATTATTATATGAGAAATTCAGGTATCTCAACTTGGAAAATAAGCCCATTTCAACCGGAATGTCACCTGTCAGCTGGTTCCCAGAAAGATCCATCATTTCAAGTGCCTCAAAGAATTTACTCGAGCCGCCAGGAATGGGACCAGTGAGTTCATTTCTCGAAAGATCAACTTGGCCTAATCCTAAACCAAACAATCCCTCTGGTATGCTGCCATTGAAGAAATTTCCGCTCAAACGAATCCCCCATAACTTACTAGAGTACACAAGTGACTCTGGGATTCCTCCGGTTAATTCGTTGTCAGCTAAATTTAAGTAAGTCAGTGAGTTGAGATCACCCATTGTTGAAGGGAGAGACCCCTTCAATCTGTTGCCGGAGAAATCTATGTATTCAAGGCTGCTCATTTTGCTTATCCAACTTGGGAAATTCCCATCAAACACATTGCTAGAAATGCTTAAAAACGCAAGAGAATTAAGCACTTTTAGTGACTCCGGAAGCTCTCCCGTGAAAAGATTGCCACTCAAATCCAGTCTGACCAGGTGCAAGCACAGGCCGATATCGGCCGGCACGAATCCCGAGAATTTATTCCCTTGCAACTCGAGCTCTTTCAGGTTGTGGATTGCCGCAACACCGGCCGGGACAGGGCCGGTCAGTGCATTGTGCGAAAGATCAAGGATTCGGAGCCTGTTGAGCGACCAAAACCCCGGGAAAGAATCCGAAAAATGGTTGTCGGAGAGATTAAGGTTGTTCAGAGTGGTGCATTCAGCCAATGTACTAGGAATTGGACCCTCAAAAAGATTGTTTGCTAGTGAAAGCTGCCGGAGTGATGAACAATTTACAAATAAACTGTCGGGTAATGGACCGGATAATGAGTTCTCCGATAAATCAAGAAATCTTATTGAGCTCATCATTTTAGCTAGAGAATTCGGATTAATAGTACCCGAAAGACTATTGTGACTGAGGTTTAGCCTTTCAAGCCTAGTAATAAGGTCCAGCTGGGGACTAATGGTACCACTAAAATTGTTGTGTGACAATGACAATACCTTTAAATTCTGCAACTTTTGGAGGCCTCTTCCTATTTTTCCAGATAAGCCTAACCCCTCTAGTGATAATGTAGATACTCGGCCGGTCACCGGATCGCACTGCACGTATTTCCAGTTACACGGAGTGTTCTCGTCCTCGTTCCACGTGCTCAGGGACGAGAGGGGGTCGTGGAGGTCGGATTTGAAGACGATGAGGCCTAATACGTCGTCGTTGAGGCCGGAGGAGGAGGAGGAGGAGTCGTCGCCGTTGAAACCTTTCATTAGAGTGAATGAAAACATGAAGAATATTTGGAGATAGCCCATTGTTATCATCATTTTCAACCTCTCTTTGTGTGTGCTTGAAAGTTGGCTATTCAAGACATATTGTGGGTCTTGCTAGTAGGTATTGTTACATAGCATGACACTAGGGAGAGTTACCAGAAGATAATGAGTAAAAATGGGATGAAAATCTAAGGGGAATGTCATGGTAGTTTGAAAATAATTCTTAATGACAGAAATGATGAGACAGAGTCACAGAATCAACAAGTTGTTCAAACTTTTCTACTGACAAGTTTTCTGTGTCATTTGTCATTTGTGTCATGCTCCACTTCTTGATTTGCGAGCAAGGCTACTATCACATAATTTGGGTCACATAAAGCTCACATACACACACATGCATATTTGCGGGCCCTGCATGTCACACAGGGCTCACAGTATGCATATGTGTGTATGTGAGTTTTATGTGACCTAAAATTATATGATAGTAGCATTATTTTTGATTTGCTACCTAGGTAAGTACCATTTGAACTACGTAATAATTTTAATAGGGAATTGATATTTCTACAAGTAAAACTGATAGATAGTTATACAAGATCCATTTCACGTGAATAATAAATGAGTCTCACAACTACGTGAGAGATCTTGTGGAAATATCAATTTTTACTTGTGAAAATAACAATTCTCTTTTAATATATACGCCGTATGTCTCGTAAAAGCAGTCTCATTTGAAAATTTTAAAAATATTAAGGACGCATTTTTATCTGATATTATTTATCCAGTTGTTAGTTTAATAGTAATTATACGATGATAAAATTATAATGATGATGTATTTGAAGATAGTGTGCTATTTTTAAAATAAATTAAGAAACACACGAGAATACTTTTTTTTTTTCTCATCTTTTACCACTTTTCCACAAGTATTCACTGCATAAGTTTGTTTTTGTGTGAGCATAATTACAAATTTGGTTGGCGGGGTCAAGATCCAAAAGCTCGTCACGGGTGCCTTGGGCTCAAAAAGCTGAATGGTCCCTTTCTATCCACGCCTTTATATTTCTAACAAAACAGAAACATAATTCGGTTGATTAGGATAATACTATTACTATACATATCACAAGTGTAATAGTTTAAATAAACTAGCTCAATGGTGATCGGCGGAGTCGGTGAAGCCGTGTTAGGGGGTGTTTGATAAAAATTGAATCAATTTGAATTTGAATCTGAATCTGAATGAGCTGAATTTGAATAAAAAAAGTTGTTTGATAATTAACATGTCTGAAACATCTGAATGACATAATTTTATTATTTTACCTCAATGAAAAATTTTAAAATTGTTGTAAATTTATTTAATATTACTTAATATTTTTTATATATATATATATATATTTTTTTACTTTATTCAGCTGCTCATTCAGCCATTCAGCCAAAAAAATCTGACTTAGCCATTCAGCTCAATCATCTGACCGATTCAGTCATTCAGACGATTTTTTTCCAAAACAAATGCACTTAATGACTGACCGATTCAGTCATTCAGCCATTCAGATGTATTCAGTTCTAAACAAACAGCCCCTTAGTGAGATATGAGTTGACCACGAAACTTAAAAGTTCATTAAATTTGATTTCATGACAATTTTTATTTTATTTTATTTTTATAATTTTTTTTCAATAATTTAAAGTGTTTGTACATTTAATTGTTAATAGAATTTTTTGAGCAATCAACTATAAAATCTAGGGGAAATTTGGAGGGAAGAACGAGGAGGAGAATTAGAAGAAATTTAGGGTTACGGTTGTTTGCAAAAATGACGAGTCTGACTAGTTGTACTAATTTATTTTTATTACGGACTGTTTTATTTCATAATTATCTGTTATTTTAAAAAAATTAATTGTGATTTCGAGAACATAGTTGTAGTTATTAAATTGTTAAATATTTTTTCGAATAACTAATAATTGAATTACATATTGCAGATTCTTTCAATCAATTTTTAAGCTAAATATTTGAATGAAATATTGTAGATTTATTTAGTTATGATTATGAGAAAAATAATTATTTTAATTCTATTTAAGTTTATAATGAAATTATATATTAACGTTTATATTGATAAAATTTGTTTAAAATTCTAATTCGAATAGAATTATGAAACTCAAGTTTTAATATATTTTAATTGAATTATGACAATTAGTTAGGAATGAATCCATTATAATTTTTCAACTAATGCTACAGTTGTTATGTTTCAAATTCACATATATTATTAATAGAATTAATTATGTGATTTGATAAAATTTCAAATTTAAATGAATTAAATTAGTTAGGATATTAATTTAATAATAAAGCTCAAGACTAATATTAATATAATTAAATCGCATAATATGTTAAAAAGGTGTTTTCGGCATCTTAATATTTTAATAAAATTGTAGCAATAAAATTATCTTATACAAGTTTATTAAGATATATAAACTAAATAAAAGTACTTAAAAGAACATGTAGTAATTATTGATGGATAATATATAGCAATTATTCAAATTTGCAGAGTATTTATACTAATTTGAATAAGAAATAAAAATATCTTTTTTTTTCTATTCCTCTTAGAGATAGGAATATTTTTAAATTTGGATAATATTTAATTGATACAAATTTGGATAGTACTTATGCTAATATGAATTAGGAAAGCTGAATCCAAAATTGGTGAACCAAACCAAGCACGAGCGGTATGGATAATGGTTTGTTGTATTATTAAATAAATAAAAATTAATTAATATTTTGAGAAAATAATTGTAGTTATTATATTATTAAATATATATTTAAATAATATAATACTAACTTATATATTATAGGTTACTTCGATCAATTATTAAGCTAAACTTTTGAATGAAGTGTATATTTACTTAGTTATGATTATGAGAAAATAATTATTTTAATTTTATTTAATTTTGTAATGAAACTTTATATTAGTATTTATATTAACAAAATTTACTTGAAATTCGAATCCGAATAGAAGTATGAAACTCAAGCTCCAATAAGTTTGATTTATTTATGACAATTAGTTAGTAATGAATTTATGATAATTTTTCAACTAATTTTACCGTTTATTATGTTTAAAAAATATTTACATATATTATTAATACAATTAATCATGTGATTTGATAAAATTTCAAGTTTAAATGAATTAAATTAGTTAGGATATTAATTAAATAATCAAGTTTACAACTAATATTAATATAATTAAATCATGTGATATATCTCTTTAGTGTGTTTAATTGTTTGTTTGTAATTGTTTTGCAGGTGAATTTTTATTTTTAGTGAAGTGTGTTTTACCAATTTTGTAATAAAATTAGTAAAATCAAAAATAAAAATTATTTTAGAAGTTACTTCTTCTATTAGAGATTGGTTTGACTTCTTTTGAATACTTTATAAATTTAGATAATATATATTTAATTATTAGTTATTATAAATTTGTATAGTACTTGTACTAATTTGAATAGGAAAGAAAAAAATCTTCTTTTTTTCTATTCCTCCTAGAGATATGAATATTTTTAATTCTGAATAGTATTTAATTGATATAAATTTGGATAATACTTGTGCTAATATGAATCAGGAAACTGAACCAAAAATTGGTGAAACCAAACCAAATTTGTGCTTTTAATTATATAGTTGATTGATTACGAATTATTTTATTCCATAATTAATTTTTATTTAATCTCATGTACTTATATTTTGTCATTTTTAATATCATTTGATGATAAATTATAAACTCAAATGAAAGTGTGGTGTTATATAATCCCCGTTTTAAGGTATCAAATGACTTTAAGAGTGATACTCCTTCCCCCGTAAATCACAATAAACTTCCTAGCTTGACTTTCAGGTTCAAATTGACCATTTTTAAAATTAACAAATCTTAAAAAAAATAAAGATATATACCCAGAGATTATGATCTATGAAAAATTTCCTACTAATGTCAAGTTTTGTGATTTAAAAACAAAAGGAAATCTATTTTTTTTCTTCCAACCTTGCCAAGTCATTCACACTCGAAGGAAATGCCACATATAAATATTTTTAATTATTAATTTTAAAAAAATGGTCAAGTTGACCGTTAACGTTAAACTATGACATTTATTACGGAAGAGAAGGAGTAATAAATAGTCTGTAAAATGAAATAATGAATTAATTATGAGATAAAACAATCTCCAATAATATTAAATTATTACAAATAATTTTATACCATTCCTCACTTTTACAAATAAATGTAGCACGAAATTTACTAATTTTGCTACCAAGCCAACGTAACAAAAGTCAAAGTGAGACAATTATTTTTTATTTTATTTTATTTTTTTACATTTTTTGGAATGGAGGGAGTATCTGCTTGCACTAGCCTCTTAATCAATATGATATTATTTTGAACTTTAATCACAACCAAGGATCAATTTATTTGACAAAAAGATTCCTTTTGAAGAACATGAGCAAAAATATAATTTACACACTTATTAAAAAAGTAAAAATACAGAAAAAAAATTAAAAAAATTAATCTTTCGTAACCCCACAAGATTATATAAAATAATTAATACTTTTTATTTTTTTTTATATTAATGAACCCCACTAAATGACATATTTACCTTTCACTTTATGTATTTTATCTGATTTTTTTGAAGATAATTTTTTTAATACTTTTAGTCATTCTTTTGAGGACGTAGTATATGGTATGGAATAATACAAAGCTACACAATAATGTACTACTAGACCAATAGCCCCCTCACATGAAAATGACAAGTTTTGTCTAGTGTTTGATAATTCCCTTTCTCTCTGCCATATACAGCTCTTGATGAAGGACCCTATAAACTAAAATCCATTTTGTGCTTGGAAAAGAATGGGCTTCTTTTGTCTATTTTCTTCAATAATCTCCATTTTATTTTTGTCAATTGCTGCCTGTTATAGCTGGACACATGCTGTGTTTGGTCCAAAATGTTCAGTGTTCTGTGTTCACATGTATTTTCTTCATTCCCATCCATCTTTGCACTTTGCTTGAGGGTTTATAAATTAAATAGATAGAAGAGAATAGTAGTGAAAGTTAATAAAATAGAAAGTAATTGCCACCAAATTTGGGTGAGAAAAAGAAAGTTATTTTCTCTCTTGGTATTTCATCTTTCAATTTCGCCCGATACGCATTTAGCGACACACACCGGCGAAGCTACATATGAGCTCTGAAAAAAATAATTGCTTTATAATGTAAGGTAAATTTTAAAATTTTTAAGTATTATATAGAAATTAACCCGACTAAAATTTTATATTATACGGGGTCAAATTGAAAATTTATAACTTTGTCAATCAAATTTTAACCACATATAACTCATATTCTCTCAAGATATGTATATCTCTCTATAATATTTTAAACTAAATAATAATCTAATTTATATTATTTTTAAAAATAATTAATGAATTAATTACTTACGAACAATTGTGATTAAAAAAGTCTATTATGAGTTAATATAGTGTTATATATACCATATATTATTACTTATTATATTGTCATTGTAATATAGTGTGTGTGCATATATATATATATATATATATATATATATATATATATATATATGTGTGTGTGTGTGTGTGTGTGCGTGTGACCTGAAAGTACAACAGTATTAAAAAAATTGGGTCGGGGACACTGCTCCCGAACTCCAACCAAATTATTTATAACTTAGCAATAATTTTGACCCCACTGAAAAATATTTCTGGCTTCGCCACTGGCGACATAAATATTACTTTTAGCTAGCGACATTCCAGCGACACAATTGTCTGTGACGAATTTTATTGTGTCGCTAATTGTTAGCGACGAATTTTGTTTTGTCGCCAAATGTGTATTGGGATAAATTGGAGGATAGGTGTAATGGAGAGAATCCTAATCCGTACTTTATGCTGAGAAGAAACGAAAGAAATTACTCTTTTGTAATTTGTAAAATGTTTGTAGAATAGTTTGTGTCTGTAGCATTACTCTTTTGATTTATAAGTGCAATCTTGATCCGTTAACCGCTTAATTCGTAATTTTCAAACAAACCTAACCTTAATGAGATTAATGGCAAATTAATTATGTTATTTTTATATCAGAGATCCGATGCTATAGCTACCTAGCAGGCGGAATATTTGACAGTTAATATAAATAATGTATAGAAAGGTCCCAAGTGCTGGTCTAAAATATAATTACTTGATCGATCCTTGAGGTGAATAATTCAATCGTTCATGGAGCAAATTTTAAGGCCTTTATCCATTTAGTACTCAGGTCATTTAAGCCTTACTCACATTTCTAGAGCAAATAATTTAGGAAACTGATATTTTCAGGTGTGTTTTTGATATTTCTACATAGTCTTCTCTCGCCTAGGAAGAAAGTGGGTCCCAACTTCATGTGAGATGGGACCATGTAAAAATATCAAAAGCTCGTGTGGAAATAGTGCTTCTCTTTTAGTACAACAATCGGTAATCATCACATTTAAGAATTAATCCTGACATTAGTACCAATGATCATTGGATCTCAATCGTTTCAAGCTAGTTGTTTAATGTAAATGATGGTCTAAAACACTTTGGGTTAAGGTATCAATTTTGAAACAAATGAATAGTTTGAAAATGACTACACACAGACACCGACTTACATTACATAGGATGTGCCAATTGCCATGCTGCTGATGTCCAAGGCACCTTCACTATTCATTCGTAGCTTCATCAAAATATAAACCTTACAAGGTTAGGTTTTATTGGGATTGACTTATACTTCTGCGGGTTCGACGAATGACCACTATGACAGGGTAGTCGGGGGTGACGAATGGCCACTACGACAAGAAATCAACAAGTGGTTATGTATTCAAGTTATTTGATGGTTGTGTGAGTTAGATGAGCAAGAAGCAAAGTGTTGTTGCTTTATCATCTACTGAGGCATAATACATGACGCTTACTCATGCAAATAATGAAGCAATATGGATTTGCAGGAAGACAATGAAGTTGAAGTGTGATAGTCAGAGTGCTAATATTCACTTAGCAAAGAATCCTGTATTCTACTCACGATCGAAACATACATATTGATATCCAGTATCACTTCATTAGAGAAAAGGGTGATGAGAAACTGATTCTCTTGGAGAAGGTTGACACAGTAGTGAACGATCTTAACTAAAGCAGTTAGTTTGACGAAGTTTGAGTGGTGTACATCTGAGGTGGGTATCAAGAAGTATTCATCAAGTGGGAGAATGTTGGGATTGACTCATACTTCTGCATGTTCGAAGAATGACCACTACGACAGGCCTTAGTCGGGGGTCTCGCTCAAAGTGCAATTGGGCTTGAGAATTGATTAGAGGGGATATTGAGAGAACCATATATAAGAAGACTTTTGGTGGCACAGAGATGGGGAGGAACTGAGGCGAGAGCGTTTGAAATGAAGCAAAAGGTTAATTAATGCTTGCATATGTGAAGGAAGGTGGTCCTTCCTATAGTTAGTTCCTTGAATCACTTGACAGACTTGATTCTTCTCATCATTAACAAATACATACTAGAATATACTTCTTTTACAATGCCAAATACTCTCTAAATCGGATAATATCATTTATGTATTTATTTAGTAATTGGATTGTTTCCAACAGATAATTTAGAAGGTATATATGCCTTCCTCACATCTAACACTCTTGTATTCATGTGTTGTAGTGTACAACTGATCCATTTTGACTGTTTATCAGTTTGTTTACTCCCCCAGCCCCCAACCCAAGCTAATAATGTGACAGATGGCCCAAAGGGAATAGAAAATCGAAAACCCTTTCAGCCAAGAACCAATCTAACCAAGATTTTGCAAAGTATTAGCTTCAAAACACTCCCTTCCGCATGCTGTTTACAAGCGAGTCGGATACAGTATTTGTTGATACCCTCTTTGTAAAATGATATAGAAGAATAATATTACTCAGGGTTACTGCGAATTAGTCTCCCAAGATCACTGTACTAGAATTTGTTGTGTAGAAACAAATCTAGTGCAAAACTATAAATGAGAAAGAAGAAATATATCACAAGAAAATAATAATATTTTCTAAGAACTAGAGAGGATTTGGAATGATTTTTGAAGTGCCTGATTTGGGTAGATTTGGAACCTATTTATAGGTGTTTCCAAACACTCATTTGAAGAGGTATCTTGATATCCAAACACCCCTTCGAATTGGTTCACCCCTTAATTTAATGTCACTTGAACCCAAGTCCTTAACATTACGATACATTTCTTTTATCCAACTGAACCAATTCATTTGTTGGCTATATGGATAGCATATAATATATATTTATTATATACTCTTAGATAATGAAAATTTCGAACATTATTTTACTCCTATTTGAGGATTTTCATCTTCTTGGGAAAGATTTTTACCTCTTGACATACATCTATTGCTGTTATAATACACATGGTGTAATTGCCAAACCCCTCGTGTACTAAGCTGGTGTTCAATAATTAATATATACATACATATATATATATAGAGAGAGAGGCCGGATCAGGTCCGGACTCCCGGACCTTGCTAAAATCCGGACTTTTTTCTTTTTTTAAACAACTAATAAAAAATGTATAATATTTTATGGAACTGGAATTTTTCTATAATACAGTGTTTTGGGTGTGATTTGGATACATATAACAAAACAGGTTGTACAGACTGTATAGACCTGTTTTGTTATATGTATCCAAATCACACTCAAAACACTGTATTATGAAAAAATTCCAGTTCCATAAAATATTATACATTTTTTATTAGTTGTTTTTAAAAAAAAAGCAAAAAAAAAAGAAGCAAAAAAAGGTCCGGATTTTGCTCCGTCCGGGAGTCCGGACCTGATCAAATTTCTCTCTCTCTCTCTCTATATATATATATATTTTATGTTCTCTTTTAATCTGTTACATGCTATATTGCTATTGAACTTTCTACTTAACACTTTAAAGTGTCCTTGAAGCCTCTGCTGCATGCTCTAATTGATTCTCTTTTTCTCGGTCACAAACACACTAATTAGTTAAAATCCTAGTGCCTAATTGATTCTCTTTTTCTCAGTCACAAAACGACTATGGTAAATAACTATTCCACAAAACAAAACCAATCTATCTGAAAAAATTAAAACAAACAAACAGGACAACATTCCAACTGGAAAATCAGCAAAAACATAATCCATTAGCCGCAATCTTTTGCAGACTAATGGGGTGACAACTTTTTCCTTTTAAGCATGCACCGAACCATGTCTACGATTGTACGATTTTTCCTTTGGCAAACACCATTTTGTTGAATGGGGTCCCCAAAGGGAGGTTTTGGACCATGATGCAGTGGGAGGGTTTTGGAGCCATTGTGGTTGGAATTCGACTTTTGGAAAGTATTAGTGATTTAGGTATCATTTGGATACAGTGTAAAAATAAGGGATTATTTACACTGTATCCAAATGACACCTAAATCACTGAATTCTGAAAAAATTCTAGTTCCAATAAATATTATAAATTATTTGGGAGTCATAATAATAATAAAAAAATAAAAATAAAAAATTACCCCCGGTCACTAGACCGGTGAGTAAACCAATGTCCCCGTAGAAGGATTGTTTACTGTTTCTTGTTAATGCTTTCCAAGGAGCAGAAATTGAAGTATATCAACTTCATTATCAAACCTGTATAGAAACATTGGGAAAGCTACAACCTGTACAATAAGCCATCATCTTTTATGCCCAAAGTGTTGCTTGTTTCTCCTATACGTTTAAGTCCCACCTCGAGCAATTGAGTTTAACAGGCACAGGCAGTGAGCTTTAAAAGCACAAGCAATTCAGAAAAATAAGCATACCTTTCTCGGCCTTTTGGCTAAGATCAAGTGTAGTATCTGTTCTTATCAGTTTAATATCTGATATGTGAGACATTGTCTCACACGATATTAAATTTATTTTTTTAGGGGGAGAGCCCGTCACAACAGCTTGCTGTTGGGTCTCTTGAGCGTCGCCTTGGATTTGCACTACATCCTTGGCTTGGCGCACCCCACCAAATCTATAGCCTAATTTTTTTGGATTAAGCCTTGTGCTTAATATGATTTGAACCCATTTGGTAGATGTTTAACTAGCAGTACTAGCAACTCATAGCTTTATGTAATGCACATCATATTACCATTACCCTATGAAAGAGGACATATAGAGGCTCCATTTAAACATACTAACTTGGATGGTCCATGGCCCAGGTTAGTGTCCTCCATTGCACTTTGGAACGGTACTCGCCTAAGTTAGGTCTAGCTAAGTGGTGGAGCCATCATACACTTTGGAACGGTACTCGCCTAAGTTAGGTCTACCTAAGTGGTGGAGCCATCATAATTTGTGAGAGTGGTCGTTTCTTGATATAAACTATTTAGAGAGACATTTATTAACACGAAACCCTAAATGAATACGAATACTTGAACAATGTTAGACTTTTAGTCATGTGCAGGACCTTCTTATTAGAGAGGTTTGGAACCCGAGTTTTTCGCCCCAACCTAGGTTAGGAGTTAGGGAGTCGTTAGACAGCAACTTGCTACTGAAAAACGTAATAGACGAACATGTTTAACAGGCTTGGATTCGTATTAATGCGTTGAATATATAGGGAATATATATACCCAATTCTAATATGTCAATTTCACGGCTGTACTTATTCTTCTAAAATGTAACTTAAGCTCTTTTGAGGGTGTTGATTTTGTTAGGGTTTCTAAAACTGTAAGTTGTATTTCTCTCTAGTATAAGTCGGTCAACTTTGTACACTAGTATTTTTGTTTTTCTGGGTAGTTTTATGGTGGGGGTATGCCCCTAGTAAGTCGTAAAAATGTTATTTGAGTTCCATCGGTCATTCACCCAAGCTACCACATTATTTTATTTTAGATATCTCTTAACTGTTAATATATGAAACTAATTAAAATCAAAATGAAGTTTCTACCGAACTTTGGACAAATAAATTGTTGTATATTAAGTTAAACCAATGTTGGGTTGTTTTTGCATTTGGTACCATTTATAAAAACTTCTTGGCTTTTTCATCCCATTTGATCTTATTATCATTCTCAGTGTTGTATTTGTATTCGTGATTAAAGTCTTGGAAATTTAGAGGAAAGAGAGCGGCCTCCGAGGGAGAGTGAGAGAAAAGGGAAAAGAGGGGTGGGAGGGAGAGGAGTTGTGAAGTCATTTTTGTATCCTGACAGTAAACTCCCACATCAAAGAGAGTGACAAACCTAATATCGCAACACAAGTATATGAATCAACTTATAAGGCCTCAAGTAATCACGCAGCCATGTGGTGAGCACAAAGCGAACTATTCTTTCGCCTTTTACTAAAGAATACCGTGTGTTCGTCACTCATAGTGGCATATCATAGTGGCATACGCCTATTTTTGGAGGGGATTTCTTTTGGGAAACTCTCCCTACAATCCTAGTTGATTAATAATTTTATAAATTAAGTTCATTTGAATATGAAAAAATATATAAAACTTCCAAACAGTTCCTAATTGAAGTACAAAAGCCAGTCCAATATAGTGTTAAAATTAGTGGAGAAAAAAAACGAGATTAGTTGTAGTATTAGTCAACTAGGTTTGGTCACGGCTCAAACAAGATATGCACTACAATGGTTATGCAGTCTGTTACTTTGTTGTGTAAAGAAACACCATTTGTTTCATCATTGCAATACATAAAAAACCAAAAGACAAAACCAAGATTTGAAGTTAACTAATTTAATTTGCTTTACTCCTATAAGTGAAGTAGTGTTCTCTAAGGGACTTAATCTCCCCAAAGTTGAACAGTTGCAAAGTAAGCTGGAGTCCCTTTCCTTGACATACGGGCAAGGGCGAAACCAAGTCCCATATCGAATCTACTGGAAACAGAGATTTAGTACTTAACCAACTTTGAGAGATTTAAAGGTCACGACCTTACTTGTGCAGGATCTGTTCTATAGGTTTGTAACTCTGTATCCTTAAGGTGACCAAGTCTGGTGGATAAATCTTATAGCTTGGGTTGGTCCTGCAGTTGTCTGACATACTCCGTAAATCTCTTATTTTTTTACCAACCCATGGAGATGGCTTTGGGGCTAGCCAGCAGTGGCCAGCGTTCTTGTGGGTTGTTAGACCTGGCTTAGTCCAGGGTATGATTTGTTAGCACGAGGTTTTCTAGAAACAATTGGAGATTGTAAAAATGGGCATGAACCTCATAGGGAAGTTTTGGAACATGTTGCCGTGGGGGGATGAGGTATTTGTGTTATGTATATATATATTCAAATAAAAGAGCCCAGCCCACGTCAGTTTAAATTTAAAGGCCCACAAAAAATGAAAAAATCTAAATGATAATGTGATGTCTTTGAACTGATTACTTTTTTGACTTGGTGATAATGTGATATCTAAATGATGTTTTAAAAATATTGAAATAGTCGGTTATTATATTTGGTAATCTTTCGTATTGATGCTCTTTTGTTCAGGGATAGTTTTTAATTTTTTTTATGCCTATTTTAATAGCAATTCGTAAAAGGTCTATTTTTTATTGTGGCTTTAAGCCCTTAGAAACTCAGGGCCGGCCCTGACTAGAGTTGTTAATGAGCTTCAGAATTGGATATAGGCAAAAACTATAGAGCCCGTGCATTCAAGGGGTCAAAAAGGGTCCCTTTGTGATATCAAAATGAGCTTAAAGCTAATTTAAAATAGTCAACGGATTAAAAAATAGACTAAACTAATGGAAGAATAAATTAGTATAAATAATCATATATCATATTCGTACCCATATAACATCATTCATATTGGTAAAAGAGGGGGGTATTGGGCAGGCCGAAAAAGGAAGTAGAGAATTTCAACAATGGATGCACCGGCAATATAACATCATTCATCTCTTACAATTAATTTACATGGTAGTTATAATGATTACTTTCTATATTGCTTCGCTTGAGCACTAAGGTAGTGTTTGTTTACATCTAAATAGCTCTTATATAATGGATATGCCTCTGATTTGGTCAGAGGCAAAACATGTTTGGGTAAAATTTTTTGTCTCTTAATCGATAAGATATAAAATTAAATCTATACTATTCAGAGGTAGGTCTAAACTACATTAACTATTTTTTGGACAAAAATGACCTCTTCAATATTACAAAATTCCTCTTGTATCCCTCAACTTCTCCCTCAAATTCTCCACCTCCACTTCCTTCACCTCTCTCTTCAGCACCTCTACCGCTACCTCGTAAGGCGCCACCACCTCTCTCAGCGTCGCCCCACTACCCTCCTCTCCCTCTTCCTCCCCCAATCGTCTACGTTGTTCCCAAATCTCGTTGGACATTTAAGCCCCCAGATCTCGTTGGACATTTTATGCTCGACCCATTGTCAATAAACAGGTTATAGGTGGTCTGCACTCTAGGCTTTAGCCAGGGTTCATCAGTTATCCCAAACATGAATTTAAGAATTTGGGGGTATTTCGTTCATAATCCTAAACTGGTTTATACATATTCAAGAATATTGAGAAGGAATATTGATCTGCCTTCTATTGAACCAAATTAATATATATATATATATATATATATATATAGACATGGATTTGAGCTGCACTCTGAGGGCAGATCTAATGGAGATTGAATAAGAAGAAGAAACAAGTGAGATAAAAGGAAAGGGAGGAACGATCGGAAACAATTGGTATGAGAAACACGTGGTAATTAATTGATATGGTTAAAGCTGTATAATTAATTGATTTCATGTATTGTGCTAGAACTGAAAAGTTAGAAAAAACCCACATTAAATTTAAACAAGATAAAAGAATAAAGATTTGAAAGAAAAAATGGTTTTTGAAATGGTTCAATTAAATTGCAAGAACAGATCAGATACGAGAGATCAGATAAAAGCGTAAAAGATGAGAAAGAAAAAAGATTTTAGAGGGTAATATGGTAAAATACTGTTATTAAGACATTTTGAAAAAATTAATTATCAAATAATATTTTTTCATTCAGATACAATTCTATTCAGATGCTCTACATTATTTAGATCTCTAAACTGTTCAGATCTTAATATTCAATTTTATCAAACACAACCTAAGACTAATATTTATTGATGTCGGCCAACAAATTAATTCCTCGTATAACCAAACACCAACTTAAGAGGCATATAAGCAACTAAAACAGGCAAAAAACTCTCTACATGAATAAATTATTTATGTTCTTATATCACCCCTAACTTATTTCATTGTCCAAAAAAAATATCTCCCTTTTTATTAATAATTTTCAACTTCTCATAGAGGGGTAGTGATGAAATTTCATATAAATTTTAATTCTTAAATGATAGTATTAAATGACTTTCTTAATTCATGTGCATGAAACTAAAACGACTATTATTATGGAATGAAAGTAGTATTTTCATAATTAATAAAAGTTAGCAATTATTGATAATAATCCCGCGTTCCTTTATATAAGTCATTTTAGAGTTGTGCACGAATATTAAAAATAATAATTGTATAAACATTAAATATAATATCAATTGTCTATTTTGTATTTATATTGAAAAAAGAGTGTTATTTATTAGATAAAAAATAGTGAGAGAACCAAAGTTATATTTAATACTTGGGGTAATATTGGAAACTAAGCAATTAATGCTTACTTGAAATTCTCAAACAATAAATATTAAGAGACCAAAAATATTTCTCTAAAAGACGAAAACGATTTATATTAAGAGATAGAGGGAGTAATATACACACACGGGGACACATAGACTCACACACTTATTGATAATTATATACATATAGAATCATAAGTTTATTTTTCTCTTTGTTTGCAAACTTAATTACAGAGGATATTAGTGTTCCAAAAATTTCCGTCTAATTTTGATTAATTCACATATAGATATTAGGTGGTAATTTAATATCTCGATTTAGCTGGATGCCTAGGTCATCGCTTAGGTAGAATCAAATCTCTACTTTGAAACTTCACTATAACTTAAAAGAATTTGTTAAACATTAAATTTTTTTGTGTTGTTTTATATAAAATTTAAAAAAAATTAAATCTACTATTAGTTTTTTATAATATATTAAGTGTATAATAGAAAAATAAATAAATGAGAGCGCCTAATAAACACCTAATCTACATAGGAAAATGCTTAGGCACTACTTTCGCTTAATGATTTTTAGAACACTAAAGAGTACAATTTTTTTTTCCAAGTAATCTATATTAAGATATAATTAATATTATATAATAAAAGACTTTATATGTTTCTTCGTTATTTCAAAAATACAATAGGAGTTTCTTTTCAATATTTTCTAATATATAAAGCCGGAGGCCGGGTTGTGGTGATAACAATTTTTTGAATTTTTTTTCTTCATAAAATGCATTTCAACTTTTAAAGTAATTTTTGTTGTCATTTTTGTATTAATTTTTTTTGAAAAAATTCAGTTATATAATTCAGTCGAAGATATGTGTTTTTCGGCACAATTTTCGACGGACCATATCTACGACATGTATATATACGACCGAATTTTCGACAGAATATTTCCTCGGAAATAGACTAAGTTCGACGGAATAGGCTTACTTCCGACGGAATATTCCGTCGAAATTAAGCATTTTTCTTGTAGTGTCAGTTCACACTTCATATATATATCTATGTGATCTTATGGACAGAAATTCATGCTTGAACTTTATATTTTTTGTATTGAAAGGATGCTGTTTCTTTCACCATTAGAGTAACATGTGTCCCACATTAAATTATTTGTGCACATTTACTCTGGAGATGGGCAATACAATTTTTTGATGGTGTTTTGATTAAGAGTAATGCTAGAGAGACACAACTTATTCTATAACTATTTTATAATTTGCTGATGTGACATACTCCTACTCAGCATATTGATGAACAAATTGCTTCAATGTAGTTTTCGGTCTCACATAAAAGCTGAGGTGGAGTATGCTGCATCATCAAATTAGGGGCGGTAATTTTTGACACGATAACACGAACATGCGCGATATGTGTTATAAACACGTGTATATACGAGTTTCAACACGACACAGATTCGTTTAACACGACATGATCGTCACCCTTAATATAAACTATTTAGAGATACATTTATTTACTCGATACCCTAAATGAATAGGAATACCTGAACAGTGTAGACTTTTAGTCAGGTGCAGGACCTTATTAGAGAGGTTTAGAAACTGAGTTTTCACCCCAACCTAGATTAGGAGTTAAGGAGTCGTTAGACCGCAACTTGCTGCTGAAAAACGTAATAGACTAGCATGTTTATCAGGCTTGGATTCGTATTAATGCGTTGAATATATAGGGAATATATACCCAATTCTAATATGTCAATTTCACGGCTGTACTTATTCTTCTAAAATGTAACTTAAGCTCTTTTGAGAGTACTGATTTTGTTTGGGTTTCTAACTGTAAGTTTTATTGCTCTCTAGTATAAGTCGGTCAACTTTGTACATACTCTAGTATTTTAGTTTTTTGGATAGTTTTATGGTGGGGGTATATGCCCCAAGTAATTTGTAAAAATGTTATTTGAGTTCCACATTATTATATTTTAGATATCTCTTAATTGTTAATACATGAAACTAATGAAAAACAGAATGAGGTTTTTGCAAAACTCCGGACAAATAAACTGTTGTATGTTAATCTAAGACAATGTTGATTTGTTCTTGCATTTGGTGCCATTTATAAAAACCTTTTGGCTTTTTTATCCCATTTGATCTTATTGTCATTCTCAGTGTTGTATTTCTATCAATGATTAAAGTCTTAGAAATTTAGAGGAAAGAGAGCGGCTTCTGAAGGAGAGTGAGAGAAGAGGGAGGGAGGGAGGGAGGGAGGGGAGGGTGGGAGAGGAGTTGTGAAGTGATTTTTGTACTCTGACAGTAGACTCCCACAACAAAGAGAGTGACAAACCTAATATCGCAACACAAGGATATGAATCAACTTGTAAGGATTCAAGTATTCACGCAGCCATGTGGTGAACACAAAGCGAACTATTCTTTCGCCTTTTACTAAAGAATACCGTGTGTTCGTCACTCACAGTGGCATACGCCTATTTTTGGAGGGGGATTTCCTTTAGGAAACTCCCCCTACAATCCAATCCAAGTTGATTAATAGTTTATAAATTAAGTTCAGTAGAATATAGCAAAATCTTGGATTCCTGAATGTTATCAATTATTTAATGGTAAAATATTGTCCCACACGATATTAAATTTATTTTTTGAGGGAGAGAGCCCATCACAATAGCTTGCTGTTGGGGCTCTTGAGCGTCGTCGTCTTGGATTTGCACTACACCAATCCTATAGCCTAATTTTTTTGAAAATGAACCCATTTGGCAGATATTTAATGTTTATCAAGCAGTACTAGTAACTCATTGCTTTATGTAATACTTCATATAGCAACTCATTGCTTTATGTAATGCATCATATTACCATTACGAAGGGATAATATCCGGAGATAATCTTTTTTGAGGCCTATCCGGATAGAGAGAGTATTTTAAATAATTATATTTTGTACATATGAGAACCCTTCAAAACCTCCAAACATGAGAGTCTCTAATGGGTCAAGTTTGAATATGCAATACAAAAATGAGTCATCACATGAATATTGCAATACAAAAAATTGTCGCCTTGCTAAGGAATATTGATATTGGACTGATGGAGCTACTAGTCTACTACAGACATCAAAAACCTTTTTTGCGCTTACGTCCCACATCGATTATTAGTAGAAACAGATGTCAGAAACTGCAGTTTAAAACAGGCAATCGGCAGAGGAGTACAGCATCTTTGCGCTTGGGGCAATGATGCAGCTAGTGAGGTATTAACTGAGGCGCGTCAATTGCTGGTTGAAAACTATTTCCAAACCCCCTCTTTGGCCTTGGTGAACGCCTTGGCCATTGAGAATTTTTGGAATGGCCTCCCTCTAAAAATGGGTAAAGGTCCTACAATTCCTAGTTCCTAAGTTTAGTTTCTCTCTATCAACACTTTTCTCACAATCAGCAGTAATCTTATATACATCCTAATAATGCTTCTTATTTTTTAACTACTAGTGATGCCTAACAAGAGATACAACTAGCTCCATTAATGTATATATCTACACTCTCCCCCCTCTGAAAGCTTATAAGGCAGTGTTTGTTAGATAAATAAGAAAAAATAGATTGTATCATAAGAGTATAAATAAGGACAGAGGCAAAATTTAAACATACTTACTTCGATGGGGTCAATGGGCGATTAAGAAGACCCATGGCCTAGGTTAGTGACCTCCATTGCACTTTGGAAGGCTGCTCGCCTAAGTTAGGTCTACCCCTCTCCTAAGTTAGGTCTACCTAAGTGGCGGAGCCTACTTCATAATTTGTGAGAGTGGTTGTGCGGCCGCTAACCAACCCAATATTTAATACTATAACACGAACACTATTCATAAATGAGTATCAATTTTTAATCTTTTATTTGTTATGTAAATTAGGGGCGGTAATTTTTGACACGATAACACGAACATGCGCGATGTGTTATAAACATGTGTATATACGAGTTTCGACACGACACAGATTCGTTTAATACAACATGATCGTCACCCTTAATATAAACTATTTTGAGAGACATTTATTTACTCGAAACCCTAAGGCCATGTTTGTTTGCAAGGATTATAATCCCGGGATTATAATCCATGTGATTATAATTCAGAACTATTAATCCTAGGATTAAATAATCCTAGTCACATGTTTGTTTTTTACGGGATTATTCAGGGGATAACTTAAAATAATCCCATGTTATGTTTGTTTTTTCCAGGATTAATTAAAGAATTGGATTAAAAAATATTGTTTGGACTATTATACCCTTAGCAATAATAACATATTTTAAACTTATTTATACATCAAAAAATAATGAAAAATTAATTAAAAACTTTTAAATAAGTAGTTATATTATTCAGTAAATATTATTTTTTTGAGAGGGGGGTAGTGGGGGGTGGGGGTGGGTGGGTGGGCGGGGTGGAGTAGCATGGGGTAGGGTGGGGTGGGGTGGGGTGGGTGGGTGGGGTAGCGTGGGGTGTATATATAATCAGTAAATATTATTTTTTTAATTTTTGTGGGGTGGTTGGGTGGGGTGGGTGGGGTGGTTGGGTGGGGTGCTGGGTAGGGTGGTGGTGTATATATAATCAATAAATATTATTTTTTTAATTTTTGTGGGGTGGGGTGGCGTGGGTGGGGGTGGGTGGGGGTGAGTGGATGGGCGTGGGTAGCATGGGGGTGTATATATAATCAATAAAAATTATTTTTTTAATTTTTGTGAGGGGGGGGGTGGGGTGGGGTGGGGGGGGGGGTGGGGTGGGGTGGGGGGGGGGGTGGGGTGCGTGGGGTAGGGTGGGGTTGTATATATAATCAATAAATATTATTTTTTTAATTTTCTTTGGTGATAATCAATCACAACTAAGACGTTCAATCTAATTGAAGGATACGTTAGTCATATTAGAAAAGACAAATGTTAATTTTGTCCACAAATTTTTAATCCCTCCTCATGGGATTATAATACCATGTTAGACATATAATCATTTTGTTATCCCGGGATTAATAGTCCGGAGTCTAATTTTAGAAACAAACAAGAGATTAAAGATTATTAGTCTAATCCCAAGGGTTATCCTAGTAAACAAACATGGCCTTAGGACCTAATCTCCCCAAAGTTAACTAATTTAATTTGCTTTGCTGCTACTCCTATAAGTTTGATTGGAAGTTCAGTTAAGTAGTGTTCCCTTAGGACCTAATCTCCCCAAAGTTGAACAGTTGCAAAGTAAGCAGGAGTCCATTTCCCTGACATACGCGCAAGGGCGAAACAAAGTCCCATATTGAAACAAGTGGAAACAAAGCTTTATTACTTAACCAACTTTGAGAGGACAAATAGGCACGACCTTACTTGAACAGGATCTGTTCTATAGGCTCGTACCTCTGTATCCTTGATTTCTAAGGAGACAGGTGACCAAGTCTGGTGGATGAACCATGACTGCAGGACCAGAGCGTGATTAACAGCTCTGTGGACCTTGTTGGACCATTTGAGCAGTAGAGGATCGTTCTCGGTCAAGTCTCTTGGCTGGGGTGGTCCTGCAGTTGTCTGACAGACTCCATAATCCCATTTTTTTTGGGTTCTGGCAGGCTCCAAACTCAGTCATATATATTACTAGTGTAGGGAGTTTAGCAACCATGGACCAAAAAGAGCTAGCCGAGATGGCTTGGGGGCTATCCAGCAGTGACCAGCCATTCTTGTGGGTTCTTAGACCTGGCTTAGTCCATGGTATGATTTGTTAGCACAAAGTTATATTTAATACTCCATAATCCCATTTTTTTTGGGTTCTGGCAGGCTCCAAACTCAGTCATATATATTACTAGTGTAGGGAGTTTAGCAACCATGGACCAAAAAGAGCTAGCCGAGATGGCTTGGGGGCTATCCAGCAGTGACCAGCCATTCTTGTGGGTTCTTAGACCTGGCTTAGTCCATGGTATGATTTGTTAGCACAAAGTTATATTTAATACTTCATATAGAAATACTTCATATTGCACGGTACTAGTAACTCATTGCTTTATGTAATGCATCATATTACCATTACCAAAAAAGGATAATAATATCCGGAGAAAATCTTTTTTGAGGCCTATCCGATAGAGATTATTTTACTCCCTCCATTCCCAAACATTTAATACTCTCTTTAATTTTCTCCTATTTTTCCAAAGCTACTTTTTCTCTCTTTTAATTCCTTACCCTATACTCTCTTTAATTCATATATTTTCTCTATCCTCTAACAATATGTCTCTCTCATCTTTATCACCTATAATTTAGCTTTTCATTTATCTATGGAATGGTGTTTTTGATAATACATAGTAATACCTCCATTCCATAATAACTGTCTTTTTAGAAGATAAAATTTGTTCCAATTTATTTGTCGTTTACAACTTTTTAGGAGAATAAATTATTTATTTTTTATATCAACCCTAACTTTTCTCATTGTCCCAAGAAATTTTTCTCATGTATTAATAGTTTTCAATTTTTCATAAAGGAGTAGTGATGGAATTTCCTACAAATTTTAATTCTTAAATGATAGTATTAAATGAGTTTCTTAATTCATGTGTATGAAACTAAAAATACAGTTATTATGAAATGAAGGTAGTAATTTTAATAGAATAATTTTAGGAGTTTTAACTTCTTAATTCCTGTGCAAAAACCTTAAAGGACACATTTAGGAATGGAAGGAGTAAATAGTAATATTTTGTACATCTGAGGACCCTTCAATACCTCCAAACACGTCTCTCTAATGGGTCAAGTTTGAATATGCAATACAAAAATTAGTCATCACATGAATATGCAATACAACTTTAGTAGTGTTGCTAAGGAATATTGATATTGGAGTGATGAAGCTAGACATCAAAATCTTTTTTGCCCCACATCAATTATTATTCGAAGCAGATGTCAGAAACTGCAGTTTAAAACAGGCAATCGGCGGAGGAAAAAGGTATCTTTGCGCTTGGGGCAATGACGCAGCTAGTGAGGTACTAACCGAGGCGCGTCAATTGCTGGTTGAAAACTATTTCCAAACCCCCTCTTTGGCCTTAGTGAATGCCTTGGCCATTGAGAATTTTTGAAATGGCCTCCCTCTAAAAATGGGTAAAGGTCTTACAAGTCCTAGTTCCTAAGTTTAGTTTCTCTCCATTAAGACTTTTCTCAAGTCCTTATCACATCAGTTGTAATTTCGTATACATACTAATAATGCAGAACAAGAGATACAACTACCTCCATTACTATGTATATATATACACTCCCCCTATGAAAGATCAGGTCTCGATTAAGGAAAAAATAGATTGTATCATAGCAGTATAAATAAGGACATAGGCTCCATTTAAACATACTTACTTGGATGGGGTCAATGGGCGATTAAGAAGACCCATGGCCTTGGTTAGTGACCTCCATTGCACTTTGGAAGGGTGCTCGCTTAAGTTAGGTCTACCTAAGTGGTGGAGCCTACATCATAATTTGCGAGAGTGGTCGTGCGGCTGCTAACCAACCCAATTTTTAATACTATAACACGAACACGATTCATAAATGAGTATCAAATTTTAATCTTTTATTTGTTATGTAAATTAGGGGCGGTAATTTTTGACACGATAACACGAACACACGTGATTTATGTGTTATAAGCACGTGTATATACGAGTTTCGACACGACACGGATTCGTTTAACACGACATGATCGTCACCCTTAATATAAACTATTTAGAGACATTTATTTACACGAAACCCTAAATGAATAGAAATACTTGAACAATGTTAGACTTTTAGTCATGTGCAGGACCTTCTTTATATTAGAGATGTTTGGAACCGAAGTTTTCGCCCTACCTAGGTTAGGAGTTAGGGAGTCGTTAGACCGCAACTTGCTGCTGAAAAACGCAATAGACTAGCATGTTTATCAGGCTTGGATTCGTATTAATAATGCGTTGAATATATAAGGGTTTATATACCCAATTCTAATCTATCAATTTCACGGATATACTTATTCTTCTAAAATGTAACTTAAGCTCTTTTGAGGGTGTTGATTTTCTTTGGGTTTCTAAAACTGTAAGTTGTATTGCTCTCTAGTATAAGTCAGTCAACTTTGTACACACTCTAGTATTTTTGTTTTTTTGGGTAGTTTTATTGTGGGGTTAGGCCCCTAGGAAGTTGTAAAAATGTTTTTTGAGTTCCATCAGTCATTCACCCAAGTTACCACATTATTATATTTTAGATATCTCTTAATTGTTAATATATTGCCTTGTTTTGCTGCTCAAAAGGTATTTGAGGCTGAAACTCCCTGCTGCATTTGTATTGCCTGGCTTAACAAGCAGGCTCCAAACTCAAGTCATATATATTGCCTTGTTTTGCTGCTCAAAAGGTATTTGTGGCTGAAACTCCCTGCTGCATTTGATTTCCTTACCTAACAGATGAAAAAACAAGACTTAAAGGACTTGAGAAGCTACAGATTTCTGTTTCTACTAGCTAGTTACATCTACCTATCTTTTTGTAAGAGCTCTGTTATTTCTTTTTCCCCTCAGTTACTCCCTCCCTCCCTTAATATAAGTCGTTTTAGAGAAGTGTTTTTGTAACTTAATATAAGTTGTTTGAGAATTTCAAGTAAGCGTCAATTGCTTAGTTTCTAATATTACCTTAAGTATTAAATATAACTTTGGTTTTTTCAATACAAGGACAATATAGACAATTGATATTATATTTAATGTTATACAATCATTTCTTTAATATTTGTGCACAACTCCAAAATGACTTAAGACGGAGGGAGTACTATTTTATAGAGAAGTTAAGAGGGTCAAGCACAAATTTGAAAGAAAAGATTTTTATGAAAAACTCTGTTTATCCAGTAGAAATTAAGGTTGGGCATGCTTTTCATGGAGTAATTGTTTTTTTCAGTCATCATAAATTGTCACATCATTTTGTAAATTATTTTTTATAAAATTATCTTGTCACCACAGCAATATTGTTTTAAATTTATTTCAGGAAGTAATTGTTTTTTTTTTCCATTAACAACATTTACCTCTTGGGTTGTTGTTTGATTAGTAATAGCATTTTATTTTACACATTTAAAAAAAAAAACAAAATATAACAGTTAATATTGATGTTTAAATTGCATCAATTACGAGGTTAAATTAAAAATATAACATTTTTTAAAATTAATTTTAAAGTGAACATCTACTTTGGAATGGTTGTAGAGCATTTTAGTTGATCTTTAAGTGCATTTGTTTCTCTACAAGCATCTCCAGCAGGTCGGCTTTGCACAAATTCTAGATTATATTTAGTCTAGGACATAGATCTCGCTCCAGCAGTTAGACTAAATATAGTCGATCGAAATTTTCGGTGAGGCAAAACGACTATATCAAAGAACAAGATTTAGTGAACTATAATTTTTAATATATTTAAATGGGAGAGATGATTGGAGAAGAATGAGAAAGGGGATGCTGAAGAAGGAGAAGGGGGATGTTGAAGAATGAGATGAAGCCGCTGAAGAAGAAAATGAAGGGGCAGGGCTGTGATGCTCCAACGGATATAAAAAAAAGTAAGAACGGTAAAAAAATTTGATTAGAACGGTAATAAAATAGCAACGGATAGAAATTGAAAATGTTAATTAGAAAATCTATAAATATGTACAATGATTCAATACATTTTACCATCTCTCAATCAACTAATTAAACCTTTAGCAATTATAAGTATTTTGTTAATAATAGCTTGTATTTTTATTATATTTAATTTTTGTTTTTTATTCATAATATCTCTTTAATTTATTTTTTCGATGGAAAATCATGGTCCTCCGGTGTATTATTCTTCATTATTATCTCAAGATTTCTCACTTGATGATCCAAATTTGTTGGATAAATTTTCAATTCAAACTGATGTACCAATTCAGACTCTCGAAAATGAGTCCAATAAAAGAACATGGCGAAAGAAAATTACACAATTGATGAAGATGCCCTTCTTATTTCTGAATTGCTTAATGTAAGCACGTATCCAATTCAAGGAAACGATCATAAACATGAAAGATATTGAGAAAAAGTTCACGAATACTTTCATGAATACAAAAATTTTGAGTCTGAACGCAATTCTACTGCTTTTGCGAAACGTTGGTCAATAATTCAACTTGCGGTGAACAAATTTTGTGGATATTATGCTTCAATTGAAAGAATACAACAAAGCGGTGTAGGTGAACAAGATAAAGTATTTCAATTTTTTCATAAAAAATTTCATTAAGTTTATCTTATAGTTTATACTTAATATTTTATAAATAATTTTAAAAATAGATATGTCAAGCATTAGAAAGTTCAAAAGTATCCAAAACCAACCATTTAAATTTATGCATTATTGGAGAATATTAAAGGATGCACCGAAATGGAGAACATATAATAGTGAAAAAAAACAAAAAAGTACTAGAAAGTTAAGTCCAGCAGCATCTTCTCCATCAACCGTAGAAGTGATTGTTTTTTTTTTCATTAACAACGTTTACCTCTCGGGTTGTTGTTTGATTAGTAATAGCTTTTAAACAAAATATAGCATTTTATTTTTAACAATTTTAAAAAAAATGTAACAGTTAATATTAATGTTTAAATTGCATCAATTACGAGGTTAAATTGAAAATATAACATTTTTTAAAATTAATTTTAAAGTGAACATCTACATTGGAATGGGTGTAGGGCATTTTAGTAGATCTATAAGTGCATTTGTTTCTCTAATGGTGGAATGACACTTTTAACCCTCCAAGTTATCACCCACTTTCAAAATCATCCTAAAAGTATATTTTTCGTCAATTGGGTCCTTAAAGTGGCATTTTGTGTCGATTTTGTTCCTTATACCCGATTTGACCCCAACCCGACCCATTTTGACTAAATTTTGACCAAACCCGACCCAGTTTGATCTAAACCCAAAGTTGAATATTTTAAAATAAATAAATATTTAAAAATAAAATATTATTTTAAAAATAATAATTATATTTAATATTTTAAAATAAAATAATATTTTTTAAAATTTTTAAAATAAAATATATTTTTTAAATATTTATATTTTAAATATTTTAAAAAATATAATAATTTTAAAATAATAATTATATTTATTTATAATTAATATTAAAAAAATTAAAATAATAATTATTTTTTATATTTAAAATAATATATTATTTTTAAAAAAAATTAAAATAATTTTTATTTTATGGTAAAAATATTAGAATTTTTTATTTTTTCAAAAATGAGTAAAATTTCATATAATATAGATTCAAAAAAATTAAATAAAAAAATAAAAAATTTATAAAAAAGTAGAGTTTTTTCATTTTTTATGCAAAATTTATTCCCAGAAAAAAAAAGAGTTAATATCTTTACCATTATTATATGTATTCTTAATATTAAAATTTTTAAAAACTAAAAATAGAAATTAAAATTAAAACAATAGTAAAAGATAAATATAAAAACTGATTCAAATTTTTAAATAAATAAATAAATTAAAAAGTTTTATAAAATATAGATTCAAAAAAATAAAACTTTATTTTCTTAAAACAATTTTTTTTTTAAAGATGTTTAAATTTTCATAAAAATAATTTCAGATTTAAAATATTTGAACTTTAGCTTTTTTGAATCTATATTTTGTGAAATAATACTCATTTTTAAAAAAAAATAAAAGTTTCTAATATTTTTTCCTTAAAATAATATTTATTTTTTAAACTTTTTAAAATAATATTTTATTTTAAATATAAAAAATAATTATTATTTAAAATTATTTTAAAAATAATATTTTCTTTTTAATTATTTAAAATAATAAATACTTAAAAAATATTTTATTTAAAAAATATTATTTTATTTTAAAATATTAAATATAATTATTATTTTTAAAATAATATTTTATTTTAAAATATTTATTTTACTTTAAAATATTTATTTTATTTTAAATATTAAAATTTGGGTTTGGGTCAAATCGGGTAAACGAAACAGAATCCGACACAAAATGTCAATTTAAGGACCCAATTGATAAAAAAATATACTTTAGGGACGACTTTAAAAGTGGGTGGTAACTTGAAGGGTTAAAAGTCTAATTCAACCTTTCTCTAATAGATGTCACCTTTTTACCAACATAAATCAGACATCACAAGTATGGACGCCCTTTTTGAGTGTTGCACCAACCATCTAATTGCTAATTACTTAAAATAATATATTATTTTTACGCCTCTCTACTTTGAAACTTCACTAATTTTTTTTTGTATTGTTTTATATAAAATTTAAAAAAATTAAATCTACTATATGTTTTTTTATAATATATTAAGTGTATAATAGAAAAATACATAAATGAGAGCGCGCACCTAGTCCGTCGAGGAAAATTGTATTCGAGACAGTTCAAAATGACCAGTCCATTAAAGCAGTTTAAAGAAACAGATTACATTTTATATAACAGAGAGTTACATTTGTATAATATTTGCATAAAGACGTAATCTAAAATACAACGACGCTCTCCAATATAAAATGCAACTTTTTTACTTAACTGCTTAAATAGACTGCCCATGGCCTGATCCATGAAATTCCTCGTGTTACACGAACACAGAATCTAACACAAAGGGGGAGGGCCTCTCTTTAAATAAAAGGAAATTAAGTTTTACTATACATGTTCGGTTAAAGTTTTGGACAAAAATGATTTATTCCCTATCCCCTAAGCTGACAGACTTCCTTAAACACAAGTAACCAGAAATTCTTATTATCTCATAGGAAGGTTAAGCCGAATCACATATATGAATCAAGATATTTATATGTATGCTTCCTATTGTACTGTAGCAAGCTTGCATAAGTTCGGTCCCACACTCCGATGAAAAGAGACTCGTCATCCGGGCTGAGCGAGACGCCGGAAATCTCCCCGAAGAAATCAATCTCTTGCCGTTTCTTGTAGTCTACGTTGGCGCTATAGACATGGACAAAATCTGCAGGTTCAGCTACTACCAAGAACTGCCCATCAGACGAGAAGCGGACTGACCGGACCGCACCCATGTTTCCCTTGAGAACTGCTACTGGCAATGAAAGGTTCCCTAAATCCCATACTCGGCAGGTCTTGTCTTGATTCCCTGTGGCAAAGGTACGTCCGTCTGGGTGCCATGCAGAAGCAAACGAGTAGTCTAGATGACCTACAACCGAGGCGATCGTCTGAAACATAAAAAATGTTACCACTTTAGAATTCTCATAATTGCCCAAGGAGAAAGCATACACTAGTCAAAAAGGCAAAGTGTGTCGATGAAAATTTCTTCCATAATGCTAGTCGTACTTGTTACTATCCAATAAAAGGAACTGAGGGGCTGTTTGATAAAACTGAATGAAACAGTTTTGAATGTTTAAGCAATCTGAATGAGCTGAATGAAATAAAATTCTGAATGAAAAAAGCTATTTGATAATTGATATGTATGAAACATCTAAATAATAATTTTTTTACTATTTTACCCCTCTAACGTATGTTGAACAAGTATACAAGTATGAACGTACTAAAAAATAACTATAAAAAAATTATAGATTAGATCCTTATTTGGACATCAAACAAACAAAAAAAAATACCAACTATAAAAAAAATGTTGACTACACCTCAAATAGCAAACAAAACAACACTATAAAAAAATAAATAAAATATACGGTTGGCTAAAATCCTTCCCTTCGTTTCACTGCGAAGAAATTTCCAAAGAACTTTATTTTTTCTCCTCCACCGCCCACTTCTCTTTCTTGCTCTTTTTAGGCTGTATTTTTAGAGAGAAACCTAAAGAATAGAATCGTTTGAATCGAACAAGAGAGAAAATCAGCAATTGGTTTTTCCCTTAATTGCCTATCTGTCTCTCCCTATTTCTCGATCCCCCAGTGATCAAAATCCAAGTGAAACACTCAAATACTGAAGGAATTGAGAGAAATCAGGTAATCCCTCAATTGGGTTTGGTCTATGTTTTCATGTTTCATGTCTGTCTGTGATTTTTTTTAGGGATTCATCTTTAGTACTTAACCAAAGTCCCATATTGAAACAAGTGGAAACCAAGCTTTAGTACTTAACCAACTTTGAGAGGACAAATAGACACGACCTTACTTGAACAGGATCTGTTCTATAGGCTCGTACCTCTGTATCCTTGATTTCTAAGGAGACAGGTGACCAAGTCTGGTGGATGAACCATGACTGCAGGGCCAGAGCGTGATTAACAGCTCTGTGGATCCTTGTTGGACCATTTGAGCAGTAGAGGATCGTTCTCGGTTAAGTCTCTTGGCTGGGGTGGTCCTGCAGTTGTCTGACAGACTCCATAATCCCAATTTTTTTGGGTTCTGGCAGGCTCCAAACTCAGTCATATATATTACTAGTGTAGGGAGTTTAGCAACCATGGACCAAAAAGAGCTAGCCGAGATGGCTTGGGGGCTACCCAGCAGTGACCAGCCATTCTTGTGGGTTGTTAGACCTGGCTTAGTCCATGGTATGATTTGTTAGCGCACAGTTATATTTTATACTTCATATAGCAATACTTCATATTGCATGGTACTAGTAACTCATTGCTTTATGTAATGCATCATATTACCATTAACAAGGGGATAATATCCGAAGATAATCTTTTTTGAGGCCTAATAATGCTTATATAATGAGGACCCTTCAATACCTCCAAACACGTCTCTCTAATGGGTCAAGTTTGAATATGCAATACAAAAATGAGTCATCACATGAATATGCAATACAACTTTAGTCGAGTTGCTAAGGAATATTGATATTGGACTGATGAAGCTAGACATCAAAACCTTTTTTGCCCCACATCAATTATTATTCGAAGCAGATGTCAGAAACTGCAGTTTAAAACAGGCAATCGGCAGAGGAAAAAGGTATCTTTGCGCTTGGGGCAATGACGCAGCTAGTGAGGTACTAACCGAGGCGCGTCAATTGCTGGTTGAAAACTATTTCCAAACCCCCTCTTTGGCCTTGGTGAATGCCTTGGCCATTGAGAATTTTTGAAATGGCCTCCCTCTAAAAATGGGTAAAGGTCTTACAAGTCCTAGTTCCTAAGTTTAGTTTCTCTCCATTAAGACTTTTCTCAAGTCCTTATCACATCAGTGGTAATTTCATATACATACTAATAATGCAGAACAAGAGATACAACTACCTCCATTACTATGTATATATATACACTCTCCCTATGAAAGATCAGGTCTCGATTAAGGAAAAAATAGATTGTATCATGCCAGTATAAATAAGGACATAGGCTCCATTTAAACATACTTACTTGGATGGGGTCAATGATTTAAACATACTTACTTGGATGGGGTCAATGGGCGATTAAGAAGACCCATGGCCTTGGTTAGCGACCTCCATTGCACTTTGGAAGGGTGCTCGCCTAAGTTAGGTCTACCTAAGTGGTGGAGCCTACATCATAATTTGCGAGAGTGGTCGTGTGGCTGCTAACCAACCCAATTTTTAATACTATAACACGAACACGATTCATAAATGAGTATCAAATTTTAATCTTTTATTTGTTATGTAAATTAGGGGCGGTAATTTTTGACACGAACACACGTGATTTATGTGTTATAAGCACGTGTATATACGAGTTTCGACACGACACGGATTCGTTTAACACGACATGATCGTCACCCTTAATATAAACTATTTAGAGACATTTATTTACGCGAAACCCTAAATGAATAGAAATACTTGAACAATGTTAGACTTTTAGTCATGTGCAGGACCTTCTTTATAGTAGAGATGTTTGGAACCGAAGTTTTCGCCCTACCTAGGTTAGGAGTTAGGGAGTCGTTAGACCGCAACTTGTTGCTGAAAAACGCAATAGACTAGCATGTTTATCAGGCTTGGATTCGTATTAATAATGCGTTGAATATATAGGGTTTATATACCCAATTCTAATCTATCAATTTCACGGCTGTACTTATTCTTCTAAAATGTAACTTAAGCTCTTTTGAGGGTGTTGATTTTCTTTGGGTTTCTAAAACTGTAAGTTGTATTGCTCTCTAGTATAAGTCAGTCAACTTTGTACACACTCTAGTATTTTTGTTTTTTTGGGTAGTTTTATTGTGGGGTTAGGCCCCTAGGAAGTTGTAAAAATGTTTTTTGAGTTACATCGGTCATTCATCCAAGTTACCACATTATTATATTTTAGATATCTCTTAATTGTTAATATATTGCCTTGTTTTGCTGCTCAAAAGGTATTTGAGGCTGAAACTCCCTGCTGCATTTGTATTGCCTGGCTTAACAAGCAGGCTCCAAACTCAAGTCATATATATTGCCTTGTTTTGCTGCTCAAAAGGTATTTGTGGCTGAAACTCCCTGCTGCATTTGATTTCCTTACCTAACAGATGAAAAAACAATACTTAAAGGACTTGGGAAGCTACAGATTTCTGTTTCTACTAGCTAGTTACATCTACCTATCTTTTTGGAGTCCTTCTAGGGGGACATTTTTGTAATGACATTCTAGTGACATTGTTTTTTTTTTTTTGGTTTTTTTGGTTTTTTTTTTAGAGTACATCCCAAAAAATGTATAGTATTTATTCTAACTGGAATTTTTACAGAAAACAGTGTTTTAGGTGTAATTTGGATACATACAAAAAATAGTGTTTTACCGACTGTACAGGTTCTGTTTCTTGTATGTATCCAAATTACACCTAAAATACTGTTTTTTATAAAAATTTCAATTTGAATAAATATTATACATTTTTTGGGAGGTACTCTAAAAAAAAAACGAAAAAATAAAAAATAAAAAAAAATAATGTCACTAGAATGTCACTAAAAAAATGTCCCCCTAGAATTATTGATCTTTTTGTAAGAGCTCTGTTATTTCTTTTTTCCCTAAGTTACTCCCTCCCTCCCTCCCTCCCTTAATATAAGTCGTTTTAGAGAAGTGTTTTTGTAACTTAATATAAGTTGTTTGAGAATTTCAAGTAAGCGTCAATTGCTTAGTTTCTAATATTACCTCAAGTATTAAATATAACTTTGGTTCTCTCACTACTTTTTGCCCAATAAATAACACTCTGTTTTTTCAATACAAGGACAATATAGACAATTGATATTATATTTAATGCTATACAATCATTTCTTTAATATTTGTGCACAACTCTGAAATGACTTAAGACGGAGGGAGTACTATTTTATAGAGAAGTTAAGAGGGTCAAGCACAAATTTGAAAGCAAAGATTTTTATGAAAAACTCTGTTTATCCAGTAGAAATTAAGGTTGGGCATGCTTTTCATGGAGTAATTGTTTTTTCAGTCATCATAAATTGTCACATCATTTTGTAAATTATTTTTTATAAAATTATCTTGTCACCATAGCAATATTGTTTTAAATTTATTTCAGGAAGTAATTGTTTTTTTTTTCCATTAACAACATTTACCTCTTGGGTTGTTGTTTGATTAGTAATAGCATTTTATTTTACACAATTTTTTTTAAAAAAAACAAAATATAGCAGTGAATATTGATGTTTAAATTGCATCAATTACGAGGTTAAATTAAAAATATAACATTTTTTAAAATTAATTTTAAAGTGAACATCTACTTTGGAATGGGTGTAGAGCATTTTAGTTGATCTTTAAGTGCATTTGTTTCTCTAAAAGCATCTCCAGCAGGCCGGCTTTGCACAAATTCTAGACTATATTTAGTCTAGGACACAGATCTCGCTCCAGCAGTAAGACTAAATATAGTCAATCGAATTTTTCGGTGAGGCAAAACGACTATATCAAAGAACAAGATTTGGTGAACCATAAATTTTAATATATTTAGATGGGAGAGATGATTGGAGAAGAAGAATGAGAAAGGGGATGCTGAAGAAGGAGAAGGGAGATGTTGAAGAATGAGATGAAGCCGCTGAAGAAGAAGATGAAGGGGCAGGACTGTGATGCTCCAACGGATATAAAAAAAAGTTAGAACGGTAAAAAAATTTGATTAGAACGGTAATAAAATAGCAACGAATAGAAATTGAAAATGTTAATTAGAAAATATATAAATATGTACAATGATTCAATACATTTTACCATCTCTCAATCAACTAATTAAACCTTTAGCAATTATAAGTATTTTGTTAATAATAGCTTGTATTTTTATTATATTTGATTTTTGTTTTTTATTGATAATATCTCTTTAATTTATTTTTTAGATGAAAAAGCATGGTCCTCCGGTGTATTATTCTTCATTATTATCTCAAGATTTCTCACTTGATGATCCAAATTTGTTGGATAAATTTTCAATTCAACATGATGTACCAATTCAGACTCTCGAAAATGAGTCCAATAAAAGAACATGGCGAAAGAAAATTACACAGTTGATGAAGATGTCCTTATTTCTGGATTGCTTAATGTAAGCATGTATCCAATTCAAGGAAACGATCAGAAGCATGAAAGATATTGAGAAAAAAATTCACGAATACTTTCATGAATACAAAAATTTTGAGTCTGAATGCAATTCTACTGCTTTTGCGAAACGTTGGTCAATAATTCAACTCGCGGTGAACAAATTTTGTAGATATTATGCTTCAGTTGAAAGAATACAACAAAGCGGTGTAGGTGAACAAGATAAGGTATTTCAATTTTTTCATAAAAAATTTCATTAAGTTTATCTTATAGTTTATACTTAATACTTTATAAATAATTTTAAAAATAGATATGTCAAGCATTAGAGATGTTCAAAAGTATCCAAAACCAACCATTTAAATTTATGCATTAGTGGAGAATATTAAAGGATGCACCGAAATGGAGAACATATAATAGTGGAAAAAAACAAAAAAGTACTAGAAAGTCAAGTCCAGCAGCATCTTCTCCATCAACCGTAGAAGAAGTGATTGTTTTTTTTTTCATTAACAACGTTTACCTCTCGGGTTGATGTTTGATTAGTAATAGCATTTTATTTTAAACAAACTATAGCATTTTATTTTTAACAATTTTAAAAAAAATGTAACAGTTAATATTAATGTTTAAATTCCATCAATTACGAGGTTAAATTGAAAATATAACATTTTTTAAAATTAATATTAAAGTGAACATCTACTTTGGAATGGGTGTAGGGCATTTTGGTAGATCTATAAGTGCATTTGTTTCTCTAATGGTTGAATGACACTTTTAACCCTCCAAGTTATCACCCACTTTCAAAATCATCCCAAAAGTATATTTTTCGTCAATTGGGTCCTTAAAGTGGCATTTTGTGTCGATTTTGTTCCTTATACCCGATTTGACCCCAACCCGACCCATTTTGACTAAATTTTGACCAAACCCGACCCAGTTTGATCTAAACCCAAAGTTGAATATTTTAAAATAAATAAATATTTAAAAATAAAATATTATTTTAAAAATAATAATTATATTTAATATTTTAAAATAATATAATATTTTTTAAAAATTTTAAAATAACATATTTTTTTAAATATTTATATTTTTAATATTTTAAAAAAACATAATAATTTTAAAATAATAATTATATTTATTTATAATTAATATTAAAAAAATTAAAATAATAATAATTTTTTATATTTAAAATAATATATTATTTTTTAAAAAAATTAAATTTTTTTTTATTTTATGGTAAAAATATTAGAATTTTTTATTTTTTCAAACATGAGTAAAATTTCATATAATATAGATTCAAAAAAATTAAATAAAAAAATAAAAAAAATTATAAAAAAGTAGAGTTTGATCATACATGCCTTAAATTAATTATGTATCATGATTTAAATATATACATATGTAGAAGATAAATTTAAAAATATTTTTTGTATATCCGTGAATAGAGATTTTTATTATTTCATTTATATATGAGATTCATTAATTTCTAATCTACTTAACTTTTATTTAGAAAAGTAAGTCATACTGAATTGAGTAGAATTGAGTTAGTCTCGAGTAACATATTAAAAATGATATATATTTTAAAATCTATCTCTTAATAGAGGAAAGAAACAATAGTATTAGTATTTAGTTAGTAAGTGATCGATCCATGTATGAAACCAATAATATAGTTAATATGTAGATCATCCATTATTATATGTATTCTTAATATTAAAATTTTTAAAAACTAAAAATAGAAATTAAAATAAAAAAAATAGTAAAAGATAAATAAAAAAACTGATTCAAATTTTTTTAAAAATAAATAAATTAAAAAGTTTTATAAAATATAGATTCAAAAAAATAAAACTTTATTTTCTTAAAACAATTTTTTTTTTATTTTTTAAAGATGTTTAAATTTTCATAAAAATAATTTCAGATTTAAAATATTTGAACTTTAGCTTTTTTGAATCTATATTTTGTTAAATAATACTCATTTTTTAAAAAAAATAAAAGTTTCTAATATTTTTTCCTTAAAATAATATTTATTTTTTAAACTTTTTAAAATAATATTTTATTTTAAATATAAAAAATAATTATTATTTAAAATTATTTTAAAAATAATATTTTCTTTTTAATTATTTAAAATAATAAATACTTAAAAAATATTTTATTTAAAAAATATTATTTTATTTTAAAATATTAAATATAATTATTATTTTTAAAATAATATTTTATTTTAAAATATTTATTTTATTTTAAATATTAAAATTTGGGTTTGGGTCAAATCGGGTAAACGAAACAAAATCCGACACAAAATGTCAATTTAAGGACCCAATTGATGAAAATATACTTTAGGGACGAGTTTAAAAGTGGGTGGTAACTTGAAGGGTTAAAAGTCTCATTCAACCTTTCTCTAATAGATGTCACCTTTTTACCAACATAAATTAGACATCATAAGTATGGACGCCCTTTTAGAGTGTTGCACCAACCATCTAATTGCTAATTACTACCTCCATTCCATAATACTCCCTCTGCTTCTAAAAGATTATCGTTTAAGGTTAATTCACATAGATTAAGAAATGTAATTAATACCTATAGAAAATACTATATTACCCTTATTATAATTGTCTCAACCAATTATTAGCTTTATATATTCCAAAAAGGAGTATACCATTCAATTAATTCTACTTGAATTATAGCATTGAATTGAATAAGAAACATTAGGAAGGGAAGGAATACTTTGTATCCCAATGCTATATTCAACAGAGTAGTCAAAACTCAAAAGAAAACAGGTGGCGCCTAGCCTTCTACAATACTCCCTCCGTTCTTTAATATAAAACTTTTTAGAGTTGTGCACAAGCATTAAAAAAATGATTATACAACATTAAATATAATATCAAATATCTATATTGTCCTTGTATTGGAAAAAGAGATTGTTATTTATTGGACAAAAAATAGTGAGAGAACCAAAGTTATATTTAATACTTGGGGTAATATTGAAAACTAAGCAACTAATGCTTACTTGGAAATCTAAAACGTCATATATTAAGGGACAAAAAAAAAATTTAAAACGTCATATATTAAGGGACGGAGGGAATACTTTGTATCCCAATTATTCTTTTATTTTATTTTGAGGAAAACGATTAAGAAAACTTTAAATAGAAGAAAGCTTTAAATAAAGGTAAAGTAGAGAAAAAATAGTTATTCTGTATTGATAAACTAAAAACGTCAAATATATCGGAACAAAAATTACTTCCTAAAACGACAATCTTTTATGAACGGAGGAAGTAATAGTCATGCACATGAATTAAAAAAGTCATTTAATACTATTATTTAATAATTAAAATTTGTATGAAATTTCATCACTACCCCTTTACGGGAGGGATAAATGCTTTTTAGGTCACTCTACTTTAGGTCGACTTACAAATGGGTCACTGAACTTGTTTTTTTTTAAAGTCAACTCACTGAACTTTAGTTTCATAACAAAACGTTTTCACTTCCGTTAAGTCTATTGACTTTTAACGGAATTTGACACATAAGCTGCTGAGTTGGAAAAAGAAGAAGCTTATGTGTCAATAATTATCTCACGTGGCCTTGATTATGTGGATCTAAAAGAGAAGATTTATATCAAATGAATTTTTATTTAATTCTTTACAAATAATAATATAAATTAGAAAAGTTTGTCAAAAAAATAAGAAAATAAATAAAATATATATTTAAATTTTTTGTAATTAATATCAAATGAATTTTTGTTTAATTATTTACAAATATAATAATATAAATTAGAAAAGTTAGTCAAAAAAAAAAGAAAATAAATGAAAAATATATTTAATTATTTTGTAATTAATATCAAATGAATTTTTATTTAATTCTTTACAAATATAATAATATAAATTAGACAGCTTAAAATTAGAAAACTATTTAAATATATATTTTATTTATTTTCTTATTTTTTTTGACAAACTTTTCTAATTTATATTATTATTTGTAAAGAATTAAATAAAAATACACTTGGTATAAATTTTCCCTTTTAGATCCACATAATC
Organism: Panax stipuleanatus; assembly: GCA_020205555.1. Classification (NCBI taxonomy): domain Eukaryota; kingdom Viridiplantae; phylum Streptophyta; class Magnoliopsida; order Apiales; family Araliaceae; genus Panax; species Panax stipuleanatus. The sequence continues at coordinate 121,279,908 of CM035119.1, read as the reverse complement.
AAGGCCACGTGGATAATTATTGGCACATAAACCTTTTTTTTTTTTCAACTCAGCCGCTTATGTGTCAAATTCCGTTAAAAGTCAATAGACTTAACGGAAGTGCAAACGTTTCCCTTGTATTAATAGTTTTCTTTCCTATAAAAGAAAATTATTTATTTTCCTATATCACCTCTAACTTTTCTTATTGACCCAAGAATTTTTTTTCCTTGTATTAATAGTTTTCAACTTCTCATAAAGGGATAGTGATGAAATTTTATACAAATTTTAATTATTTAATGATAGTATTAAATGATTTTCCTAATATTTAAGGAAATGATTGTATAACATTAAATATAATATCAATTGTCTATATTGTCCTTGTATTGAAAAAAGAGAGTACTATTTATTAGACATAAAATAGTGAGAGAACCAAAATTATATTTAATACTTGGAGTAATATTGAAAACTAAGCAATTAATGCTTATTTGAAATTCTTAAACGACATATATTAAAAGACAAAAATACTTCTCTAAAACGACTTATATTAAAAGACGAAGAGAGTAATATACACACACGGGGACACAGACTCGCACACTTACTGATAATTATATACATATAGAATCACAAGTTTATTTTTCTGTTTGTTGCAAACTTAATTACAGAGTATTAGTGTCTCAAAAATTTCCGTCTAGTTTTGATTAATTCTCATCTAGATATTAGGTGGTAATTTACCCGTCTCGATTTGGCTGGACACCTAGGCCTCTGTACTTTGAAACTTCACTAATATTTTTTTGTATTGTTTTATATAAAATTAAAAAAAAAAAAATCTACTATATGTTTTTTATAGTATATTAAGTGTATAATAGAAAAATACATAAATGAGAGCACGCACCTAGTCCGCCAAGGAAAATTGTATTCGAGACAGTTCAAAATGACCAATCCATTAAAACAGTTTAAAGAAACAAATTACATTTTATATAACAGAGAGTTACATTTGTATAATATTTGCATAAAGACGTAATCTAAAATACAACGACGCTCTCCAATATAAAATGCAACTTTTTTACTTAACTGCTTAAATAGACTGCCCATGGCCTGATCCATGAAATTCCTCATGTTACACGAACACAGAATCTAACACAAAGGGGGAGGGCCTCTCTTTAAATAAAAGGAAATTAAGTTTTACTATACATGTTCGGTTAAAGTTTTGGACAAAAATGATTTATTCCCTATCCCCTAAGCTGACAGACTTCCTTAAACACAAGTAACCAGAAATTCTTATTATCTCATAGGAAGGTTAAGCCGAATCACATATATGAATCAAGATATTTATATGTATGCTTCCTATTGTACTGTAGCAAGCTTGCATAAGTTCGGTCCCACACTCCGATGAAAAGAGACTCGTCATCCGGGCTGAGCGAGACGCCGGAAATCTCCCCGAAGAAATCAATCTCTTGCCGTTTCTTGTAGTCTACGTTGGCGCTATAGACATGGACAAAATCTGCAGGTTCAGCTACTACCAAGAACTGCCCATCAGACGAGAAGCGGACTGACCGGACCGCACCCATGTTTCCCTTGAGAACTGCTACTGGCAATGAAAGGTTCCTTAAATCCCATACTCGGCAGGTCTTGTCTTGATTCCCTGTGGCGAAGGTACGTCCGTCTGGGTGCCATGCAGAAGCAAACGAGTAGTCTAGATGACCTACAACCGAGGCGATCGTCTGAAAACATAAAAAATGTTACCACTTTAGAATTCTCATAATTGCCCAAGGAGAAGCATACACTAGTCAAAAAGGCAAAGTGTGTCGATGAAAATTTCTTCCATAATGCTAGTCGTACTTGTTACTATCCAATAAAAGAAACTGAGGGGCTGTTTGATAAAATTGAATGAAACAGTTCTGAATGTTTAAGCAATCTGAATGAGCTGAATGAAATAAAATCCTGAATGAAAAAAGCTATTTGATAATTGATATGTATGAAACATCTAAATAATAATTTTTTTACTATTTTACCCCTCTAACGTATGTTGAACAAGTATACAAGTATGAACGTACTAAAAAATAACTATAAAAAAAATTATAGATTAGATCCTTATTTGGACATCAAACAAAAAAAAAAAATACCAACTATAAAAAAAATGTTGACTACACCTCAAGTAGCAAACAAAGCAACACTATAAAAAAAAAAAATATAAGGTTGGCTAAAATCCTTCCCTTTGTCTCACCGCGAAGAAATTTCCAAAGAACTTTATTTCTTCTCCTCCACCGCCCACTTTTCTCTTTCTTTCTCTTTTTAGGCTGTATTTTTAGAGAGAAACCTAAAGAATAGAATCGTTTGAATCGAACAAGAGAGAGAAAATTAGCAATTGATTTTCCCCTTAATTGCCTATCTGTCTCTCCCTATTTTTCGATCCCCCAGTGATCAAAATCCAAGTGAAACACTCAATACTAAAGGAATTGAGAGAAATCAGGTAATCCCTCAATTGGGTTTGGTCTATGTTTTCATGTTTCGCGCATGTCTGTGATTTTTTTTAGGGATTAATCTTTGTATGATTCAATCCTTCACCCCTGCTTTCTTCCTCGGTCTTTTCATGGGATCTTCTTCAGCTCCGTGCACCCATCAGGATCAATTGGAGTGAAAGAGAGGCAACATGTGTAAAAAATCCATTCAGTGAGCTTAGGGTTGATTCAAATAAAAAATGGTAGCTTATTCGGTCAGTTAGTTGGGCTTACCGATTCAACCATTAAGATCATTTTTATTCAAATCAAACGGACTGAATTAAGTCATTCAGATGCATTAAGTCCTAAACAAACAAACTCTGAGTTTTGTTTATTTCTGTTGAATAAGTTGTGTATTTCTATGTTATAAAAACTAAATAGCATCACATAATTTTTAATTTAAAAATAAATTAACTTGAAATCTGGAATATTTTCAACCTGCATAGCCAATGTTCGAAAAAACTAAAAGCGGTACGAAGCATTTTTCTCCGGACTCTAGGCGGAGCGAGGCGTAAGCCTCGATTTGAAAACATATGTTATTGATAAATATTGAATATATACAAATTTTGTGATGATGAATAATTTAGAAAAAAAGATTCAGTTATCATCAACACAAGAAATGATTTTTTTTGCTCTATGGACTTGCGTGCAGGAAATATAAAGAAACAGGGGCTGAACTGAAACTTTTGAAATTTCAAGGGCTGAAATGAAAGAAAATGAAACTATAGGAGCTGTTATGTAAAATTTTAAGGGCTATTTTGAAATTTAAGAAAACTTTTGGGATTAAACTAAAAATTTATAAAAACTATGGGGTACCTAACTGTAAATATCCAAAAGATATTTAGTTATAGATCTGATAGTACTTTCTTTTCCAAAAACAGAGAGACAGAAGGAAGAAGACTGGGCTCGAACGATCAACATCTTATGATAGATCTGTGAAGAAGAAGAAGAGAAGAGAGAGAAAGAGAACCTGTTTTTTTGTTTCAAATCAAGACGTAGGCCTTGTTACGCCTCGAGACGCAAGCCTCAATCAAATAAATTCCAAGCCTCTTAATTTCTCAGTAAGGCGTAGGCCTCGTCACATTTAGCTCCCGCCTCGCCTCGAGGCGTGCGCCTCGATCGCAATTTCGAACATGGTGCATAGCAAGATCCAAATAACTGAAAAGACTAGCCGATGAAAAGGTTGTCCTACGTATTCTCAAATGACCCATTGCCGAATCAATGTAAGATGTTACACTCCCTCATCCAATAGCATGGCCACCTATCACAAACCGGATCCCACTATCATTTCTGAAGTGAGCAAACCCAAAACTACAATAGACACTACATGCAATCAGGCTCAAACACATGCTTTAGCTGGACACTACGCCTTTTTTTCCTTCTTTTTGATAAGCAAATTTAGAATGCTAGCTAGTTCTGATGGTTGCGGAGCAGGCTAAGGCATCAGTCACTAGATTAAAGAGGAAAGGGACCTCCAACAGGTCTTGGAGGTTAGGTAGATAATTGAGGCATCTATGGAGAAAGATCAAGACGTTGGAAGACCTGAACCACCAAGGGTTCAAGGAAGGATAATTAGGGTATTGAGGAACCAATATGATGAACTTGCTCTCCAAAATAAGATAACCTTTTAGAGAGAGAGAGAGAGTTGTTCTTTATTTATACTTTTTTATTTATAGCTGAGTGTGTTCTTTATTTATACTTATTTATAGCCAAGTGTGGTAATCTGGTGAAGTAGCTCTAGGGTCATACCACCCGGGCGCGTGAGAAAAAGGCATGGTCACCCAAGTATGGGCCAAAGTGTGCGACACTATTGATAGAGTCCTTAGTACAGGCCAGAGTATCCAACTAATTTAACCAAATGAGCGCCTTATGGGCGTTCATCAAGTGATGGCATGGCGTAGTATCCTTGACAATGCACATGTTGTGACACTAGTACACTACACTTGGAAACAAATCAATCAGTTTTAATTATATCTCTACTAGTTTTAGCTATATTGTTTAAGAAAGCTATTCCCACCATACCAAATTCCAGAAATGTATTTTATACCAACTAAGGAATTCGAAAAAACCTAATCCTACGGCCCTACCGTACTTTTTATACCTCGCAATGTGACTTTTCGTTCCCGTTTTTTTCCCACATACCGTATTGAACCATGATCCAGAAAATATTGAGTGAGACATGAGAGTCAATTCCCTTTTGACTACAGGATAATAAAATGAATATCTCGAGTACAAAAATTGTATTAGCTTCCGGTTCCTCATCTGGAAAAATTCATATAGTTCTAATCATTGTAAAATAATCACAAACAAATTACCTTCCCATTTTGGGAATCCACAAGCAATGCATTAAGATCATCTCCAACAACAGCAAGAAGTTTGCTGTCAGGGCTCACTGATGTATGCTGCATCAATAAGAAATATAGACATATAAGAATTCACATAACAGAGATGTATACAACAAGACAGTATATAACATCTTAAGGTTCATAAAGGAACTAACATTCACTGGCCATGAAAATCTGAAGTGATTCATAAGCTGAAACTTCTCCATGTCATATTCTCTTATACCACAATCATTATTCGATGCCATAAAATGGATTCCACCGCTGCAAAAAAGTTGAACTCGAAATGAATTACATGGAGAAACTAATACGTTCAACAGTAATATCCAAACAGTTGTACCTCAAGCTGTCATATATCTCAACAGCATTTGTGATGGCATTATCCTCGTAAGTGGTCCTTGTACAGAAACTTACACCCTTTTTATCCAATTGCTGCATCGGCAGAAAACAGACAAAGAAAAAAAAAATCAAACATTATATGAACCAAATCACACAAAACCAAAAAATTATGATTTAGTTGCTGAATATATAAAAAACAGCTTGTATTGCTGGGTTGGCCACGAAAAATGAAATCAATTTCATCCTCATGATAATTATCATCACCTAAGCTGGGAAGGAGTTATCGAACTTCATAGCAGTGAAGATTCTAAGTCAAACAATCTAAGCGTAGTTCCACTACCAATATTTAATCACATACAGCATACAAAAGCTCAGTAAATGATCAAAAGATTATAACTATTGATTAATTTGAAGCTAGTATAGCTCCATGGAAACAGTAATGTCTGTTGCCATCAGGCATCAATTCAGACAATAGGAAAGCAAAGCAAGGACAACAACAGAATGTGATTTGAAGACCTTCACCAGGGACTCACTAGCCTAAAGGCCAAATGAGACCAATAACCAAAATCTTCAGGTGAAAAAGCACAGAACTTCAGTTAAATATATTTTGATATATCAATATTTACAAGACTGAATGAAATCCTAAAAACACAACAATTAGTCTGTAGTAGTAATATACTATGACTGATTAATGAAGTCACAAATAGCTAACATACTACCCCCGTCCCATAATAAGTGATGTTTTAGAGTTGGGCACAACCATTAAGGAAATGATTGTATAGCATTAAATATAGTATCATTTGTTTATAATACCCTTTGTGTTAATAAGGAGAGAGAGAGAGTTAAAAGCATTTGGGTATTGAAGTAGGAGAAATGAGGGGTAATTTTGGAAACATTGTAATTAATGCTCCTAGATTTTCTAAAACATCAAATAATTTGGGACAAATGAAATCACCTAAAACATCACTTATTATGGGACGGAGGTAGTATAATACAATCAATTTATCCTAGACGTAGTTGCATAATTCCTAAAAATAATGCATGTAGAGTATCAAATAGTATCACTTTTCCTGCACGTGTCCCACATCAATAGATAATAACAATTCTTAGAAGTTTGACTAAATGAAAACATGTCATTTGATAATAATTTGTAAACTAATTTTTTTTCTCTCCACTACAATAATATGCAGGATATATCTGTTGGGGTTGTTAGAGAGTGGGTAAATTCAGCTATACTATGTAATCAAAGATATATCTATTTTTAGTAGAATCCTACTCATCCTAAGGCTACCTCCTCTATTGGTTATGCCTGTTGAATTTAATTTCTAGACTGAAGTTCCTTTCTTAGTTATGAGGAGTAATTTCAACATGTTTGATAAGGTGCTGCTACTTGTGACAGGCTAACTAACAGTTGGTCTAGATATTTTCCCTTTAGAAGGGTTATTTCAGATGCAAATTTGAATGTTCTATTGCCTCTAAATTGCTTTATCAGACTGATTGGCTTAACGTTACGCTAACCAATATTTTTATGGTAAGAAAAAGTGAGGAATGACCAAGTTAAGTACGTGAATTCTAGTTCATAAAGCAAAGAAACCCTATTACGGAAACACACAGATTATTATTTATGCCAGCAAAACAACCATAGACATGCTTATTTCCACGTACCGAAAAAATTCCTATAACTTACTAAAAGCGCCTAACCAGTAGCATAATCAGGGCATTTTCTCCTTCCTATCTACTCATGAACTCCCCCACCCCACCCCCACAAAACACTCCAATCAAATGATAAAAAAGATCAGTCCGTAAATTATAAATGCATACATATGCTTACAGATAGATGTTTACCCAGTTCTTAACCCACCTTACAAGCAAGTTCTCCCTCAAAGCCTCCTGCAACTAGAAATTTGTCTCTGACTGCAAGCGTGCTGATTTGAGTTTGTGTAAAACCCTCTAATAAGCTCCCAGCATGTTTCTAGGTACCCAAGCAACATAAAAAATTAGCACAGCACTACCACAAAGACACTAAAAGACAAAGGGACAGTTACATCCTTTCTTACCCAGTTACTAAACAAACTTGAAAATGAATGGCATTTAGTTTAGTTTTCAAATACCTCGGTAGGAGCTACATGACCAGAGAAGTTGACAACCTCTGACAAATTGTGGGATAATGATGACCAGTGCATAATTGAGTAGTTAGACATGAGATATACGTCATGTTTTGAAGTAGCCCACACCAAGTTCCTGAGCTGCATCAAATGGGGGTTATTGTTAGGGTGGACCAAGAAGCTTTGGCTTCCAAGGAGGGAAAATCATCAAAGCACGCAGTTTGTGATCTTGAACTTCGACAAGTTATGTACAATGCAATAAAAGTTTAACTAGAGTAATGATTCTAGAACTCAGTCCAGTAGACATGATGTTTCGATCACCACTCAACAACTCCAAACAATTTATTTCATTATCCTAAAGCTGAAACTTCAAATATTAATCAAATTCAGTAAAAGTTCCAGGTCCAGAAATGGGGAAGAACAAAGAAAGTCACATGAAATACTGAAAGTTCATTACTAACAAACTGCATATACGACACCAATTGCAAGGAAGAGGCATAAGAATATAAATAACATAAATGATAAACTATTTAAGCAATGTTCGTACAAGCATAAATGTGTAAAGGAAAAAGGGGATAATATGTGCACATGGTTGTGTGTGTGTGTGTGTGTATATCTGTATGTGCATGTCTACAAGAAAAAGAGGTTAAATAGTCATAGCAGAAAACAGAGAAACATATATGACCTAGTCAATTACTGCAGGAATACTGTGATTTCAAAGAGAGAGAAGAAATAATTTCCAACTTCATAAATGATAAACCTGAAAGTGAAGAATAGTAGGCTTCACTAATCTTGTATTGTGAAGGAACTCATAGTAGCGGCCACCCTTCTGCATTGGTTTGCATTCCTACAAAACCAATAATAAGTCAAGCCAAGGGTAATAAACTGGGCATATATGATAGTTATAATATGTCAAGAACACTTTCATGAGGACATGCAAATTTTAAGGGGAAGGGAGTGTCAGGCCAAGGGTAAACTGGGCATATATGATAGTTATATTTTAGAAGATAGAAAGTGAATATGAGCACATGGGTTAGTTACTCTTAAGTGAAGGATAAGGATAGTGGTTTAGGTTAGGAAATTTATTTTCAGCTTTTACCCTTTATATATATAGATGTAAAGGGGAGATTATTCCCCGAGTCTGATGATATGAATTTTGTGAATGAATTTGGAGGAAAGCTTTCCACTACTTTCTCCTTATTTTCTATCTCTATCTCTCTCTTCTCTCTCACGAACGCAGTGTGGAATCACCGAGTTTTCTTCTACATCTCCCTCCCAAATTTCTTTCTGTAATTCTCTGGTTTCTCTCTATTTCTATCTCTATATCTGTCTCTCTCATATTTTCTAGTTAGGCTACATGCAGGGCCTGACATAATACTGGCATAATAACCATCCAATAAAGGAAATCCAATTTCATAGAATCGATTGGAAGGAGAATGATGATGAAAACAAATGCTGACAAATGACCTACCTTATCTACAGCTTCGCCCGATAAAGGGATGTTCTCATAATTTCTGTACTGTTCTAGCCTTGTCAATCTGTAGCTTTCCCGCGTTATATTCAGCCTTTCCCAAGGAATACCCTGAATATCTTTACCTTTTCTTGCTTGGGCAGCGGATGTATCGGTCACCTTCATAAGCTAAAATCAAGACAAAAAAATAATTGTCAGGTGACTAAGTGAGGGAAAACAAATTGTTGGTTTCTTGTCATATATAATATCCATAGACAAAATGTTGAGTATCCCCCTAAGCAAGAAAAGTTCTCATTTGAAAAAAATAAAAAAAATGCACAAAATCAGGGTAGGAGAGAAGAAACTAACCATGTCATAATCATCAAGGCCCGTATCGTGGCCACCACCTATACCATAGTATTCCCCATCAGCATCATACAAGAAATCTGACATATCCCCTTCGTCTTCCATGTAATCATACCGGTCAACTTGGTTATCAGACATTCCCTAATCCTGCATTAAAAAGAACTCCACAAGTAAGAATTTGTCAAAACTCCATCCATCCTATGCTTCCTGGAGGGCCTCTCTTCTAATTCTTCCAAGAGAACATCAAAAACTCCTTACAGAACAAATTTCAAGAAAAACCTCAAACCCAGAAAAATATTATATTTCATGTTTAAAATAATTTTATTTTCAATAAAATAGGGAAGAAGGTTGGTGGTGGTAACACCTCCATCTTTTAGCATATACAGAGTACATATAAAAATCTCTCGAATCAGAGACATAAAAATAAAATACAATAGCACTCGCATTAGACCCCACAAATACTTGGCACTTCAAAAGTTCAAAAATTGAAAGATAAAAATATGATAGCATACAAAATCCCAAATTTATAAATATTATTCAACAAGGAACCCCAAAAAGATTGAATCTAATAGCAGAAATGAATACCCTAGATATTCCAATCAACAAGCAGAGAAATTGCCGGACACGAATTAGAAAGAAATAGCTGATGGGTATAATCAAAATTCACAAAAATCCACCCGTACTAACAAAACAGACAAATTTAAACTCAATAAATTACAAAAAATGAGAACATAGATATTCCAATCAACAGACAGAGTAACTGCTGGAAAAAACACAAATTAAACACAAAATAGAAAGAAATAGCTACTGGGTATAATCTGAATTCACAAAAACCCACCCCTAATCAAAAAGCAGAAAAATTTAAACCCAATAAACTACAAAAAATGAGAATAGAAACCCTTACCTTAAATCTGAAGATCTCTCCCCAGAGGGAACTGCAAAAACCAGTTTTCTCCTTAAACAAGTGTTTGATTTCGCCCCTTTTCCTTTTATTTCTTTTTGGGGGCAAACATGGTCGGGGTGCCTACAGAAATAGAAAAGGAATGCACGCAGGAATCAAGATATGTATGAACATAATGTAATCATGGCATGTGTGCGTACCGGAAGAAAAGATGGGTGGTGGGCCTTTTGGGTGTTTCCTGACTTCAATTTCGATTTTTGATTGTCCCCTGAATATATAAATAAATATATCTTAATCGTACGGCTTGAAGATTTTTTTTTTTAAAAAATAGAGAGAGAAACTGAAACTAAATAGCTGTATTGCATTGTTTAGGTTAGAAAAAATAAAGAGAAAAAAATGCTACATTTTTAATCCAAACTTTTTTTCTTAAAATTGAAAATATTTGGGGAGGAATTTTGTTTTTCTTTTTCCAACCTATTCTATTAAAATTTGATGGTAGGGATATATTTCGTCCTAAAACTTAAAAGGAATATACGGAATAGACTAGGGAAACTTATCCTCTTAATTATGAAATCTTCTAACTTTTGTTGAGATTTAATTATGAAATCTTCTTAACTTCTGTTGAGAGGTAAAATTCAACTTGTAACCTGATTAATTATGAAATTTTGTAACTTCTATTGAGAGGTAAAATAGAACCTGTGACTTTGTACAATAAAAAAAAGAGAGAAAACTTAATATAATACTCCCTCCGTCCCCTCCGTCCCATGATAAAAGTCTTTATTACTATTTCAGATAGTCCCATGTTAAATGTTTACTTGCCTTAAATGATTAATTTTTTACAATAATTTGCCTATAATACCCTTATTATTAATTGTTATATTTCTATTCTCTATGCATATTTATGGAACATCACTAGTAATGTGCAGAAAATTATGCAATTAAGTGAGAATTTAAATATAGACAATTTTGTCATTTTATTCTCTTTCTTAACATGCGCAAAAAGTCAACCATGACTTTTATTCTGGGACGGAGGGAGTAATACTTTCAAATATCAACTTTGCTTTGAATTTTTAGCCAAATTTAATTTATTTTCACCCATGTGACAGCTTCTTCGTCTCCAATTTTATTTACAGGCAATATATATCAATTAGGGTTCATTGATCGTTGGAGTTTATCTTTGTAATTTTTGGGTCAAACACGTTTCTATTGTTAGAGAAAGTTAGACTTGTGTTCTTGCATTTTTATTAATATTATTTTGGGAGGTTGAATATTAGCTAAGTTCAAATTTGGTTTCCTTCTATATTTAACAATTTCAAATTTTGAAGTAAAGTATGCCTAAACTATAAGAGTTATGGAGTGAACAAATTCAATTTTAGTCAATGAGAGAATCCAACCTGAGATCTAAAAGTTACATTACCTCAATCTTAACCATTAGACTTAGACCTCATCGACAATAGTAATGATATACTTGATTATGAAATTATATTGTATTTTTCAAAAAGTGAAGTTTTCAAAAAAAACCAATTTTAAAATTCACAAATATTTGATGTTTGATTAACTCTACCTCTTTTCCTTTCTTTCTGTTTTTTTAGCAAATAGTTTGAAAGATTGAAATATTTTAAGATTGTAATTTGTGACAAAAGATGAAAACATTACAATAAAAATAATTGGAATGCTAATTCTTTCACGTAATAATAGATAATCAAGAAGAACAATGTTAATCGTAACAACAACTAATGAATATTCATATATTATTGGAAAAAAGTTATATTCCAAAAATAATTATAGAATATCTACATTTGAGCAGTTTTTAAACCCGAATAAGAGAAGAACAAGCTGCCATGATAACGCTACACCCAAATTGAATAATCCATCTTCATCAATACGCACATTAGAAAATTCTCACAAACGAATAAATAATTGCCAAAACGAAGAAATCAAAATTTAAATCAATCGTCCTATGGAGAAAATAAATCCCAAAAATGAGAAAATAAACTCCACAAGAAGGAAGAATAAATTATTACTAAGCAATCGAAAACAAAAAAAGAGTTCTAGAGAAAGACCTCTCCATAAATAAAAGAAAACTCCTCAAATCTAGAACGAAATTATATTTTATTTCCCAATATGTGAAGCTTGTGTCCTTTTTATGTGAGATTTGTTTGGTTGTGAGTTCATTTATTCATTTTTTAATAATGTTTGATTGATTCTTGATGATTTATTTTATTATGAAATTATATTGTATTTCCCAAAAAAATAGGGCTTAAAGTTAAGAATCTTTACAAAAGAGAAAAGTGAGAAAAAAGAGAAAAGAATGAATTATTGATTTCATTAGCATCCATTTGAATGCTGCTAAAAATTTGAAATGGGAATTATTATGTGGATATGTTGTTTTTAAAATTAAACATAATTTGATAGGAATTTGTCGTCTTAAATGGTTTAAATGTCAGGTGGCTTTGTTCTAATGGCATTCTGTTTAAAATTTGGATTATGTTTAGCCCATTTTTTTTGGGTATGCATAAATACGTTTGAAATATTAAAGTGCAAACCTCAATAATTCTACAAAATTTGGGGTCCAAACTGTATATTTATTAATAGTATATTAATAAATATGCAAAATAAAAAATTTCTTTTCTTCTCAACTCCCGAACAATAGGGGAAAAATAATATTAACTTCCTTTCTTATCTCCCCCGTAAACTCTCAGATAAGAAGAGAGAAAATTATCCCAATTATGTTTCATTTTTTTTTTTTCCTTTATTTATTTATTTTATGACGCTCCCAAAATAGGGTCCACACAATCCAATTTAGATCGTCAAAATACATATCACAACCATACGTTCTCTTATTACAGTGTCGTAGATAATACGATAATATCCACACTCAAATTATTACAATGTCATATAAGATACGACAACGCATATTACAAGTCCTCAACATGATTATTGTCAGACTGTTTTATAACATGGTGAAGACTACTATAGTAACTATCTTGGACCATCACTCCATACCCTGGCTAGTCCCAGTTACATTCTTATTTTCTGAGAAGAACAATGGAACAAAAAGAAAAATGTTGATCTCAAATAGCTCACTAAAGAAATATCATGACTATGATAATGAAGAATAGATTATCCTTAGTCTTCAACAGTGAAAAATCTGATAGAATATAATGGACAACAAGTTTTAGATCAACAACTGCAGTGGAAATAACAATAAATTAGGGGAGTAAAATAGATCATGATGTTCACAATCTTCTCTAATTTAAAAGTTCACCATCAATATTTTATCCCTGTAACACCAATCAACAATTTCTGATAATAATCACGCAATTCATGTTTGCAATACAGGCCAAAGATATTCAATTGTAACACCAATAGTCATGATCATGTCAATTAGGGGCGGATCCAGCTTCGTAATTCAGTGGGGTCAAATTCGAAAAAAAAAAACCCTTAAGAATAAAATTTAATAACATGAAACACAACTAAATAATTCTCAAATATTATTTACAATAACATTTTTTGAGATTTCATTGCTTGAAATTGTTACATGATAATCTCATTTTTAATAATTTCAAAAATATAACGTTCAATGTAAGTTAATAAACAATCATTTTAGCTCCCATTTGGTTACGGAGTTCATTCTTCACGATATTCATTGCTAAAAATGTCCTTCAACAGTTGCAGTAGCAACGGGCAAAAGTAGAGCCAACTTTAGCAACAAATAGACTTGAGGATACACATCATCTTTTCTTTTCTTAATTTATTCATATCAATTAAAATGTATTCATATCAAAATTAAAATGTATTCATATTAATTTTAAACCTGAAAATACCTCAACTTAATATCAAAATTGATTCTCTATTTGGAACGGTGATACTAGAATACTCCATAAAGCATTAGAGAAGGAAAAAAAATCTAGATTTATTTATATACTATCTCTCTCAAAAATTTGTATAAAGAAAAAGAAAATTTAGAGTGAAACCGTGAATGAAATTTTTTAAAATAGAAATAATGAGTAAATAGTAAAATAAAGAAAGTGACACGATAGGAAATAAATGTTAGAGATAAAATGTGTTTAAAAATTAAAGAGAGAAACTAAATACAAATTTTAAAATTAAATATAACAAAATTTTATAGAGGAAATTAATTTAGGGGATGATAAGTTGAATTCAATATTTATTATTGTTAAATGTTGGGGGAAAAAATACAGAAATCAAATAAATTGTAACTGTTAAAAAGAGTACAATTTTTTTTAAAGAAAAACAAAAGAGTACAATTGTTTATTAGTTATACACAAGAGAAAAATTAAGACAGAATAATTTTACGAAAATTTATAGTTGATATTTGATACTTTAATGCGACACAATGGAAGTATGCAACACATGTACTCAATTTTGTTTTGCTAAATTTGTTTGTATATTAATTTGCAAAATTAAAGATAAGACATTGTAGTTAATACATTAATCCCGACTCCGTGAGCAGTGGCGAAGCCATGTAGGATTTGTGGGGTCAATCGACCCCACATAAAAAAAATTATTTTATAATGTAAGGTAAATTTTAAAATTTTTAAGTATTATATATAAATTGACCCCACTAAAATTTTATAAAATTTTTATTATACGGGGTCAAATTAAAAATTTACAACTTTGTCAATCAAATTTTAATCACATATGACTCACATCCTTTCAATATATGTATATCTCTCAATAATATTTTAAACTAAATAATAATCAAATTTATATTATTTTTAAAAATAAATAATGAATTACTTACTTATAAACAGTTGTGATTAAAAAAGTCTATTATGAGTCAATATAGTGTATACATACCATATATTATTATTTATTATATTTTCATTGTAATATAGTGTGTATATATATATGTGACCCGAAAGTATAAAGTATGAAAAAAATTGGCTCAGGGGTAGCTTAGTAATAATTTCGACCCCACTAACATAACTTTCTGACTTTGAGACACTGAGACTAAAAACCCCTAGCTAATCTAAGAAACCAATTCCTAACCTATAATAAATAGCATCACATCCTGAGGCTAGGAATAGAAAAACACAGCCAAACAAGTCATAAGCCCAAAAGCTCCCAGATGTGCAGCCGGAAAATTCAAAACAAGATCAGCAAATATGAACACATCCCAAGACAAGACCATGGTGTTGATTTGATAAATGCGATAAGTTATGGGTGATATGTGCAAATTTTACAAAGTAAGCAAGTGGTTATAAAATATTCGTTGTCTTGGTGAATATTCGTTTGGTCAGAGAATATTCTTTTTATCGGGGAATATTCGTACGACAGCGAAATCATTGGTTGACCTTATAACGGAATAATTGTCGGATATAGAAAGCGACATAAGTAACCTTTTTATAAATATAACGGCAAAACTTTTATCGTTAAACTATTGAAATACCCGGTGATAAAAGAACAGTAATACGCGTTGTTGCACAGTCGCACACGGTATCGCACAGTACTTCTAATTATTGATTCTTATGTAAGAAGTCACTCATTCAATAATTGTTACAGTAATTACTGTTCAATATTTTATATTATTGATTCAATAATTGCTACATTGATAGTTATATAGCATTTTATATTATTGATTCAATAATTATCACAGTAACCACTGCACAGTATTTCACATTATTGAATCAATAATTGTCACAACACAGTAACACATATTATTGAAATGATATTATTAGATAGCATTATTGACAATGTCTAGAAAGTTTTGTCGAGAAAAGGGGTTAGGTTATATAATTGCACGGCAATGAAGAGAAATTCTTATTAGAAATCCCCCTCTTTCCTAGGGACTACCTGGTTGTCAATATTGTGATTCTATAATATTAATTGTGAATAATAATTGATGAATAAAATAAAAATTATTGATAAATATGATAAGTAAATATTTGTTTAATTTTGATATAAATGGAGAAATTCGTAGCATGAGACATTTGCTGAAAATTAGCATTTTATCTTCTCCGTTAAAATAATTCATTCAAATATATTATTATAATATTACATTATAATAGTATAATGTGATAATTTAATAGTATAATTTTATATTTTAAATGATAATATTATTATAATAAATTCATGTTATAAAAATAAAATGAGGTGGAAGAGAGCAAATTGAATATAAATTCTTTTCAATAATTATAAATGTTTCTTTAAAGAAAAAAACAAGTGGGTGAGGATTGTCCTTTTAGGTGTGCTGCAAAATTTTTTAAAAGAGGTATGTTGAAGTTCATTTTTCAAACCGTGTGAAAAAATGTCAGAAGTGGTGTGCTACACATTTCCTATAAATAGGTTGCTTAGTTAAGAAAGGAAAATAACACCAGAATCAGAAAATTCTTTCTCTATAATATTAAGCGTATTTCTTGTGAGTATAAGGATATTTTGAGTGTGGATAACAGTGCAAGATTTTCTCAACATAATATTCGATATTTCGGTCAGATCTAGTATTCTACTACGGTAAAAGATATTATTTTTCTCGTAAAAGATGTTATTTTCTTTCAATATTCGTAAAGGATATTATTTTCTTTCATATTCCATATTATGAAAGTGATAATATTTCATTTCATATTCCCAAATTTAAACTTACTACGGTAAGTATTGCTTCTATAATTCCTGAAATGATTAGAAATTTCTTAAGGTTTGCGCTTCATCTAATATCATTTCACTAGAATATTGGTCTGAACTTTCTTATGAAATTTTAATCTTTTCATGTCGGGGTACTATTCATACATACGGTACTATTCATGAGTACTATTCACAACGAAATTAAAAAAAATTTCTTTGTCCAAGTTATCTTTTATGGATCTTATTCTTGAAATTGGATGTGACGCCCCAGAATAGGTCCAATCAACCTAACCCATTCTGAGTCGCCAAACACATGGTACAGAATCTAAATACAAACTTTTATATTATACGATCGTGCAAAATACGACTACACAACTGTGAGTGTCAATACAAATCGTATATAATACGAAATATAAACACTCAAACTAAGTCTTCATTATAATTATTATCACACTATTTTATAAAAATAGTGATCACTACTACTGCTCTAACTCGGACCATCACTCTGTCCCCCGACTAGTCCTTGCGACATTCTCATTTCCTGAAGAGGACAATAGAAGAAAAGAGTGAGCTCAATTAGCCCAGTAAAGAATATTATGACTAAGATAATGAAGAATAAATTATCGTTAGTCTTCAACAAATCAGATAAAATATTATGGACAACAAGTTTTAGATCTACAACTGCAACGGAAGTAACAATTCATCAGAAGAGTTAAGTAGGAAATAATGTATACTATCTTCTATAATTTAAAAGTTCATAATCAATATTTTATCCTTGTAACATCAATCAATATATATCTTGAATCAAATATTTATTTTTGCACTACAGGCCAAAGATATTCATTTGTATCACCAGTTGGTCATGTTCATCTCAACACATGTCCATCTTTGCACTACAGGCCAAAGATATTCATCAAGTAATCATTTATCTTTGCACTACAAGCCAAATATATTCATCAAATAATCATCCATCTTTGCACTACAGACCAAAGATATTCTTTTGTATCACCATTTAAGACTGAAGATGATGAAAAATATTTTAAAGAACGAATCTAGTGAGATAAAGGACAAAAATTAGGGATTCGTAATTTAGTTTATTCAAGTTCAAGAATACTCCATAATAATCAATTATGGAGCAAAATTTAAGAATGAAGATCAAAACATGGATCCAATCAAAGATAGGAACCATAATAGCCAACTTGAACAAAGAAAAAAATTTATTTTTCTATGAATAGTGCCGTATTCGTGAATAGTGCCGTATACGTGAATAGTATCATATACGTGAATAGTAACCCCAATATGAAAAGGTAAAAATTTTACAATAAAATTCATACCAATATTTTGGTGTCATGATATTGAAAGAAATAACATTATTTTTTTAAAAAAAAATAACATCCCTTACCTCAAAAGAATAGTACTTCTGACTGGATATAATGCTGATAGAAACTTGTACTATATAGCAACACTCAAAGTATCTAAATACTCACAAAAATACGTTCGATATTACAGAGAGAAAACTTTTGATTCTGGTGTGTTTTTCAAATTCTAACTAAGCATCCTATTTATAGAAAAATGCTTAGGATGCTAAAGCAGAAAATTTAATAAAATATTATTATATTTATTTATTTTTTTCAACGGACACCAACCAACAAAATTTTTCAGCAATTAGCCAACCACAAGTGGGACCCACCCACACAAAACATGTTTTAATCACTTTTGTAACAAAAATAATTCAGATCCAATATTCTGGAACTTCAATAATTCATAACAAATAGCCCTTTTATCAGAAAAATACGAATTTTATGTCCATTTCATAAGAAATTTAATTCTCTACAACTTTGTAGAAGAAAATTTTTCTAAATTTCGAACAAAAAATGACCCAAATTTACATACGGATGAACTTGCAAGCTATAATGGAACTTCAGTCAAAAACAGGGTCCACCAACATATTTAACATATTTTTTGTAACAAAAATACTCCGGACCCATTTGCTCTCTTTCTCCTCATATCGTGAATTTATTGTAAAAAATATCACATTATTATATTATTACATCATACACTTATAATGTAATATTACAATAATATATTTGAATGAATTATTTTATCGAAGAAAATAAAATATCAACTCTTAATAATTGTCTCTTTAAAAATTCCTCCATTAAATAAAAATTTTCTTATCATTTTTATCAATAATTAATTATTCACAAATAATATTACAGAATCACAATAATGACAACCAGGTCGTTCACAGGAAAGAGGGGGTCTTCCAATAAGAATTTCTCCTTACTGGCGCGCAATTACCTAATCCTTTCCTTGACAGAACTTCCTTAGACATTGCTAATAATGCTGTCTAATAATATTATTCAAATAATATGAATTATTGATTTGATAAAGTAAAATACTGTGTAGTGACAATTATTGAAATAACAATAATATAAAATACTGTGCAATACCGTGTGCTACTGTGCAACGATGCGTATTACTTCATTTTTAACCACTGGGTATTTCAACAGTGTTAACGGTAACCGTTACGCCGTTATTTTTAGAAAATTCATTCTTGTCGTTTTCTTCATCCTACAGTTTTTCGTTATGGGGCCCACAAATGGCTACGCCATCGTACGAATATTCCCCGACAGCAAGAATATTCCACGACCAAATGAATATTCCCTGACAACAATGAATATTTTATAACCACTTGCTTATTTTGAAATATTTGCACATATTACCCATAACTTATCACATTTATCAAATCAACCTCTTACAATTCAAAATAATATATAGAGGGAATTCAATTTTATTCATAAAAAGTTGGGATTTTACAACCTTCCTTCCTTATGAAATTTCGTCCTCCAAATTGACGTACGTACCTGGTGTTTCGAAAAGGTGAGGATACCTCGCTTTCATTTCTGATTCCAACTCTCAGGTCATTTCCTTAATAGCATGGTTTCTCCACAAAACTTTGACTTGTAGTATAACTTTTGAGCGTAGAACATGTTCCTTCTTATCCAAAATCTTGACAGGTACCTCCTCGTACGTTAAATCTTTGGCTATCTTGTCTGATTTTAACTCAATAATGTGGTTTGGGTCTTTCACATATTTACGTAGCACGAATATGTGAAAAACGGTATGAACACGAGACATGCTTGGAGGTAAAACGAGTCAAAAGGCCATATTTCCTACTCAGTCAAGGATTTCAAATGGACCAATAAATCGTAAATCGTTGCCCATAGCTTTCTACAAGCTGACCCTTTGGCACTTGATGATCCGCCTTGACATGTTTACACGTTAAACACCTCGAGATAAACTCCGCAATCTCTCTCTTCATATTGCTCTACCAAAATGTATGTCAAAGATCACGATACATTTTGGTACTCCCAAGATGGATTGCGAACGGTGTGTCGTGTGCTTCCATCATGATTCTATACTTCAAATCAGAGTTGTTAGAACACAAAGTCTGGAGTTGACTCAAAGTATTCCCTCTTCATCGATTCTTGCTTCTGAAAAAGCACATTCTTTCACCTTCTTCTTCATCTTCATCAGCTCTGGGTCTGTAGATTGAGCAGCTTTAACTTTAAAGCTGGTTCTACGCGTATATTTGACATCATCACACGGGTCCCCGGAGTCTTGAACTCTATCTTCATCTTTTGTAAGTCACGCAAAATAGGCCTTTGTGTTGACAGCATCGCACTCGTTCCCGCATATGATCTTCTACTCAACGCGTCAGCTATCACGTTCGCTTTTCAAGGATGGTATTGAATGGTATTTTCGTAATCCTTCAATAGCTCCAACCAACGCCGTTGTCGCATATTGAGTTCTTTCTGGGTGAAAAAATATTTGAGATTTTTTGGAGTATATTAGAATGTCATCAATAATGACAACCACGAAATGATCCAAATATTCGGTTCATCATGTCCATGAACGCAGCATGGACATTGGTCAATTCGAAAGATATAACTAGAAATTCGTAATGCGCGTATCGAGTTCTAAAGGCAGTCTTTGGAATGTCATCAGTTCTAATCTCTAACTGATGATATCCAGAACAGTGATCGATCTTTGAGAAGAATTGCACACCTTGCAACTGGTCGAACAGGTCATCACTGCGAGGTAACGGATACCTATCCTTGATGGTGACGTGGTTCAACTCCCGATAGTCAATACAAAGTCGCATACTCCCGTCTTTCTTCTTTACGAATAAAACAAAAGCACCCCAAGGAGACGTACTAGGACGAATAAAACTGATGTCCAACAACTCCTGTAAATGGACCTTTAACTCCTGAAGTTCAATAGGAGCCATTCAATATGGGGTTTTAGAAATGAGTTTTGTACTGGGTTCAAGGTCAATAAAGAATTCAACTTCACGTTCTGGGGGTAGGCCAGAAAGTTCTTCGAGAAATACATTAGGAAACTCATTAACAACATAAATATTATTCAAATCTAACGTATTCTGGTTTAAATCAGTGATATGGGCTAAGAAAGCTTGACATCCGTTTTTTAATAAACGAATAGCTTTAGGACTTGAAATGACATTGATTGATTTGAATTCACACAACGGGTTGTTTAGGAATATGAAAATAACAACCTTACAAAAGCAATCAATTTTAGCATGATGAGTGGTTAACCAGTCGATTCCAAAAATCACATCAAATTCAAGTATTTTCAAAGAGATAAGATCAACAACTAATGTGAGGGTGCCAACTTGAATCAAACAAGATTTGTAAATTGTGAATGTAACGAAGGTTTCTCCTAACGGAGTTTTAACGAAGATTTGTAAACTGTGAATTTATGATTAACTAACCCGTGATAAATTCGTTCTGGTTCCTCGAATTTTGGGAAGTCACGACAAACGTTCTTCCAGAAACTACTGACTTTGACTTGTCTGGGACAACCTTTGGTGTCACTATCCCCGCTGGACTTGGTTTCGCTACCATACACTCTCTAGCTATGTGTCCTTCCTTTCTACAGTTATAACACACCTTGAATTATTGTGGGCAATTTGGACTGATGTGTCCTTCTTGCCCGCATTTATAGCATACGATCGATGGTCGTTCTCCTACCTTAGAAACAGTTGATGCTGCTGCTGCTGTCGACGTCTTCACGTTCTCATTGTTGTACCTTCTCTTTTTGAAATATCCCCCCGACTCGCTTCTTCTATTATCATGGCCACGATTACCACCAGAGTGGTTACCGCTTCTGTCATGATACTTTCCTCCTCGCTGGTTGTCATTGCTCCGATGACTGCTGCCATCGATACGACCCTGGTTGTGGTCCCTCGATTGAACAGACTCATTATCTCGCTCTAATAATTAAGCCCTGTTCACAACATCTGAATATAGAGAAAATTTGTGAGAAAAGATGTATTGACGAATTTCGGGTTTCAAACCTCTCAGAAACATCCGCGTCATACGTTCTTTATTATCCACCAAATGAGATACGAACCGGGATAACTCCGCAAACTTAGCCTCGTACTAGGACACAGTTATGTTGTTTTGTTCCAGTTTGAACTCTACCTCTTTCATATGACGTATACTTTCTGAAAAGTACTTGTCATTGAACAGTTTCTGGAACGCCTCCCAAGACATCTTGAGTGTGGCAGGCTGCGTACGCTTCACAGATCCTCACCAGTAATCTGCCTCTCCACGGAACATAATGGTGGTGAATGGAACCTTCTGTTCCTTTGTGCATCCCAAGACATCAAATATCTTGGTAATTTGCTTAACCAACGTTTCTGCCTTGATTGGATCTGGCTTTCCCAAAAACTCTGGTGGTCCCATATCTTTGAACTGCTTGGCAGTGACAAGCCGCGAGTTGCTATTATTTTTACCCGTATTTTGCACACGAGTCTCCCTCGTCTGGTTTTGCATGAACTGCAAAAAGCTTCTAAACATCCCATCGTTCATCGTCTGATCAGTGGTGTTGTTTACAGGAGGAACATTGCCTTCCTGTTGCACGTTCTCCTGGTTGGTGATTAAAGGTGTCTCAACGGTCTCATTCACTCCATTGTTAACATTTTCAGCTGCCATTCTCAAATACTGCCACAAAACAAGGGTTAATTTAACAAATTAACATATCACATATTAATCATATGCTATGACTGACCAATTAAATACCGGATAAACTTAGGTAGGACACACTAGTGAAGGATTTACTCGTCTCTCCACTCCTAGTTCTATTCCCTAATCTCCGTCAGAGATCATAACCCCAATATGAAAAGGTAAAAATTTCATACCAATATTTTGGTGTCATGATATTAAAAGAAATAACATCATTTTAAAAAAAAAAAATAACATCCCTTACCTCAAAAGAATAGTACTTTTGACTAGATATAATGCTGAAGAAAACTTACACTGTATAGCAACACTCAAAGTATCTAAATACTCACAAAAATACGCTCGATAATATAGAGAGAGAAAACTTCTGATTCTGATGTGTTTTTCAAATTTTAACTAAGCACCCTATTTATAGAAAAATGCTTAGGACGTCAAAGCATAAAATTTAATAAAATATTATTATCTTTATTTATTTTTTCAACGGACGCCAACCAGCAAAATTTTTCAGCAATTAGCCAACCACAAGTGGGACCCACCCACACAAAACATGTTTTAATCACCTTTTGTAACAAAAATAATCCAGGCTCAATATTCTGGAACTTCAATAATTCATAACAAATAGCCCTTTTATCAGAAAAATACGAATCTTATGTCCATTCCATAGGAAATTTAATTTTCTACAACTTTGTAGAAGAAAATTTTTTCAAATTCTGAACGAAAAATGACCCAAATTTACATATGGATGAACTTGTAGACTATAATCAAACTTCAGTCAAAAACGGGGTCCACCAACATATTTAACATATTTTTTGTAACAAAAATATTCCGGACCCATTTGCTCTCTTTCTCCTCATATCGTGAATTTATTGTAAAAAATATCATCATTATTATATTATTACATCATACACTTATAATGTAATATTACAATAATATATTTGAATGAATTATTTTATCGAAGAAGATCAAATATCCTCTCTCAATAATTGTCTCTTTAAAAATTTCTCTATTAAATAAATATTTTCTTATCATTTTTATCAATAATTAATTATTTATAAATAATATTACAGAATCATAATAATGACAACCAGGTCGTTCCAAGGAAAGAGGTGGTCTTTCGATAAAAACTTCTCCTTATTGGCGCACAATTACCTAACCCTTTCCTAGACAGAACTTCCTTAGACATTGCTAATAATGCTGTCTAATAATATTATTCAAATAATATGAATTATTGATTTGATAAAGTAAAATACTGTGTAGTGACAATTATTAAAATAATAATAATATAAAATACTGTGCAATACCGTGTGCTACTGTGCAATGACGCGTATTACTTCATTTTTAACCATTGGGAATTTCAACAGTGTTAACGGTAACCGTTATGCCGTTATTTTTAGAAAACTCATTCTTGTCGTTTTCTTCATCTGACAGTTTTTCGTTATGGGGCCCACAAATGGCTGCGCCATCGTACGAATATTCCCAGACAGCAAGAATATTCCACGACCAAACGAATATTCCCCTACAATAATGAATATTTTATAACCACTTGCTTATTTTGAAATATTTGCACATATTACCCATAACTTACCACATTTATCAAATCAACCCCTTACAATTCAAAATAATATATATAGAGGAAATTCAATTTTATTCATAAAATGTTGGGGTTTTATATTGGATCCATGTTTTGATCTTCTTTCTTGAACTCTAGATAAATTGAATTATAAATCTCTATTATTTGTCCTTGATCTCACTGGATTCATTGTTTATATCATTGTCATAATCCTCAAACT
Source organism: Panax stipuleanatus (assembly GCA_020205555.1). NCBI lineage: Eukaryota > Viridiplantae > Streptophyta > Magnoliopsida > Apiales > Araliaceae > Panax > Panax stipuleanatus. The sequence goes on along the minus strand of CM035119.1, from coordinate 121,255,506 downwards.
TAAATTGTAGTGCAAAGATGAACTGTTGATTGATAAATATCTTTGGCCCGTGGTGCAAAGATGAACTGTTGATTTATGAATATATTTGGCCTGTAGTGTAAAGATGGACATGTGTTTGGCATAATCATGACCACTGGTGATATAAATGAATATCTTTGGTCGTAGTGCAAAGATGAATTATTGATTTAAAATATTTATTGATTGATGTTACAGGGATAAAATATTAATGATGGACTTTTGAATCATTGAAGATAGTAGATATCATTCTCTACTTAATTCTTCTAATGAATTGTTATTTCCACTGCAGTTGTTGATCTAAAACTTGTTGTCCATAATATTTTATCTGATTTATTGAAGGCTAACGATAATTTATTCTTCATTATCTTAGTCATAATATTATTTACTGAGCTAGTTGAGCTCACCCTTTTCTTTCATTGTTCTCTTCAGAAAATGAGAATATGGCTAGGACTAGTCGGGGAATGGAGTGATGGTACGAGATAGCGCTATAGTAGTCCTCATTATTTTGTAAAATAGTGTGCTAATAATTGTAATGAGGACTTATTTAAGCGTTTATATTTTTGTATTATATACGATCTGTATTGAAGTTCACAGTTTGTGTGGTCGTACTTTGCACGACCTTTTGATATAAAAAGATTCGTATTTGGATTCTGCACCATGTAATTGGTGACTCAGAATGGATTGTGTGAACCTATTTTGGGGGCGTCACACATTGCACCAGAAAATTTAGTGGGCGCAGGTTCCCCCTTGCCCCAAGCATGGATCCGCCTATGATGTTAATCAACAATCCATCTTTGCACTACGGGTCACAGAGAACTTTTCACCACGTGTCCTTGTCATACAGACCAAAGACACTCAACAATTATATCATCTTCGCACCCAGGCCAAAGACATTCACTAATCATATTATATTTGCACCCAGACCAAAGATATTCACAATAACTTAATTTTAATAACAATGATATTGTAGACACTCGAAATTTTGCATTCCTGTTCCTAACCCTGCAGGAGGGAAAAATTGTCTTTTACCTTCTAGAGAAAACCCTGAAAGTCCAAATCACCACGCCACACCCCGGCGACAACCCCGGGAGATCAAATCAAACCCCGACGACAACCCAGGGAGATCAATTCAATCTCCGGCGACAACCCCGGGAGATCAAGTCAAACTCCGGCGACAACCCCGGGAGATCAAATCAATCCCCGGCAACAACCATGGGAGATCAAGTCCAACCCCGGCGACAATCCCGGGAGATCAAATCCAACCTCGGCAACAACCCCGAGAGATTAAATCCAACCCTGGCGACAACCCCGAGAGACTAAGCCAAACTTTGGAGACGACCTCGAAGCATCAAATCAATCCCTAGAGACAACCCTGGGATATCAAACCAACCCTCGGAGATAATCCTAAGGAAGAATAGAGTCGGCTGCGATCAAACCTCGGAGACGACCCCGAGAAACAGTCAAAAATCCTGTCAATCCTAAAGACAACCCCGAAAGGGTAAAACGGTCATTTTTCTAACTTAACATCAAATCAAGTCAAAATCAAGCCAAATCATTTCCATGAAGGTCGTGCAGAACCATAACATCAATCCCGAGTGAAAACAGCACAAAACAGCTTAACGGACGGACTGCGAAGACTCAAAAATCTGGTCATGGACCCATCTTCTCAGATTCGAAAAAAAGTCAAATCTCATGTCATTGTGTAGCTCTCGAAAAGGGCTTTCCGTAAAGGTATAACACGCATCCATTGGATTCCCGGATTAAAAGTTATGAAGGTTTAAGCGCACAACGCGTTGAATGGAGTGCACGTACTTCGAGACGACGGGACCCACTGGATTGGGGCCACCCAGATCAGCCGCAAGTAGACCCGTGGCTGTCTCAAGTGGACCCGCAACTACTTTGGTCTATAAATAAAACACCCCACCAACAAAGAAAAAGAGAAATAAAGAAAAAAAGAGAGAAAATTTCGTCCATTTCAACTCTTAACCCTACCTACAGTGCTCCAAACTTCGATATTTCTCTTCCTAAACACTTGTATACATATATATACTAGCATATCAAGTTTTAACAGGTAGAAACGGAGTTTTCAAGCTTCAAATGTGATTTAAAGCCTCTATCGCTGCACATTGTGAGATTTCTCTTGATCTGAAGCTTTTTATTACTTTAACATATAAATATATATATTTATAGCTTCTGGTTTTGCCTAAATTTTAAATTCGTGGCCTTTTTGGCTTCAATATATGTATATAGAAGTCTATATATATATATTTATAAGTGTCATTTCAGCCTGGATTGCAAATCTGTGGCTTTTATCGCTTTAATATATATATTTATAAGTGTTATTTACCCTGGATTGTTAATCTGTTGCATTTTCGACTTTAATATATATATATATATATATATATATATATATTTACATTAATTCAGTCATATTTGGATTATAAATCTGTGACCTTTTCTGATTTAATATATATAACCATATATATATATATATATATTTATTTTTATTAACTTCGTTAGCCTAGATTACTAATCCGTGGCTTTTTCTCGCTTTAATATATATATATACTTATACTAATTCGTTTGGCCTGAATTGCTAATCCGTGGCCTTTTCAGCTTCAATATATATATAAACATATATATATATTTACATTGATCAGTCACGCTTGGATTGTAAATCCGTGGCTCTTTCCAGCTTTAATATATATATATATATATATATATATATAAATAATATATATTATTTATTCAATGTGATTAAATATCTATTTTAACTATTCATTTGATGTAAATCTGTTCTAATGTAAAGTTTATTGATTAGATTTATCTAAATCTAGCCATATCTAACTTTTAACCGGTTCAAAAAAGTTGTAAAACTGGAATCGTTGAGCTAGAATGATTAAGATTTATTTAAATCTAGTGTTCTTTTTATTTTTGTAAATATTAAAGCAACTACACGATCCTAGATCCTTATCTAGAGGGAACGGGAAGCTTTGGCTACGCGCATGCAAGGATTTAACTGATGAATCCTTTGTCTTGCGACGTCTAGATTTTAATTTGCATTTTATTTCAATTTCTTTGTTGTACAGGCTTTTTGATAATATTTTGTGAGTCTAGAAATCACGAGATCTACGATTAATCACATGGATCTAGATCCGATTCCCACGATGGACAAATTTAAACTGTAAATACTGTTTGTTTGTCTTTTTATCAATGTAAATCAGAGGGACCTTAAAACGATTTTCGAATTTAAGGTCTCAACATAGTAAATTATGGTTTGTAGTGCTCGGGTCACTTCGATGGCTTTCATGCCCATAAGGAGCCCGACACTTGTATATATATTATTTGGCCGAGGATGCTTCGCATCCCGACAATAAAATCAAAATCAGCCAAATGCAGAATAAAATGGAAGTATCAAAATGCTTCAATTCCTATGTTAGCGAAAGGGTTTGAAAACTATCTTCCAAAACATCACTTTCATATCTTGTCAAAAATAAACTTTTCAAATAAATCAAACACTTCGTATATAGGTCCAACGAAGCATAACACTACTTTAAAATAAAGCACTTAGGCCTAATCACTGCAAGCACACACAAACTGCAAAAAAATTATGGAAATTAAAAAGACGCGGTAACTGTGTTTCACGAAAATCGGGGGGTGCCTAACACCTTCCCCCAGCTTAATCAAGCCCCCGAACTCTATGAATCTCGGTTTCCAAGGTCAAGTTAAATAGAGTCCAACAATTGGGCCTACTTGCAAAACTTTTCACATCAAAACTCGGTTGAGTTGGTACAACCATTTCAAACATACCAACTGGCGACTCTATAAAATTAAACTTTTCAAATCGTCGACATTATATATCGGTGTTTTCCTAAAAATTCACCCTTCAGATCAAACAAATCAAATAGAGGGCATAAAGGGTAGAAACACATAGGAAAAGGGATCACAAAGATTTTTCCCCGACGTCGACAGGTGGCGACTCTACTGGGGACAGTAGAGGGCTTAAACTGCATTTCAATCTTTTCAAAAATTTCCTTTTTATCTGCATATGTGTGGATGCTATGTTTACATTGAATGGATGTAAATAAATGTTTTACCGCTTTAAATATAAGTGATTCGCACAATGTTATCATTTCATACGGTGAGACACGTTGCATGTGAATGTATGTTGTGTAATTTCTCCACCAGGAAGCGAACCCGTCAGCGTTTGATTACTGGACTCAAAGGAGACTAATCCTGCGAGGCTCAGGAAAGACACCACTCAGATCCGCTCCAATTTAAAGAACGGATTAATTTCTCATCTAGTAAATTGCGATGATCTGGGGACCTTCATGCCTTAAAGCTGCGAGAGTAGCCTAAGATAAGTCAACCTCTGATAAACCAAATCCGAAGGAGAATCTCTTTATGCCTTCCCCGTTCAAATTTAATGTAAATTTAATGTAAAATTTAAATTCCATGTAATTATCAAATAAATATAAATATACATTCTATTTCCTATCAATTTTATTAAATCCTGTCATACAATCTTGTCATCAAAACAACTGACCTTTGTTTTACAAGAAAAGATTAAAAAACTTCAAAAAAATAACGCATTATATAGCATGCATCCTGTTAATATATATATCAAAATTAACATACCTACTTTTATTGTAGAAAAAAATTGGTCCCGTTATTAGATCAAAGTCTAAAAAGGCACTAAGCCCATCTCCAGGCATTGCTTCAAGTGCCCAACCTGAATCCACCCCTGTCTCTCAGGAAGAGTTCGAAGGACTAAAAAACAGATAGCTGAATTGGCTGTTTTTTTAAAGGAGCAAAGCAAAAATATTCAGGGTGAACAAATACACGTTCAAATAGAATCATCCACACAAGGTGGCAGTTAGAATATCGACAAAAAGAAAGATACTCAGATACCTGAGCCTCAAAACAAGGATATGACTAACAAAACCCCTAAAATCACCAATCTCAGAAATGATCATGAAACTGGTGATATTAGGAAAAAGTCCAACAAATGGAAGAAACAATCCGGTCCATCAAAGGAACTGGGCCATTTGGAAGTGTAAACTATTTAGATTTTTGTATATTTTCAAGGGCTCGATATCCAGACAAATTTCAAGTCTCGGATTTTGAAAAGTATGATGGGTTAGGGGATTCCTATACTCATTTGAAAGTATACATTGGAGAGTTAGGATCCTATGCGGAGGATGAAAAAGTTAGAATGCAGTTATTCCAAAAAAGTCTGACTTGGGAAGCCCGAGCTTGGTATGCCTGACTCGATAATTCCAAGATCCATAGCTGGGAAGAGCTAGCCTATGTCTTCCTAAATCAATACAGCTTCCAGTCTCAGATGGCTCCGAATCGATATCAAGTGATCAAGATGAAAAAGCAAAGCAACGAGTCCTTTCATGAATAAGCTCAAAGATGGAGACGGATGGCTGCACAAGTCACTCCACCTATGACAGAGACTGAGATAGTAATGACTTTCACAGACATCCAGAAAGCTCTATATTATAAGAGGGTCCTAGCAGGTATATGAAAATCATTCTTGAAAATGATTAAACATGAATAAATGGCCGAAATGAGACTGAAGTCTAGGAAAATCAAAGACCTTACTGCTTTGGAGGATTTAATTATTCATTCAAATATGATTCAACGTAAATTACTTATTTTTCAAGATCAGTTAAAAATTCTATTCATATATATATATATATATATATATATATATATAGGATTCCTTTCAGAAACGGACCAAGGCAACGGACCAGCAACGGACCAGAACAAAAAAGGCACGCGGGTCACAAAGCTAAAAAGGCACGCGGGTCACAAAGCTAAAAAGGGGGGGGGGAAACAAACTGAACCAAAATAACCCGCGGGTCAAAAACCTATGCCATATCAGTTTCAACCATCCTCGTTCTCTCATTCTTCCCCCTCTCTCTCTCAAATCGACCCTGTCCCCCCCTCTCTCTCAAAGTGAGTCTGAAGCAAATCGGAAGGCAGGTTCTGTTGCAAATCGGAAGCGGAAGATTCCTACAAAGAGAATCGGAAGGTGAGATTCCTACTTAATTTTGTAATTTCTGTTTGATTTGAAAGAAATCTAGGTTTTGTTTTGGGGAAAGTGTATAATGTTATAGAGTTTTATCTATTGGGTTTGTTTTGGAGAAAGTGTATAATGTTATAGAGTTTTATCTATAATGTTATTGGATACTCTTTTTCAACCAAAGATTAGCTAGATATGAAATTCTGATATAATATCTGAATTAGAATTTTCCAAGTCTTGGATATCTGAAGCCAAAATTTAAATAGGAGTTGTTAAATTTAAATAGGAAATTAAAAAAAATGCTTTCATGCATCTGTTTTAGAATTAGTTGTACTTCGTCCATTTGTTGTTACTTGTTCGTTGCTGGAATTTTTTCTGCAATTCGTATATCACATGCCCTCCCCTTCGTCCTCTGTGAAAGAGCAAGTAAAATGATTTATTTGTGCTGGCTTCAGGTGAACTGTTGCTGGAAATGTAACCATTAAAAGTTGTCACGAATTGTAACCATTAAAAACTGTTGCTTCAGAAGTTTAAGATCCAAACATGCTAACCAAGGGCAAACAAAATGGGTCAAGAATTGTAGTTTAAGGTGGGGGGAGGGGGCATGATTACTACAAGTATTGTATCTATTTGGTTAAGCTTGTTGTATATTAGATATTTTGTTTGGGAGGGATCAGTTACTACAAGTTTGTCTTTTTCCTTTGATTTTTCTCTTTTAATTCAGTAGTTTTTATTCATGTGGTTGCTGGTAAATCTGTTTTTTCAATTTTTATTCTACTAGCCTGCAGACAAGTAGTTGTCATTACCTTGCAGGTAAACAAAATTTGTCAAAGTGATATTTTGCCTTGGTCATCAAAAACCTGTATCATGTAGAACCTGTATCAGAATAAACACTATCATGATTCATGTAGAACCTGTATCAGAATGATTGAAATCATGTTCAAGTCAACAAAAAAATGAAAAAAAGTTGGAAGCCTGTATCAGGGGCCCGCAAATTCTACTTAATTCTTTTTGTTTCAACAGTTAAATTGTTCTTGTTAGCATAGTTCACTTTTAGAGGTCACATTATGGAACCTGCTCTGATATCTGTTTAAGTTATTTGAACAATGTGGGGTAAAGGGCAACAGCAGTAAGAGGAGGTTCACATTGAAATAAGGAGGTAACACTATTTGAACATTCACTAGTGTTGGTGCTGTTGTGGCATTTTTTCTGATGTATTCACTATTGTCGTGCATATTTATATGAGAGTTGTCTTATATAACTCATTCATGTTTAATTCCTGTTTAATTCTATATTGATTTGCAATTAATTTGTGGTGTCTGAGTGAAGCTTGTGTTCTGCTGATAGAAAATGTCATCAAATTCGTCTACTGTTACATCCGTATGGCCTTCGTTCATATGTCGTTGTGGTACGGGCCCTTGTATAGTAAAACTGTCGATGTCGAAAAATAATCCGGGTAGACACTATTATTCTTGTCCAATAATGGTATGTATTTATTTATTGTAATTTTTGTATATTTGTTCCTTTTACACAAGTGAATAAATTTATTGTGTCCCAAAATATGCAGCAATGTGGTAACTTCATCTACTGGTGTGACGAATATGTTCGAGTGTTGCATAATCAAGGGAGAGTGCAAATGGACACATCCGAGCGTTTAAATGTAACAACTCATCCAACGAATACTAACGACTCCAACGAATTAACGATGGTGAAAATTGAAATGCGTCAATTGCAACTAACTGTGCGATTTGTCATAATTGTTAATGTTATGTATGCGGTGGTGTTGTTAATGTTATTAAATCGTTTGTAATTTTGATAATTTTCATTAGCGAACCAACATGTTATGTATGCAGTGTATAATTTATGGTTTATAATATATATTGTCTATCTAATGAAAATGGTATTTCTAATTTATGGCCTCTGTTCTAATGATGTATGATGAGATTGCTCCGAGTTTTGAGTTTTGTTGCAATTGGGTGAATGGGTAAATGTGTTGTTGTTTGAGGGAGTGGGTGGACTAGAGGGAAAAATCTATCAACTTGTGGAGGAGAAATAGAAAGAGCATGTGTGATTACCCTAGTGGGTATTCAAGAATATGTATAACACATTTTTGGTTGCGTTGTTTGGGAAATAAATCAGAAAGATGAAAACAAGAAATCTAAATCAGCGAAAAGAGAATTGACAAATCCCTCCCTATTATTTTGATAAATGGCAGGTAGTGTATGTGATTTCAACCATACTTATTTTTCTTTCATCCAGTATGAATTAGGTGTACATATTTCGACAAGAATTTCAAATACGAAAGGTTCAAGATAAAAGATAAAAGATGAACTTCAACAACTTCAGAATTTGAGAAAAAATCAAACCAATATACATAATGTACAAGCTCACAAAAACAAGAAAGGAATAAGTGATAAATAGTCCCTTAGTATGTCGATTTTCTGTTTGTCTTGGGAATAAACAAATTACAATCCAAATGCAAAACAGTCTCAGCAGATATCCTGTTTTCCTTTATTTATAATGAGTTGCATACATATAGTTGCTTTTCTCTTATCATCCTTTCTCTAATTATTTAATGCCCATGCAAATGCAGAATGCCAGAGCACCATACTCTGGAAGTAGCAAACAGGGTTGAGGCAGCTGTTTATGTATGGAAGCTGAAATACAGCAAAAACATACTAAACATTCGAAAGCAAAGCATTCATCATGGAGTGGTAAGGCAAAGGGCCTTGTCGCTGATGGTGAAAAGAACCATTTCCTTGCTCAACGAGCAGAGTCTTTGTTACATAGCCTGAGACTACGTTTCCCTGGCCTTCCACAAACTGCTTTAGACATGAACAAAATTCAATACAACAAGGTAAATGTTCCATACATATAGTTACCATCTGTTACAATCAATTATGCCTGTTCCATCATCTAGAGTGAAACCACGAAGATAACAACAATGCTACATACAGATGTGCAGCAAACTGATGTACAAAAATCATGTAGCAGCCCCAAACATGCAGAACCAGACAACAAAAACAAGGCATACAGATGTTGCAGAAACCATACAAACCTCTGCTGCCAAAATCAGGAGCAGAACAACATGGAAAATCTCAGAACCAGCACAGCAGCCAAGTTGCAGAATATGACATAACCTGTCTTACAGCACAACATTATCTTGCATTTCTGAACCTGTAAATAAAATAAAATATATGTATATTAGATTTATTGATATGTAACTCATAATATTGAATAAAAGAAATGATCAAACCTTGGACTGTATGACTATCATCCTCTGAACTTGAAGATGTCGCACCTTCATTGCCGGGAGAATCGCTACATAAAAGCCAAAATAACACTCATCATTTAAAGATTGAGATACAAATTTTTTTTTACTATTACTTAGCAAATATTACTTACTGATGAGCAACCATTGGACAATTTCTTTTGTCATGTGATTGTCCAACTTTGTTACAACCATGACAACGTCTAGCTTTTGCGTTCTTTGCCTTCCCTAATGCCTTTTCTTTCCCTCCTTTAAGTCTTTTGCCACATCCTTTTGCCCTGACTTGATTTGGCTCATTGTACATATGGTCTTTATTGCAACTCATCTTCCAAGAGACTACACTTGCACCAGTTCCACATTGTGAGCTTTTACCACTATCTCCAACAAGATTGATTGATTCGAGTGCACGAGCCAAAACATCTTTATAAATATTAATTCCTTCTTGGCTTGTGAGGGCATTATCAATAACATCCAAAGAACATTGAATTAATTCACTCCGCTTGATTAGATATTCTTTGTCACTATTTATCATTATGCCACTTTCATTACCGACCACTACCGCGGAGTTTGCCTTTATAGTCCACCTTTTCAGAATGTATTGTTGTGGTAATTCTTCATAATCATGCATTTTGAGCAAGTAACCAAGCACATGTCTACATGGTATCCCCATACTCTCAAACTTGTGGCAACTACATGAAGCAAAACCCAATTCTTTGTCATAAATAAGTTGTCGCACTCTACGTGTCAACACTTTTTTTCTCTGAACTTGAAACACGCATTGATTTTCACTTTCCTTGAGAAGCTCGAAACGGTAATTCAAGCATTCCCATATCTCATCTTCAAATTTATAAAACATTTCCCGAGTATAAATTTCAACCATTTGGAACTCAAAGTCGTGATTCATCTTCACTCTAGGCTTCTCAATCAAATCTTTGTGATCGGCCAACAACTCTTCCTGACGTTGGCGTGCTAGCCCCCTATTAAATTGGATCATGAAATCAACTAATGAATTATTCTTAGAAACATATCTTTTGAAAAAAGCGTGAGAGCTTTCCGCTCGTTGGCTACTTGACATATTGGCTGAGAAAACATGATTACAATAAGCAGGCACCCAATTTTTACGAATTTCATACATTGTTTGTAACCATTTGTTGTCATGTAACCCGCTCCTCCCAACAAGCTCCGTCCATGTCAAATCAAACTCTTCTTTAGACTCCGAATTCCAAATACAATCGGCAAATTCATTGTAGTGAGCATTATACTTCACCGAGTCTAGTTTTTCAGAAAATTTTGTCAATATGTGCCAACTACATAATCTATGAAACGTACCTGGAAGAGTTTCTAATATTGCTTTGGACATCGCGGGATCTTGATCAGTAATAATCATTTTAGGGGCATCACCTGGCATAGCCTCTAAAAATTGGTTGAATAGCCAAACAAATGAATCTGAGGTCTCGTCACTTAAGAATGCACAAGCAAAAATTATGGTTTGACCATGTTTGTTAACTCCCATCAGTGGTGCAAAAATCAGCCCATATCGATTGGTGTTGTATGTCGTATCGAAGACGACTACATCACCATAAAAACTATAAGCCCTTCTAGAGGTAACATCAGCCCAAAAACAATGTGTTATCCTCTGTTCATTATCGACCTTAATTTTATACGTGAATGCTGGATTCTTGCCTTTTTCTAATTTGCAAAACTCACTAAACATCTCTCCGTCATGCCCCTTCAACTCATTACGTCTATCCCTTCCATAATTATATAAATCTGTTTGTGTACACCCAATGTTTTCAAACCCTCCAGCCTGTACTCCAAGGAAATTGAATTGTTGATGTGAGGGTATGTTTATCATGGAAAGTTGTTGAGTCAAACACTTTTGTGCACTCGAAACACTTCGGTGAGATCTTAATAGATGTTTCTTTGATGGAGTTGCCAAAGGGTGACTATGGCCCTCAATAAATTGAGTGACTACATAAACCTCAGAATTTATTTTCAACACAGCTACCATTGCTTTACAACTCTCTTTTATCGATCCCCGACGCCTTTTAGTTTCAACATCCGCAATTGTTATTCCCTTACCTTGTTTAAAACAGACATACTCTTTCCTTTTGACTTCATCACTTCCTTCGAATTTCTTAGTAGTCCAACTTCGAATACTAAATCCCGCCTCTTTAGCATATGCATTGTAAAAATCCTTAACTTCATCTATTGTTTTGAATTCTTTTCCAACACTAGGTTTGAGATGGTCGGCTACTTGCGGATTATAAATACCTTCATCATTCTCCCCTTCAATTCTCTTATTCTCGACTTCCTTTTCATTATTGTCAACATTATCACCAAATTCATCACTACCTCGTACTTCATCCTCTAAGTTAGCATCCATCCCTACAGTTAAAAAAAACATTTAAGTCCAGACAACAACAATTAGAAGAACATTGAGAATTGCACTACATGCAAGACAAGTTGTGATTTTCAGGACTACATGCAGGACCAGTTGCACTATACAATTGAAATGTCAAGTCCTAGCTTCAAGGACATGTCTGGCAGCAACCAGAGCTATGAAATTCTAATAGGGGCACCAGAAAGTGATAAAGAAACTAGAACATATTGAAGAGGAAAAGAGCCATTAGTCAATTATAATATATATTGTAAAGTACTACGTCCTGGTGGTTCCTGCAGTACAGCACATCCCATTGTAATCAAGGTTGAGGAACAAAAGAAGGAAATGGGGGAACATAAATAAAAATATAACTTTACACCAGCCTTAAAAAAGATATTTATCGGTTAAGCTGTTCTCTGCTGTATCTAAAGGTATTTATCGGTTAAGCTTTTTCAAATGCTACCTAAAGACCCAATTTTTGTGATAGTAAAGAAAATTAAACAAATATTGAGAAAAAATCTGTTTAAAACTATCAAAGTTTGGTGATATCAGAAATTTGTGGAAAACAAAAACCCAAATTCTTCAATGATCATAGGGGAAGGACCTTTAGGAGAGAGAGTCTCACTGACTTTACGATTTGCAAACCCTAGCTTCAATCCAATTGCCCAGCCACAAAATAACTAATTGAGCCCTAGATTTCTTTCAAATCAAACAGAAATTACAAAATTAAGTAGGAATCTCACCTTCCGATTCTCTTTGTAGGAATCTTCCGCTTCCGATTTGCAACAGAACCTGCCTTCCGATTTGCTTCAGACTCACTTTGAGAGAGAGGGGGGGACAGGGTCGATTTGAGAGAGAGAGGGGGAAGAATGAGAGAACGAGGATGGTTGAAACTGATATGGCATAGGTTTTTGACCCGCGGGTTATTTTGGTTCAGTTTGTTTTCCCCCCCTTTTTAGCTTTGTGACCCGCGTGCCTTTTTAGCTTTGTGACCCGCGTGCCTTTTTTGCTCTGGTCCGTTGCTGGTCCGTTGCCTTGGTCCGTTTAAGGAATCCTATATATATATATCCATTTCATTCTTAAAATCAAAATTTTGGCAATAAAAATAACCATTTTTAAAAAAAAAAAAATTATTCTCTTTTTTCCGTTAATTTTAAAATTCAGAAAACACGGTGGTGGTAGACTGGAAGTGCAAGAATTCATGGCAAAAATAAGACGATGATCCCATGATATTTATGTGCCACATGACCATCTTCTTCCTATATATTCCTTCACGTGAATATCTTACTCCAAATCATTCAAGATCAGATTTATTGGTCATCTTATACTTTTATTATAGCCTTATAGGATGCTCTCCGCCACATGTCACCCGTTGGCTCCACAACGTGGTATTCTGGAACTTGCCTACAGCTATCAAGACATATGTCACCTTAAGAGTGGTCCACGTGCTACTGGTCCAATGGGACCCAAACATTAATCCACACGTCTAAAGCTGTAAATGAACCCAGTCGAGCCATATATTAAGTTGTTCAGATTTGTTTCACAAAATTTATAGAGTATAAAATAAGGTTTGATTGAAACTCATTTAACTACTGAGTGCCTCGAATCGAGCCCGAACAGTTTGAACTTTTCGAACGAATATGATCCGAGTATCAATAGAAAATTATAATTTGAAGAGTTTCGAGTAATTTATCGAATTTTAAAATTTGTTTATATTTGAATAATTTATATTTCGAGTCGAGTTCAAATTGAACTAATAGAGCGAGTACGAATTATTTTATAACTTTACTGACACGTTCATAATTAGATATGGGGTAAGGATCATTCCAGGACTTTAAAGCCAAAAAAATAAAATAATACTAATAAATAAATAATTCCATTGTAAAATTCTTCTTAGTGACTATTGAGAAATGAGAGCTATAGCCTATAGTTCTAGTCTTGAATCTTGAATCACCACTACATTATATTCCCATACGGTTACAAAATCAGTCTCACTTGTAAAGCGGAATAAATTGAATTTTATGACTATGTATTGGATAAGTTTTCAACTGAATTATAATTGCGATAAGAAATAAGAATGACTCTCCTCTAATGTATTACTATCTCCGTTATCAAAATGATGAAAAAAAAATACATTTTACACATTATGAAAAGTAAAATTAGAAAAAAAGAGAGTAAAATAGTTCCAAATTTATCACTAGTGACCCACAAAATTATATAAAGTGATGAGTACTTTTATTTTTTTATAGAGTAAAATACACTCACACCTCCTGTAAATAATTATAATAACACTCACTACCCCTCTAATTTTTTAAATAACAATCAGTACCCTTCTAGTTTACAATATGTAACATTCACTACCCTTAGTGTGGTTGACCAACTAATATCCAAAAATATTTTTAATATAATGTCTAATACACCCTTCAAGTTATAATGTTTAATTTCTCCACTAAATATAAATTTGTATATTATAATTTTTACTTTACTTGATCTAATTAATTAGATTATGAAGTTGTGCAATAAATAACATAAATGTCAAAAAATAATAAATATTTATTTTATCAAAAAAATAAAGTCATACAATTTTTGTTAATTAAATTTCTCAAAGATTAAAATTTACGTGATATATATTTAAATATATTTTTTTGTAATTAAAAAGTAAAATTTGAATACCCATAAAAATTACAAATAAACGTAATAAAATTATAATTATTTTTTACAAATATTAAAATTTACGTAAAACAAACTTATTATTGCAAAACGAATCTTATTATTCATATAAAAAAGTATTAAAAAATATATTAATTATTTTTCTCATATATTAAACTAAACATAAGTCACACTTAAACATAATTATTTACAGTAAAAAAGACAAACGTTGTTACTCAAAAAAAGAAAAAATATATTAAAAGAAAAATCTTTTTACAAGAAAGAGATAGTAATAAATATTATTATATTTTCTTTTTATTTAACATTGCACAAAAACAACGCCAACTGTATTATTAAAAAATTGTAATAAAAATCATAAACATCCTAATTTTTTACATATACTCAAGAAAATTTAACATATAATTAAAAATCATAATATAAAACTAAGAATTCAAATAATATTTTTTGTTGCTAAACACCAAAAATTAAACTATCAACATACTCAATCACTCTAACTAGAATAGCTCCATTAATAATTTAATTTAAATTTTTAATATTTGTATCACTTATCCAAAAATATGTGTTAATTAAACTTAGACATGGCAAACGGGCAGGCCGGGCCAAAACGGCCTGCATTTTCTTGGGCTGAAATATTGCGGCCCGTGGCCCGGGTTGGGCCGGGCTGGCCCGCAGGCTTTTCTCTTAATTTTTTTTTTTACAATCATCGTCAATTCATAATGGTTCTATTGATTCCGTGTTCTTTTTCTTTTGCAAGATTATGAATTATCAATTGGAAGCACAATCTAGTCATGTGTTTATATTTTTATATACTTGCCAAAAGTTAGTAAATAATAGGCACGATTGGTTTTTAGTCAATCTCCACCACTTCCCTTATCACCCCACTATACATATACATCCACTGTGAATACTTTTATTCTCTCCATCCATATAATAGATATACGATTCAAGAGGTTCTGGTTAAGAAAAGATAAAGCTAACAATTCATCAGGAACTAGAGATAAAATATATACATGTTATTATTATTATTTTTAGGGCCAAATTAACCATGTTCTTTAATTTAATTTCGGCTAGATCATCAATTCATGATAAGTATATCTAGGTGTTAAATTGATCATACATGCCTTAAATTAATTATGTATCATGATTTAAATATATACATATGTAGAAGATAAATTTAAAAATATTTTCTGTATATCCGTGAATAGAGATTTTTATTATTTCATTTATATATGAGATTCATTAATTTCTAATCTACTTAACTTTTATTTAGAAAAGTAAGTCATACTGAATTGAGTAGAATTGAGTTAGTCTCGAGTAACATATTAAAAATGATATATATTTTAAAATCTATCTCTTAATAGAGGAAAGAAACAATAGTATTAGTATTTAGTTAGTAAGTGATCGATCCATGTATGAAACCAATGTTGGCGGATCGTATATATATATTTCTTAATTAATTTTTGTTTTTATGAATGACATGCATGCATGTAGTACGCGGCAAAATATAAATGAAAATAACTAAGAATAAGGTATTTATGTCATACTCATAAATATTATATTTTATCTCAAACAAATTTTTTTGAAAAATGGTAATGCTCATAAATATTATAAATTAGGCACGATTTAGGTTTTACTTTTTAAGAATAGTAAAATTTGAACAAAAGGAAAGAAACAATATATTGAAGTTTGCATTAAAAACAAACAATTGTTGTAACTCAATTGGTTTGAACTCTTATTTATTTACTTACAAGTCTTGTGTTCAAACTTCATAACTCACAAATAGCAGCATTTTGTTTTTTTAAAAAATAAGTTGCGGGCCACGGGCCGGGCCAAAATACCTGCATTTTCTTGGGCTGAAATATTGCGGCCCATGGCCCATGCTTTTGCCGGCGGACTGGGCGGGCCCGGGCCTAAATTGCCAGGTCTAATTAAACTAAACTAATTTTTTTATAAGTTACCAACAATTTAAATGAGATAGTCTTAATTACAAATAAAATTATAATTAAAATATATTGTATTAAAAAAAGGATAATTAAACATATATATATATATATATATATATATATATTATTTAGGAATTAAAATTTGATAACTTAAAAGGATAAATATGTAACTATCTATTTAGTCAATCCTAAAAACTTGCAAATATACTAACCGTTAACTAAAGGAAGGTGAGTGTTATTATAGTTATCTAGAGGAGATGTTACTGTATTTTTTTTGTTTTTATATTAATGAACCCCATTAAATAATTTAATTACCCTTCAGTTTATGTACTATATCTCATTCTTTTGCGACAAAAATTTATACCTTTAGTCATAATCCAACTTTATCTCATACTTATTAACATATATACCATTTCCCCATTTTTATTTATGCTTACTCCTGAACTAACTGAACATTTAACATTTAGTTTGGTTATTACCACAAAAATAAACTCTGTTTTTTCGAAACATATTCCAATAATATGTGAAATTATACTCTTTTATGAAAAACAGAAAGTTACACCTCAAAAATGTTTTAGGGTTCATACTTTCATTAGTCATAGTGGTGAAAGAGTCAAACTTGTAGAATGCTGGGAAGATTACAAGGCACAAAAATTCATAGAATAGTTCTGGAAAACTGATATTTTCCCATGCGTTTTTGATATTTCCACATAATCCTCTCTCACATGAGAAGAAAGTGAGTACCACCTTCATGTGAGAGCAGACCATGTGAAAATATATAAAAAACTCATGTGGAAATAGTGTTTCCCTAGTTCTGTGTCCCCATATGAATTCTTAAATAACAGATTTGGTCTATAAACCACAGGCACCATCTTTTATTTTTATATTTTCCCAGTAAAAACATATTGACTCTAATTTAGAACCAATAAGAGAATAATATCGACTAATATTAAAAAAAAAAACACTTCTTATAGGGCATAGTAGGCCAAGAAATGAGCCTATTGAACTTCAACCTGGATGCCTTTGGCAATTTTACAAAACATGAACTTCCTACCAAATGATGCCCCCAATTATTTACTGACAATGTCAGTAAATATTGTAGAAACCTATACACAATCCGTTCAAGCGTGATATAAAAACCACAAGGGGAACAACCTGCCGAAAAACTCATATAAACTCTGTATGAAGAATTTGATCTTAGAACCCTGACGAAAAGTAAAATTAAGCAACTCTCTTTTGTGCTTTACTTGTATCATGTTATTTGTTTACAGTTAGATGAATAATGTCTGTATGTATGTTTTTAAAAACCACAATATCTTAGGGCTACATATATACAAAGTGCATTTACATGATAGAATTTGGTAGAGACAACAATAGTGCTGGAAAAATGTGCCTATTGAAGTAAAACATAGCCCAACCAGCAAGTTTAGTATCGCGAGGTTTTTACCTATCTGGTTGTAAAACCAGGCACATTCTAGCAGGCAGCCAAGGGATACCTTTGTAATTTATTTCAATACCTTTCTTTAACTGCACAATATTTTCTATCTTAAGTGTATGCGGTGCTTGTATTCCTATTTACTGGGTCAGTAAAGTAAACCATGCAGCAGAGCAGTTAATAGCAAGAATAATAGAGCCCTTCGGGTACACAGACTGCAAGCAGAAGACAGAAAGTGGGCACCTACTAAATGTACGGAACCAGTAATCTCATCTTTCAGTTTGATGCTTGACGAACCTGCAGCCATAAATCAACCATGAACTAATTAATGGCCAAAAGGGGAAAAGAAAAAAAGAATAAATTCCCTTTACTTTTTTAATTTGTCTTCAGGAATAAATTCACTCCAAAGTACCATCAATTCATGTTTTCATAGATTATTGCACTAATTCTCCACTGAGCGATCAGTTGAAGTTTATAAGACCTCAACCAAATCTGTTCCATTAGCCTACTGATGAAAAGTCAGTAATATATTGATTTAAATTTTAATGATTTTATAGGTTTTAATACAATAATTAGTTCTACATATTATCTTTCTGCAGTAGAAGTATGGAAGATCTCGAGAGAGAGAGTTTCGAACTCCCCTATACATTATCAACTTAATAAAAATTCTCATTTTAGTTTTAGCTTATCATAACAACTTCAAAACTATGGGACCTTGTTCTTACTCTAAACCATTTTTTTTATAGATAAAATTATCTTATTCTCAAGTCTTAATAGCTGCTACTGGAATGATCTCAACTCATGCATGCCTTCAGAAAGGGTGACATGATGCTGACTGCATCTTAGCCGTAGACACTTGTGGTCATAGCACTACTCGAGTTGAGTTTATAATTTGTTTTTAAGTGTCTTCTTGTAATATATCTATTGTATGTGGTAAAGAAGGTTTCTCTTTTAGACACCCTTAGGTCCACTTGTAGCCCTTCGTGGCATGATTTAAGAAACTTCTGTTCATGCCTTCTCCTCCTTTACTATAAATAAACCTGGCCGAGGCACCTATCTGTGGGTCAAATGGTAGAACCTTTAAATTTTATTTATTTTTATAATAAAATAAGAAATTTATTAGATGGAAAAGAGAGCATATAAAGGGAAGACAAAGAGTCCTCCAAAGAAACAAAATTGAGAAAGAACTAAAAGCTAAAGCACTGCCACCAATCTCTATGAACATTTAAATATCAACTCTTTTAAAAGCTACCATAGCCTGAGCCCACAGTGAACATAAGCCTTTAAAATTAAAATATCATGATCACATTAGACAACTCCATCTGGGGACCAAGCTCAAGGATGGAGATCTTGAGGGAAAGACGCACAAAAGAAAATTCATGTCTAGGATAAGCATAAAAGAAGACCTAAGCTAGCTTATTTATTCATGGCTTAGTTAATTAGTTTAGGGAATTGATATTTTCATAAGTAAATTTGTTAGTTCCACAAGGCACCCTTTCACGTGAGGGTGGACCCCACTTACTATTCATGTGAGGAGGAGCTTGTGGTATCAAATTTACTTATGGAAATATCAATTCCTGTAGTTTATCATGTTTAAGTCTTCATTTATGTAGTTTCTCATACTAAAGGATTCGGAGTCTTGCCTTGGTAGAACTTGTCCTAGCCTAAAAATTATTCTCCTAATTTGAATCAATTAAGCAAATATCAACTGATTAGGCAAGGCTTAAGCTTAGTCTATGTTTCACTGGAAACATGAATCACTATTTGGTGGAGCATCCCCTTCACGATCTCAAATTCATCGCTCTTCAAAGTAAAGGAATGTATATTTACGTGAAGTCTCTTGCTTGGGGGATTATAAAAGAAGAACAGGGGACTTGGCCAAATTTCCTGATCAAATTCAATAGCTCCATCTTCAGTATCTGCAGTTTTCAAATTTTGAAAGTGTTCCTCAAAGAACCAAACTGAAGCTCTTTTCAAATTCCTGAAAGAATGGATTATAGTAACATGCCGAAAACTCTAGATGGAATCTTCCAAATGCACTTTCCATTGCAAGATTTTAAGGTTCAGATTCTTTAGTTTTTCATTATGAAAATCTAAGATTTAATCAATCCTGCAACAAGTATACTAAAAATTACACAATGCTGTTACATAACAATTAGATATATCGTTACGAGGTGCCAGAATTCAATACAACTATATTTGATAAAAAAGAAAGTCATTGTGCTATAACCAAAGTTTGGATAGCTTCAAATGGGACATGATTGTAGGATGGTGCAACGAGCATATAAAAGAGAATGCATTTATATTGACAAGTCATATATATTCACTTTAAAATCAACAGTATTGTTCATAATTCAGCACGAACTTGGAAACTTACAATGGATAAGCAAAAAAGGTCCAACAAAGAAATTCATGAAACATAAAGAAAACGGAAACCCAACATGAAACAATACGGCAATGTTCTCGGACTAGCTAATAACATTACAAAGGCTAGTGAAGTAAATGGGGGAGAAGATACTTACAGTTATATTCAGTCCATCCAATGGCCTGATTTTCAAGATCATAAAGAACTAGCTTATTTGATAGTACCAAATCTGCAAACATCAGAAATAGTAGAGGTTTTAGAAGAATAATGATGCCCCTTATCACTGTTGCAAAAGTATAATTGATCATGTTTTTAATATGCAGTATCCCAATCTAAAGGCTTGCAAACCATTGGAAGATTGAGTTTAATTGGCAGGAGATTGAAGTCAAAGTTACATTCAAAGCTGCCAATTTGAGTAAAAATTGAAAATCAAGTATAATATGAAAATGAACTCCGATGCCTCATATCCTCCAGAGCCTCAGAGCCATGAGGGAGTAGTATTCTAAAAATCCCAACTTAGGTACGCTTAAATCCCCGGCTAGGCGGGTCCTCAACCACCTCGATTTGGCCGAGCACCTACGCACCCGCCTAGGCGAAATCAGACCTCTACCGCATGGATTTAGCAAAGGTTTTGAAGCTCTACAATTTTAGATGTGAATTTGATTGTTTTTTTGACAATTTTTTCATGTAAAATTAAAAAAAAATACATTTATTATATGTTTTGTATAGTATAACAAGTATATAAAACAGAAAAATAAAAAAATAATACTTCCTAAGAAAGCGCCTAGCCTAGGCACCAGGCCTAGGTCCGCCTAGCGATTTTTTTATAACACTTTGAGAGATAATTAAGAATTACCTGCCTCCCACAATAGCGGTCTGTGTGAAAAAATGGTGTCTCCCAAAGCAACACTAAGCCACCTTGCTAACACCTTACTCAAAATCTTATAAATGCTAGTTTGCAAACTGATAGGTCTAAGAGACCTCTCTTAATTTCTTGGGGAACGGGGATAAAGGAGATAAATTTAGAATGAATATTCTTCTCTCTTTTCCAGGGCACCATGTCAAACGAATGTCATGAAAGAGTCATATGGGATAGTAGTTAATGATACCCCAACTAGGTATAAGAAGACATAACAAGTCTATCTGGCCCAAGAAGTTTCTCCCCAGGGGCGGAGCCACTGGTTGGCTATAAGGGCTGTAGCCCAGCCCAATTATTTTTTTTTTACTAGATGTACTATATAATTATGTAGTCCAAAGTAAATAAGTTGGAATAGCCTTGGTCAGCCTAACCCAAATATACAATTTTGACATTATAATATCCTTGGTTCGCCCAGTCAAAATATAAAATTTTGACATTATAATATTTTTAGCCCGCCCCAACTTTTATTCCTGGCTCCGCCCCTGTTTCTCCCTGTCTATTTACAAAACAGTTCGTCTGACTTCCTCCATCTCAAAGGGTCTTGTTGATCACTCACTTCTCGCATGGACAATTTGATTTGTTTCGACTCCATTCCAAAGCCTTAATCATATGCCTAAACTCCATCTCCACAGTAATCAACTATAATTATAATAATAATAATAGTTTTATTAACAAAAATTAATCTGCATGGAAATTGTACATTATAGAAAAATCCGGCCTAATATAAACCTGAGTAGGTTAAAGCACCCACACAATCAAAAGAAAGTATATTTTGGTTCACCAGTAGTAAGTAAATAACCTAAAATATCATGATTAATATAAGGATGTGTGCAAATTAACGGCATACCTCCCAAAAGTGTGAGGTCCTTTTTATCCTTGGATCCCACACCATTGTTCTGCCAACCTATGCACAACAAATTTTCCTGTAAAAGAGTTGCATTAGCATATTAACGTATACTAAATTCGAGATCCTGTAAAACTTAAAAACACCAATATGAATGATATATGCGAAGAAACAAAAAGGTGAAAAAACAGAAACATTAGTTAGTAAACTAAATTGTTGATCTTTAAAAATTTTCTTTTAGAAAGAAAACAATATATAACACGAACTGTTAATATCTAATGAATTTATTTGAGACATATTATAATTGAAATACAAAGGTATTATTAGTCTGCTAAATGGGAATGTACATTTTTATTGATAGTATAAAATAGTACAATGTTTTTAACATCACAATTACCATATCATACCAATACTATAAAACTAAATACTCAATAAATTCAATTGTAAATATGAAACAAAAATATATCTTTATAATTCATAAAGTTTGCAGGGAGAATTATTTTTGTGGAATGGAGGGAGTAATATTTATGACTATATTGTCTAAATTAAATTAATTAGCATTAATTTTAAAATTTCAAATTTTAGAAATCAAAATGAAACTCATTTTGTGAGATAAATAAAATATTTATTATTATGAACTTATATTTTTTAAATATGCAAGTAGCCATATATAAACATATATCACAAAAGTCCCTGGGGGTGAGGTTCTGGCAGATCCACTTAAGGGCAGAGGGGACAATTGACCCCACTGAATTTTTAGCCGGTCAATTTGCCTCCTTCCCAAAAAATGAATGTTCCCGAAAAATGAATGTTCTAATCTATTAATTTTCAGGTCGGACCACAGTCCTTTACTCATAAACACTGTCAGACAAGTGAATTTTATCCCAGACCAACTCGATTTGAAGCATGGTGGTTGCTAGCCTCGAAAGTTGTGGGGATTATGAAGAATAATTAGGATAGAAGTGTAGTGGGCTTACACTTCTACGAGGTTATGAGAAGAAATCAAATGATGGTAAAAGAGCCCCCCCCCCCGCTCCCCGCCCCCCGCCCCCGCTGTCCCCCTCTATATAATTTACCTAAAAATTTAATGAATGTCTCAAATTTGTACCCTCTGCTATTTCTTTTTTAGTTATCTAGCCACAACGTAAACCAATCAAAGAAAATTCTTTAAAGCATATTGTAATTTTTCTTTTTTATAATTTCACAAATTTAGTAATTGTTTGTGAATTTTTACAATTGTTTAAAATGAGTCTATCATGATATTTTTACAACAACGTCGACCCATAAAAAAATAAAAATTCAAAGATGAATGATTGTTTAGAACTTACATTATTGAACATGATATTTTTGTAGCTATTGAAAATGAGGCTATCATGCAACAATTTCAAGTTATGGAGTTTCGAAAAATGTTATTGTAAATAATATATGAGCATTATTTAATTTTGTGATTTATTGTATTATATTTTTATTTTTTATTAAAAAAAATTCTTCAAATTTGAACCCACTGAAGGGGTTGGATCCGCCCATGCCCCCAATGTGGGGCTGCGCCTGGCGTAAGCACATGTTTCCTGTCTCATATAGCTATAAATCTTTATGTAAAAGCTAACTATCTAAAGAGGAATGATTTGCAATTATTTTTAAGATGGCAAGAAGTTTCAACTTTCACGTGAGTACCATACTACCATATGAGGTTCACTCTCACCAGATATCTCCACAGGTAAAATAAACTGACTTCTAATGAAGAATTTGTAAAAGTTAAGACTTGTAAGGAAAGGATAGTGATTGTATTGATGAGATAACAGACAAGGAAATTTACAAAAATATTAACCTGAAATGAATAGATCATTACAGATGAATTTCAAACTTATAAAGACAGAAATGCAAAAGCTGCATCAGCTAATTTTGATTATGAGAGATCTTCCCGGGAGATATCGATGAGCTCCGGGGTTATGCTTGAACCTTGGAGGAACATACCTTGGTTGTGTAGCCAAGTAGTTTAGATAATGACATGTTAAAAGGAGCTTAACATGTGGGAATCAATAGTTAATTATGTTAATGGTCTCCTATTTTTCGCTGTCTTCATTGTTTTGTCATTCTGAGATACTAATCCCATGTTTAGCTGCTACGTTCTTTGAACTACCTCATTTATAATGATACTGTCTACACTTGGTCAACTAGATCGGGAAGCGCTTCTATACCAGTTGTCACCTAGGTCTTAAGCTGATGTGCGCCCCTACATTCTGTCTCAAAGAGGAATTGCTTATGGTATCTTTGACTCATTTTCTATATTAGCCTTTAGTTGAGATAACACTCCTTGTTTTCCTTTGACCCCAAGTTTGAGATAATGGAATTTTTATTAATATCCAAAGTTTTGTATAAACAAATTGATCCCCAAGCATAGAACATGTTAAACATCCTTACAACTTGTTAACGTGTTGTATTCTCCAATAGCATTGTTGTAACAGCCATAAAAGTAAAACAAATTGCACTGGGGCTAGCATTAAAGAGAAGCAACGAGATAATTTGAGCATATCGCTTAGTCTATGTTCAAATCTCATAAATGAAGCTTATATCCCTAGTGAAAAGATAACCAAGCTCATGACAAGATGCATAACAAAAGATACTTACAAATGGGAACAGGTAGTCATGAGGATAAACCTCCAGAACAAGAGAATTTTCAAAATGAAAAGTAACCATGGGAAATCCGTCATCAACACTGCAATAGAAAGTAGTAAAACTTAATGCAACCCTATATTTCATTATAGTTCTTAAAGTAATGCGATGATATATGCCAAAATAGCACAGCATTCAAGAGAGAAATTGTTCATATAAACCTATTGAGATAGAATTATATAAATGACCAGCGGAATAACAGAAAGTCCTCTCTTGACACTCATAATTCGATCTCACATTGGGTAGAAAGTAGATACAACTAACAACTGGTGCTAGTTTTGGGCATGTTGGCAGGGACACACACACACAATATATATATATATATATATATATATATGTATATTTATATATATCATATATGTTCTTTTATGATTTTCAAAACATTTTTTTAACTACAACATAGACAGAACAATAAAACTAATTACATAAAGGGTCCTAAAAACTTCTATACAAACGACTGAACTATATCTAATTTTGAAAGTTTAAATTTAGTTTTAAATCTCTCATTTTGAAGATAACAAACATTTCATTCTTCTTTCTTTTCTTATTTATGCAACAATTACATATTTATGTATACTTTTACTCATAATATGAATACTGCTAAGTAAATACTACTACCTCCATTCCGAAATATCAGATCAAGATTGACTTTTAAAACTCAATATGATATTTTCAAATTCAAATTTGATGTGATTTATTAGTAGTTTGATATTGACATTCAAGATCTTATCAGATGTCCATATTAGCAGTTTCTATTTCCAGACAGCAATCGTCACGTCCACTTTTTGAATACTCCAAAGTCAAAGTTGATTCAGTTTACATTGAAATCAGGTGGTTCTTGTGCTCATTTAGGAGTTATTGGAATGTTTTTTGTTCCAGCATTAAAATATACTGTACGTCTCTTTTCAAGCTTCATGCTAGTGTGGCTACATCTCTAAATTCCTTTGGCCAATGGAGGAATAGAAGAACCACCTTCTTGCTTGGGATTAGGTTTGTTGCATTAAAGATGATTAGTTCTTGGAAAGTAAAAAAATCTTTCCCTTGCAGGTAAATGGTTAATGTTGCTCGAAGTCATTCTCTTGACATAAAGTGATAAAGAACAGATATGATTTTCACTGGAATGCATGGGATGTGAATCCTACTCATAATGCTTTTACTCATGCTATCCCTTAGAAATTCATTAGTTAGGATTAGGCCCGACAATTTCACCCAAAGACGACGGGCCCGCCCAATCCAGACCCTAGTGGGACCCGATTTGGTTAGGGTCGAGTATGGTATATACCCTCTCACTCCCACCCCACCCCACCCCACCCCACCCCACTCCACTCCCGACCCAATTATATGTATATATCTATATTTTTAAAAAATTAACATTTTGCATATATATAATTATGCACTTATTTAGGTTATTTCATTATAAATTCATAACATTTGTAATATAATATATTGCTAAATGCTAATAATAGAAATGTTGCATGTTGTTTGATTTTGAATTAATAGAGAAATTTAATTTGGAAAAAGGAGAGTAATTGGGTAAATGCGGGGGGGAGGGGTAGGTGTAATTGTTTTTGGGGTCGGGCGGGTATGGGGAGAGGTCCTCGGACCATACCCGCGGCCTAGTTAGGATTTGAGTTATTTCAACCTACCTCTAATCTCCTTTAATGCTGGGGCTAGGATCAGATTTGATTTTGGAAGGATAGTTGGCTTGTGATGTTCCTCTAGTGATAACATTTCAAAACTGTTTTATCTCTCTTCTTTACATAGTGTTCCCATTGCTAGTTTCTTTCATTAAGATGCGGGACTGTTTCTTGGAATTTTACTTGCTTTCCAGTTACTACTGCAACTGTTGAAAGGACATTTTTAGCCATGAATATCGTGAAGAATAAACTCCGTAATTAAATGGGAGATGAATGGATGAATGACTGTTCAGTAACATACATTGAGCGTGATATTTTTGTAAATATTAAAAATGAGGCTATCATGCAACAATTTCAAGCAATGGAATCTCGAAAAATGTTATTGTAAACAATATTTGAGGATTATTTAGATTTGTGATTCATTTTATTAAATTTTTATTCTTAAGGATTTTGTTTTCGAATTTGACCCCACTGAACTTTCAAGCTGGATCCGCCTCTGGAGGGGCGGGTATGGGGAGAGGTCCTCGGACCATACCCGCCTCGTTGCCAGGCCTAGTTAGGATTTGAGTTATTTCAACCTACCTCTAATCTCCTTTAGTGTTGGGGCTAGGTTCAGATTTGATTTTGGGAGGATAGTTGGCTTGTGATGTTCCTCTAGTGACAACATTTCAAAACTGTTTTATCTCTCTTCTTTACATAGTGTTCCCATTGGCCATTGCTAGTTTCCTTCATTAGGAGCGGGACTATTTCTTGGAATTTTACTTTTTAGGATCTTGAATGATCATGAGGCTCAGTGTTCTAAAAATCCCAGCCTAGGTCCGCCTAGGCGCTAAGCCCCCCCATGGCGCCCCGCCTAGGCGCTAGGCCCCCCTATGGCGCCCCACCTAGGCGCTAGGCCCTCTCCTGGCGCCTCGCCTATCAACTTCAAAGTATATAAATGATGATACTTTTGTAATATTTAGTTTAATTCAATATAATTCTTAAATTTATATTTAGTTTCTTAAGTTTTAATATTGAAATGAATTCTTGAAATTTTAAATTTTACTCCCTCCATCCCTTTTTATCTGACGTTCTAGAGATTTTCACAAAGATTAAGAATAGGTGCAGTTTTACTATTTTACCCTTCCTTATTTTTCACTCATCCATCACTTCTCCTTCACCTACCTCCTCTTTTTCCTCTCTCTGCCCACCATCAATGCTCAAGACCTTGAAAAAGGGAAAACCCATGCTCCATCTTTTAACGCCCTTCAAAAATGGTTTTCTTCATCAAAAATGGTGCACCAAGTATAGTACGTTTGAAAATCCAAACCAGACAAAACAAATATCGGATCATGTGGATTAAATATCTATCACAACTACGCTTTTCTCAATTTCTGCCATTAGATTTAACAAAAAGATGAAAACTTAAGGAACCCGATTGGGAGCAAAAAAAATAAGTTTAATTCAGATGAAATATTCACCTGTAACTTTAAGATCTTTGGCTGTTTTTGGAGAATCTAGAACAAGAGTTCCTTGGAATACCCTGCAAATTGTAAGATGAAGAACAACATATGGGCATAAAAGAGAGAGATATGGTTTTGGTTTGTTTGATTTGGATTTGATTTGTTTGATTGACCAATCAGATTTAGAGACCGAGTTGCAGGGGGAGGGAGAGGAAGAGAGAGGGCAAGCAAGGGTTGGCGGAGGAAGGAGGCGGGAGGAGGAGGCGGTGGAGGAGGCGGTGGAGGAGCAGAGGTAGGAGTTGGGGACGGCGAGTACGGTGAGGGAGGTCCGGCGGGAGAGATCTGTGGCTGTTCTTGTGATTGCTGTGTAGTTTTAGAGAGAGAAACTGAGATGGGTTTGCCTTGAGATGAGCGGAATTTGAGGAAGTACTCTATTTGACAAAGAAAGGATAGTATTGGAAAAAAGTAGACAATTTAGCTTTGGACTTGTAAAACGTCTATTATTTTGGAAAAAAAAAACCTCTTAAACGTCTATTATTTTGGGATGGAGGGAGTATTATTTATGAATATAGCAATCTTGTTTATGAATAAAACTAATACGTTAAAGATATGTTTGAACTTTGAACAATTGCATGTTTGTGTTTGAACTTTGACATTGACAATATGGATATGTGTTTGAACTTTAAGTAAAGGCCTTTATTATCTTTATTATAGATTGTTTTGCTTTATATTATTGTTTTGTTTGGATAAATGTAAGATAAAATATTAAAATTGGTTTAAAATAAAAAATTTCGCCTAGGTCCCCTAGGCGCTAGGCCCCCCCTCGCCTCCCGCCTAGCGCCTTTTAGAACCTTGATGAGGCTAATGATTTACTTGCTCTTCGGGCCTCCTCAGTCAAGTTTTTCCTTCTACTACTGATAGGTGATTGTTGTCATTGGATAACTAGAGAACTTTCCTTACAAGTCTTTTTTTATTATCTTATTTTGTTTTTAATAAATTATCTCATTCATATTCGACCTGCTAATGACCTTCCCCTATCTTCTTATATTTGCGAAGGCCAAGGTTCCTTAAAAAATTAAGCCTTTTTTGGTTACCAGTTCTCAATGGCGAATGCCATACAAATGCTTGTGCCCAAATATGTGTATTATGTGCAGACAAAGTTGATAGTGCCATTTTGATCTTCTTTTGCAATGGGTTACAGCACGAAGGTTATGAAATTATTTTAAGAATTTGCAGCACGAAGGTTTTGGAAGACATAGGGATGCAAAGATTCTCTGAAAGTGCATTTGTTTTGCAATTTGATGGGGTACATGGACTGAAAGAAATAAAAGAGTACTCAGTGATACCCATCTCTCTTCCTTTTGACATGGTTTATTTCTAACACCGCTGCAGGCTTCATCTATGGAAGCTTTTAGAGGAGTTGCTATTTGAGGCATTCATATAGATTGGTGGGCAGTGCTTTATTAGCTTTTCTTTCTGTACTCACTTGTATCTCTATGGAGGACTCCTTGTCCTCCCAATCAATTTTTTTTCCTTACACACTTGTAATTGTTCTTTTATTAAAAAGTTCTATTAAATAGAAAAACGAGTACTTAAAGGAAGGGCAATGAGTCCTCCAAAGAAATACAACTGTGAAAATAAGGAAAACTAATGAAGCACGGCTAGCCGATATCTAGCACATCTATTATCTTCAATAGCAAGCCCAGAACCCCTCTCAAAGAAGAGCAAGAGAGATAGGTATCACTGGAAATTTTAGGTTTCCTTTCAATCGATATGCCCCATGAAATAGCAAAACAAAGTAACAAACACACTTTTGAAGAATCTTGCCATCACTATGTCTTCGACATTCCCAAGACCTAACCCGAAGCAAACTCCCTAAGGAGTAGGGGACACCAAAGCCTCCTAAAAAGTCGCAAAAAGAAAATACCAGAAGCCCTTGCATAGTAGCGCAATGCAAAACAGGATGTTAATGACACTTGTATCCAAACGCATATTGGATATTTTGGCCTTCAAGCAAAGTTGTAAGACTTTGAGGTAAAAATATTTGGCTCATTGGACCTTAATAATATGATTCGTGAATCATGATACTCACGGGATGCAAGTAATTGGTCACTGACTATAAAATAGTTGGTTATACAAGGTCACCTATTGCTCACCCTATTTCTTTGATAGTGTACATCTTTATCATATTTAATTTCAACATGAGTTTTTGAATCCCAAGTCCTCTAGAACTTGATTCATTTCATACCAATTTGTATTTGAATTGCTCAATGTCTGTGTTTGAATTGGTTTCCAATTAGCAAGACAATGACCTCTTAGCAGAAGTATGACCAATAGTTACTGCACCATACCTTCCAGAATACTCAAAGCATGTATATTGGTCGTGAAGGGTACGTAGTTTCAGATCTGGCTGATAGGCAAATATCTGAAAAATGAAGAATATAAACATATATAAACATAACCGCGTAAATTTTAGAGACACATAGGACCTCGAAAGAAAATTTTGTAAAAAATGAATAAAATT
Source organism: Panax stipuleanatus (assembly GCA_020205555.1). NCBI lineage: Eukaryota > Viridiplantae > Streptophyta > Magnoliopsida > Apiales > Araliaceae > Panax > Panax stipuleanatus. The sequence goes on along the minus strand of CM035119.1, from coordinate 121,225,348 downwards.
TTATAAAAAAAAGTACCTTTCTAACCAATGGCTCGTAAATCACTTCTGGAAGATAAGCCAAGGTTGTACCACTATCAATTATTGTCCCTTTCGTATCTCCAACTTCAAATACATCAGCTGTAAGATTAAGGAAACCATGGCCAACTTCAACTGCCGTCATATTGACATTGTAATGCAACCTATATTTTATAACAGGATTTAGTATACAGAAATTCCACAAACAAAGATTAAATACGATTCAGAAGAACATACTCAGATATTGGATAAACTAAGTTTCCAAATTAGAGAAAATTTTATTGCACATGAAACTAATAAATAGACAAACAAGAGAACATTAATTGTCCACGAGACATGAATCAACTTCAAACATAAGTGCATGTCCTTTTTATTTTATTTAGTAAGTTCTGATGCTTGCCAGCAGGGTGTTTAAGAACAACTAAGTCCACCAAAATATAAACTAAAATAAAAATAGGCAACATCTACAAATATGGTTCACCTTAATAGTAACAGCAGAACTTAATTCAACTCTGTATAACTTTTATGAATAGGTTGTTCAAATGACAATAAAAATTCTGGCAACGTGATATTTTGAGAAACTTATATCATATTACACCAATTAAAAAAAATGAAGTTATGAAAACTATGTTTTGTCATACCAGTAAAAATAACCCACAACTAGCAGTCTAGCACGCTAACTCAAAAGGGTACTTAATTTAAACAATTATTCCACACAATTAAAAATATAGATATAGTACTATTTAAGCAAAATCTACAAATCCAACAAGTAAACGATCAAACAAATCATGCAAACAGAATTCATGAATAAATTCAAATGAGTAAAACAATAATTTTATTTAGAAATTAAGAAAGCACTTACTGGTTTGGTACCAGGGGTGTTGTGTTAACTTTCGGTTGAACAACATGCCCCATTGCGAAAATGCCACCACCATTTACACCATCTAAACAATGTGCAAACATCTTTTTCACATTTCCCGATGAAGCTAACTGCGAGATAACGGATGAATTTGATTTTCCAAAACCAAGTATTCCATCAAGTGCATCTTCAGAAGAACCAAGATCCCCTGATTGTCTAGCACCACAACTACAAGAAACAAAAGAAACACAAAGTAGATAAGCAACAAAATAAAAGACTTGGGACAAAATAAAATTACCACTAAAAAATGCGTGCATAAAATACAAAAAAGATGGCATAAAAAACCTCATCCACTTTTATGCTTAGCAAAGAAGATGACTAAAGGAAAAAAGACAAAGAACTTTCCACAAATAATAAGAACTTCATCAAAACAAAATTTGAAAAGTTGTTATATTTTTTAAAACACTTTTAGCATATACGAGGCCATGCTTTAATATTTTTATTTTTTTCTATAGATACCACCATGCATCAACCCTTGTAAAAAGAAAATTACAAAAATTAACAAGAAAACTAAAAAGTTAATTCAAGTTCAAGTAGACAAGATTACAGGGGAATGACTTAAAATAATAATGAAAGAAAACAAAGCACACATGTACCTCTAGAATCACTCAACTTAATAGGCTTGCCATGCTGTGGTGGTATTATAATACACACCAACAAAAAATTTTCACTCATAAAAACTAAATCTTAAACGTGTATCACTAGTTTGTATTTTATCTTGTAAAGGACTAGGGTTATTCATCATGCCAAATAACTGGTTCAAAAGAATTAAACCAAGCCGACCGCTTAGATTGGTTTAATTTGGTTAGGTTTCTTAAATTGCTCATTTCATTGAGGTTTCAAAAATTTAAATTAAAAAATGAAAAATAAATCAAGAATAGGAAAAACAGAATTGAATTGGAGAACAAAGCATAATCAAATCAAATATGAACCAAAATAAAACCAAATGTGTGTGTTATATAGACACAAACACAGACGCACAATATATTATGTATACATAAACAGACATGATGAATCGTTTGTTGGTTTCGCAAAATATGCATTCTGTTTATTTTATCCTTTATCTTTTTTATATAAAGATTTAAGAGGGAAGTTGAATCATTATTTAAAAAAAATGTGTTTATTATTTAATAATAGCAAATGGGTATTTATTAAAAACTAAGAGCGTAGAATCAAACTGAAAGTCGAGAACAGTTGTACTATGTTCTATTGGCTCAATTCTACTATCATTTGAGTTCAGTTTTGATTTCAAAATCTCATAATCAATCTAACTTTGTTCTGGTTCTTGTCTAGCAAGTATAGAACCAAATAAACCATTAATACCCTTCTCCAGAAGTAATAATGTCATACTATGGCCAAACTGACACTGGTGCTGCTAATTTCATACTCTAGAGGTACAGCTTAAACACCACTTTGAAATCTTGTTCATATGAAGAAACAAAAATAAAGTACAAACACATATCCACAAGCACAAGCACACATGAAACAGTGTTCAAACCCCATGCAGATAATATGCACAAAGTTTGGAAACAAATTCAACTACCAAAAAAAAAAGAATGAGGAAAATCTAAGGGAAAAGAAACAAATGAGAGAAAAGACGTACATATAGAAACATAGTAAGAAAGTATATTTTGCTCAGCATTACAGGAAATCACAACAGTTAGCCATTAGCAATTGATATTTCCAGGGTAAACAGCTATACGTTCATAGAATTCAAACAGCTTTCACATAATTATATACACCTCTCATCTCGCTGATAAGCAACTTTATTGTCTACCTAATGGCAAGCATTACAGCAAAGCACTTTGCAAAAGAAATGCCATGATAGTTTCACAAGCCGGTTACTGGCTGTTCAGAGTAAGGAATCAATCCCAACACCAGCGCATAGGATAGAGCCATCGCTATTTTCAACAACTCAAAAACAAAGATTAAAATTTTCTGTAGTTACAATACCGATAGGCAGGAGATAGCAAGGAATTGAATACAGCTCATGCAGTGAAAACTTTTTGAAGGAATAGATCATCTTAGAGTTATTTAAGAATTTAACAATGAGCAATATTGAAATTGTTACCAGTATTAAGGAGGATAAAACTCAAACAAGAATGTCCAAGTACGAGTTACAAAGACTAAGATAAATGAGCAATATTGAAATTGTTCCCAGCATTAAGGAGGATAAAACTCAAACAAGAATATGTCCAAGGTGCGAGTTACAAAGACCACGATAAATCTTTACATAAACTAGCTAGGGACAGTCTGGCACAGGTTGCCTCCACAGTACATGCAAAGGAGCAACAGAAAGAGCGAAATATAAAGGCAACATACAAATTCTGTAATAGAATTTTCTCCCGATGTGAATTTATGCATGCCATAGGAATATGCAAAAACAAGTTTTGCACATGAGGTGACTCCGGAAGATGCAAAATTTTACTGAAATAGGAAGTCAACTGATTAATATATTAAAGGCTTCTCCATATAGGCGAGTCCTGTTGAACTGACAAGGTTGCATCAACTCTGATTTTACTATTTTTTATTTTTGTTTGTTTTGAAGTCACTTTTTCTAACCAGATAGAGAGAAAGATAAAGATGTATATCCACATTTAATATATATAGAGAGAGTACTTACTACTTATCACCTCAAACATTATATCAAAAAGAGAATAAGATATATAGAGTTACCCAAAAATAACACTTCCATTTGCCAATCTAGTTTGGAGATCTCCAGACACACGGTCATATTGAACTACATCCTTAACAAAGTAGCCAATACTATAGCTGCCGTCTCCATAAACCTCGGTATACAAACAAGACATATTAGCTTTGCAACCAGAAACTGAACCTCTATTGATCTCTAAACAAAACTCTTGATCACAAGAAACCAACTTTCCCGTCACGGAATCCTTTGGATTGTAGAGTGTAAGTTCAAGCTGTTAGCAAGATAACATGTGATTCAAAAAGATCAGCTTCAATAAAAATGTAATAATGTTCATACCAAAACAAAAAGAAGCTTAACTAAAGACAAAGTTAAAAAAGATACAAGAAAATGAAAAAAAAAAGGAAAAAAAAGAAAGAAAAGAGAAAAGGTATGCTTACATCGTGATAGCCTCGTTTGGGGCATTCTCTGCATTGAATGCAATTAACCCACATAATGTCACTTCCAGTATCTACTTGCACATAGTAGTCCCTTGAAGGTGTTCCAATACCAATCTTAGCATAGTAAAGCCTACAACATTTGGAAACCTTAAGAAATTATATAACCACAAAAGCAGCGGTACAGCTTCAAACCACTATAAAAGAATAGGTACGGAGATATATTTTATTTACACAAAATAAAGTTATTTAAAAGCGTCAGAAGAGCGATATTAAATCTATACTACAAGTAATAAAATCTAGAAGGAATTGAATTGGAGAGAGCATTAAAAGTTTATAAATAAGAAAAATGTGAGAGTACGAGTAGATATGTGCAGGAGGGTTTTAAAGAAAATTTCAGGTTTAATGTTTTTTACCTCACTCAACTATACCCGAACTAGCAAACGTCTCACTGAACTTTTTTTCTACCAAACGAATCACTGAACTTTAATTTTCTTACAAAACATTACATTAAATTATTTTAACTTTTAGCATAAATACATCAACCCTAATAAAGAGAGATAGAGTTGAGTAGGCGTGATGACTCATAGAGAGAAGACTGAGTTTGCTTGATAATGAGGAGAGAGAAAGTTGAGTGGGTTCAACTTTTTTTTTTTGTTGAGTTGACACAACTTCCTTTTCCTTTTTGAGTTGACTCCATTTTCCTCTTTGAGGTGACTCAACTTCTTCTTCTTCTTCTTCTTCACCCCATCAAATACCACCGATCTAGCACCGACCATCAAAATTATTCTTCTCCCAGGTTTTGTTCTTTAGTGTCCTCTTTAGTGTCTAAATGATATGTTCACCATTTCCTAAACATCCCCAAATTCACTAATTCCTCATTATTCAACTATAGATCTAAGTCATCCCAACACGAAGTCTGTTGTCTGAAATTGAATAAGATATAAATTTAGAGACCTTAAAATCTTTGAAGGAGAGGCAAAATAAACAATAACAAACTTATAAAAGCAATAACAGAAGCAGATGCAGGAAAATAAAAAGAAAAGAAAAAGGAGAAGAAGAACATACTAGTTCTTATTCATGATTTTGGTACAATGCCACTCTCTAGTTTAATCCCTTTACAACAATCTAATCTCTTAGCCACTCTCTCAGCCCCCACTCCCGGATCCATGGTTCGAAATTGCGTTCGAGGCGTAAGCCTCGAAGTGCACCTCAAAGCGAGGCGGCAATTTGCTATGGCGATGCTTAAGCCTCAAAGGAAAATACAGAGGCTTGCACCTCATTTGGCTGAGGCGTACACCTCAGTGCGTTTCGTCTCAAGGCGTATCAAAGTGTAGGCCATGATTTGAATTAAAAAAAACTCAAGAAATTGTGAATCTCTTTTAACTGTGAAACAAATGTTAATCTATAGTTGCTTTAAGGATTATATGAAACTTCAAAGTGATGGTATTTCTTTAGGTTGATGAATGGAAAGACATTTATATGTAAAACAAGTGAAGGAGGTGAGATAATCTGCCACTTGTTCATTGATCGTGAATGTTCTAGTAGCACTCGTTTATTTTCTTAATCCTTCTTTTGAATATTAAAAGACATACTTTGGCATAATATTTTTTAATTTTGTAACTAACAAGTTTTAATCTTTGATACTACAACCTAATATTTTTAATTTTATTTATCTACCTATTATATTATAGATAATGGGTGAGGAATAAAATTAACTGTCTTCTTAAGGCGGTACCGCGTGTAACTTTCTTTTCTCTCTCCTACATTTTATTTTATTTTAAAAAATTCTTACATTTTATCACACATTTTATAATTTAATTTATTGTATACACGTTATGTGTATCACAAATACTAGTGGAATTAAATCTAAGTGGCGAGGAGCAAAAGGCACAAAAATGTAAAAGAAAAGGACAAGATTGTAGGAATAGGAATAGGCCTCCTCCCATAAGAAGATGCGGGTCTCATTTGGTTATTTATGTCTTTTATGAACTTTATTATAATGATGAATTATTTTATGATTTTATTAGCATTTTTTTATAATTTTTTGGGGACTTTTAGGTTTTCAAATCGAGGCTTACACCTCACTCCGCCTCGAGGCTTACGCCTTGCCTCATCCGGAGAAAAACGCGTCGTACCGCTTTTAGCTTTTTCGAACATTGCCGGATCCCAAAACCTAAATGACCTACTATGCAGTAAGGGCCACACCTAAAGACTGACGTCATCACTAGTACCCCTACATGACGGGTCATTGCGGATGACGAACCCAATTTGAAGATGATAAGAATATGAACTCTATCTCAAAAAGGAGATGAAAAAGAGAAGCAGATGAGGATGGAATATAAACTCGAATTTGTCTAAGCATAACATCTATTGTTCTCAATTTGAGGTAAGCTTCTTTGAAGTGAGATAGAAATGTATAATTGACCTATAATCTAACGGTACAAATTTGTCAATATCTTACAATGCACGATACAACCTTACAATACTATACGATACAAAAGCAATTCAATATAGTATCATTAGGTATCTAAACGTGACACGGTATCACACCGTATCTTACGTATTGTAAAACGATAAGATTTATCATACATTCTTATGTTGAAGACGAACTTGATAAGAGTTAAAAAGAACACAACTAAACATTTCTTTTTTAAGCAAAAGAGGTGTCACTCGTTCGATACAAATAAACCTTGAAGTGTTCTATAAGTTTTGTTATCTTATTCTAAAAACTTTGTCTCCACTTTCTTTTTTAATGCTCTTCTTCACATGGAGACACAAATCTGGCTAAATATTAAGTGTGATAGTTGTTAGCAAAGCTTTAATCTTTCCCCTAAAATTTTATTTTCTTCTCCACTCCTTTACTTTTCATCCCCTTCCCCGCACTCTTTTTGAGTTCCATGCATGTTGCCTAAGAGTTCAACATAACTAACTACATAAAGAAAGAAAGAAAAAACTCCAATTAAGCTCTAAAAATTTCAATGAACTCAGTTGATGTATCAAAATCCCACAGTTTCAATACTCTCAATAAACACCGCTTGAAACATAATCATCACAATATATAAATACATATACATATGAATCATGAACGCAAAGGAGAGAGAATAAACAACTCACCCAACAGCATCGGGACGGCCAATTCCGCCGAGGGGGAGATCGACGCCGGCGGCAAGAATATGGAGATGCCGGAGATCATCGTGAGATTTTAGGGCACTGAGCGAACTCCCCAGTCCGGCGAATTTGGAATTCACACTGATTACAAAGCTTGCCGTGGAATTGGTAGAAATAGAGATCAGAAGAAGTACCAGTAGTAATACGAATTGAATAGCTGTAGCGCCATTACTGAATAAGGTGGAGCTGGTAGAGGTGGACGTGGAGGTGAGGAGACTTGACGATTGTCTGACCATGGCGCCCATCACCATTTTCGTTCTCCGTCTCATAGCCCGCTTTGCTTTTCAATTTTGATGAATAATAATAATAATGTTAAATAAAATACTATTTTAAAGTGCTTGTAATTAGTTACTAGTACTGCTCAAGGATTCGCCGGCTAAGAACGGTTGTCGGGTCAGACCCGTTTTGGAAAAGGAATATATTCATTGATTTTAAAATATAGGATACGTATTGATTTTTTTGAAATCCATTAGAAATAGAGGTCTTCTAACCTGAAAATTGTACATGAAAATTAGATATGAGTCTATTTAAATTTTACCTATTTATATTTTTATCCATCATTGGGGATTAAAATACAATAAATGAAATTTAAATACACTCATGTTCAATTTTCATGTTCAAATAGAGTTTTTGATCGAAATATTCACGTAGTTCCAAAATTAGGAATATATTTGTAAAATATAATTTTATATTTTTAAATATAGTCTTAGCATTAATTCAAAGGTGGTTTGATATTGAAAGTAATATTAAAAATATAATAGTAAATTAGGAACATCATGTCATTTTATAATTCTAAAATGAAAATGTATCTCTAATTTTAGAATAGACTAAAAAGAAAAATATATATCTAAACTTTGAGAAGGGGAGCATTTTTAATTTTAAAATTGATATAATTTTTTTTTATTTTTAAAGAAAACAATAATGGAAACTATAATTTATATATTTATATATATATATATATATATATATATATATATATATATATATTAGTACTCCATCAATTCCAAAATCAGATATACAATTTAACTTTTGAGGTCAAACAATAACATATTAAACTTCAAAATTGATATGACTCATAAAAATTTAGAATGATTTTTTTTATAGCCTTGTAAAAAGGTTTCCAATAGGAATAATTAATAACATGATTTTTTATGAATATTATTTGTGTTATGTGTTTAAAGGTTGAATTATGACCTAAATTGTGTTTACGTGTTAAAATATACGATTAAGGGTTTCGTATAAGAAAATTAAAAAGAATCGAGAAAAAACGTAAAAACATTATTCATGTGAAAAACGTTTTTTCATTTTTTCGACTTTTCGAATTACGACATAGCTTTTATTCTGAAAATGGGGACGTAACGCGTAATAAAAAAAATTACGGAACATAAAGTCGGTTTTCCAGCTAACCGAGAGTGTTACGAAACGTAAATGAAAAAGTTAGAAAATCTAATTTAAAAAATGAATAACCAAATTAATTTTGATCTAACCAATCTAAGGTTTGAATGACTAGTTGGTTAGGGTTTGAAAAGAGCTTGGCTAGGGTTGAGTCAAGTGTTTGGAAATGTTAGGCTTAGGGTTGAGCCTAGGATTTGGAATGCCTTGGCTAGGGTTGAGCAAATATTTGATCTTAAGGTTAAAACATAGATGCTTAGAGCCAAAGAGTGGAGCCATGACTTGTGTCTTGGAGCCAAAGAATTTTTCATGGTGTAAAGACCAATTTACCCCAATTCTTGGAATTTGACATTTAATTCCCCACCAACTAACCATGGTGGTTAGCTTAGGTTAAGTTAACTTGAACTATGGTTAGGTTAATCTAGGGGATGATTTGTAAAATTGGAAAGTGAAGGAGATTGATAATGGAAAGTAGGTTTTATATACCCACCAAATCTATCATCTCTTTCATTTTTATTTCATTTGTTAAGTAAAATTTGAGAGAGAAAGCAAGAGAGCAAGAGAACTCTAGAGAGAGAGAGAGAGAGAGAAAGCTTGGACAGATCAAAGGGAAGAAGAGGAAGATCAAGGTTTGATCATCCATTAGTAAGGAAGAAGAAGAAAAGAACTTCAAGAGGTAAGTTGTAAACCTTAAATCATCATTCATCTCTTCTAATTTTTTTTAGTTTTGATTGGTGTTGTTGTAAGGCCCTAACTTTTTAGGAATAAGATTTAATTTTTTTCTAAATAGTAAGGTGTGGATTTAATAAATATTATAGTTATGGGTGATATGTGCAAATTATACAAAGTAAACAGTTGTCGAAAAATATTCGTTTTATTGGAAAATATTCGTTTTGTCGGAGAATATTCTTTTTGTCGGGGAATATTGTCATGACGGCGCCGAAATAACCAATTATTGGTGGGCTCCATAACAAAATAACTGTCGGATATAGAAAGCGACAAAAATTATTTCTTTTACAAGTTGGCGGCATAACTTTTACCGTTAATTGTTGAAAAACTTGGTGATAAAAGTACAGTAATACGCGTTGTTCCACAGTAAACGCGGTATTGCACAGTAATACACGGTATCGCACAGTATCTCTGATTATTAGTTCAATAATTGTTATAGTAGAAGTCACTAAGTGTTTCATTCAATAATTGCCACAATAGTTACTACATAGTATCTCATATTATTGATTCAATAATTGTTACAGTAATATCTGCACAATATTTTATATTATTAAATTAATAATACGACACAGTAACTTATATTATTATTAAGCCAGTTAACATTATTGACAATTAATGTCTGAAAGTTCTGTAGAGGAAATGAGTTATTTAATTGCGTGTCGTTTATACGGAAGGCCCCCTCTTTCCTAGGAATAATATGGTTGTCAGTATTGTGAGTCTATAATATTGAATTATTTATCCTTGAAAATTGAACTTTTGGCGCGTTAGAATATCTAATGTAATGACCATTGTCTTAATTATTTTCATTTTAAAGATGACGCTCTACTAATATATTAAAATATCCATTTTCTTACGTTGGAGTTATCATGTAAAATATGTTAATAATGTATTAATGGTTTAATCGTCAACATTCTTTCTTTTGAATTAGACAACTTATTCAAAGGGAAAGTCCCTCATTTACCAAATTTTCTAAAAGGGTGTGTTTCCTTTTTTTGGGATTTTGGCGGATTGTAATTTCTTTTACAATGGGTGGTCTCTCATTTGCTAAATTTCTCAAGTGATGTGCACTCTTTCTTTTAAAGTTTGGCATACTGAGATTTCTTTTACAATGGGTGGTCCCTCATTTGCCAAACTTTCCCAAGTGGTGTGCATTCTTTCTTTTAAAACTGGCATATTGTGATTTCTTTCCCAATGAGTGGCCCCTCAATGACCAAATAGTCAAATTTGTATACTTATAGGTTTGAAACTCGTGACTGAATTTCCTTAATTAATGGAGGCATGCCTCCAAACCTTGCCTATAAAAAGAAGGCTCCTTCAGAAGATGATGTACACCATCACAATATCAGAAATTTTTCTTCTCTAATATTATGTGTATTTCTTTTGAGTATAAGTATACTTTGAATGTAGCTTATAGTGCATTATTTCTTTAGGATAATCTCCTTTATACAGTCAGGTCTAGTCTTCTACTTAGGTAAATGATATTATTTTCTTTCAATACTCGTAAGGGGTATCATTTTATTTCATACTTTATATTATGTAAGTGATATTATTTCTATTCATATTCCTAAATTTAAACTTACTATGGTAAGTATTGCTTCTATAATTCATGAAATGATTAAAAATTTCTTGAGGTTTGCGTTTCATCTAATATAATTTCACTTGAATATTTTATTCACCTGAACCTTCTTATTAATTTTTAATATAATCATGTCGGAGTACTATTTATGCCAGAGTATTATTCCTACCAGAGTACTATTCATGCCAGAGTACTATTCACGACGGAGTTAGCCTTTTCTTTCCAAATTTTCTTTGAAATATGAAATTTAAATATCATTCTTGAATTTAAATCCATGATTTGGTCATCATGTTGACAATTTGGACATTCTTAAACTCTGGATAAATTAAATTATAAATCTCTAGTGTTTATTCTTGATCTTATTATTCTTATTATTTCTATTCATTCTTTATATCATTGTCGTCATCCTTAGACTTGAATTTGTGGTATAAAGTTATTTTTGGCTCGTAGTGCAAAGATGGACTGTTGATTGGTATGATTATGACCATGAATTGTGTATTGGTATAATCATTACCTTTGGTGTTACAGATATATACTTGTGGTGAGAGTTCTCTTTGGCCCATAATGCAAATATGGATTGTTGTTTGGCATGATTATGACCACTGGTGATACAAATGAATATCTCTGGCCTGTAGTGCAAAGTTAAACTGTTGATTTGGATAACTATGAACAGAAACTGTTGATTGGTATTACAGGAATAAAATATTGATGATGGATTTTTAAAGCGTAGAAGATAGTAGACATCATGCTTTACTTGACTCTTCTAATGGATTGCTTGTTCCGCTGCAATTATCGTTGAAAACTTATATTGTCTTTAATTCTCTGATTTATCACTGTTGAAGACTATAGATAATTTATTCTTCATTATCTTAAGTCATAATATTCTTTACTGGACTATTTGAGCTCACCCTTTTTCTTTTTATTCCATTGTTCTTCTCAGGAAATGATAGTGTAGTTGGGATTAGCAGGGAAATAGAGTGATGGCCCGAGATTGTAGAAGTATCTCAATACATTATAAAATAGTATGACAATAATTGTATTAAGAATTTACGTTTAGTGTGGATATTGTCGTACTAGATATGGTACAATATTTGTATTGAAACTCACAGTATATATATGTGTGGTCGTATTTTGCACGACAGTTTATTAGTTGTAAATAGAAAATTTTGTATTTGAATTCTGTAGTATGTATTTGGCGACTTAAAATGGGTTGTGTGGACCTATTTTGGGGGCGTCATAGTTGTTGTTGTGGTGGATCATGGTGGATCCTGGAGATATAAGGTGGTTTATGCTTGTAAACAACTGGTAATACGCATGGAAAATGGAATGAAAAATAAAAATGTAAGACTATGTGTAAAGAATGGAAAACTATGTAGAGGACTCTAATTGGATATGTGTAAATCATTGTCCACGTGGAATTTATAGATTCCGAAAAGAAGGAAACATACTCATGTGAGTTACGAAAGTATTCCAAGTGGAATAGAGTAAAAATACGTCATAACGAAGTTATGACAAAATTTTTAGCAAAAGACGTTAAAAGTCAAAAAACCTTATTTGGTACGACTTCCGGGCCAATTTTATGTTTACTTAACGCTTCCGAAAAATTATATTTTTCAGGGGGTTTTGTAGAGCGTAGTAAAAGTGAGTCGTAGGCTCAAGATTGAGCTTAATCCGACTTCGGATAAGCAAGTTATGAAGATTTGAAAATCCGATGTTGAAAATGTCATCTAGCCAAAACTGGCTCACAAAGGATTTTTGGGCCAATTTTCCAGCAAGTTAGAGAATCTAAAAAATTATTCTGTCCAGGGGAAATTGTAGAGGATGTTACGAGCAAGAAAATGAATTAAGAACAGAGTTATTTCAATATCGGATGAGAAAGTTATGAAGTGGCAAAGTAGGTGCAACAAAATTACAAAACTGAGCTTGTGGGTTGCTGTCGGGCGTAGGTGGGCTGTTGTCGGGTGTAGGTGCGCTGGCCATAGGCGCAGCTACTCCAAGCTAGGCCAAGGTTGGGAGCGCCGGGCCTCGTCTGCTAGGGGCTACTGGGATGTTTGACAAGGGGGTCATGCACGGACGTGACGCCGGGCTGTTTTCAAATTTCGTGCGACGCCGTGCGACGTTGAACGAAGTTATATATGTCGGGGTGTGTCGAGTGACAACGAACGACGTTATGCACGTTGAGACGTGTTTGGCGACGCCTAGCGACATTGTACATGTCGGGTGTGCTGTTTTCGAATGCTGTGACGTCGTGCCACGTGATGGTCATGTTATGTGTTCCTAGGTTTAAAATATGGACATCGAGGAACTTTGAAGGGGGAGTCTAAATGATGAAGTATGCTAAACGAGAAGTAAACCAAGGCATGTTGACTTAGGAACGCCGAGTCGCCATGCTACGCTTTTGAAGTTTTGACGTGTTGTTTCGATTCTAATGAATACGATCATCGCGGAGATTAATAAAAGTATGATTTAAGACGTACCGGGTTATAAGACGCGAGCATAGTAGGACTTTGAAATTGAAGTCTTGATTATGAACGAAACTAAAAGAGAAATATATCGAGGTGTAAAAAGTTAAGTATGTTATCTCGAGTTATAAAACCAGAACAACTTGTGTGACGCCCCCAAAATAGGTTCAATACTCAACCCATTCTGAGTCACCAAATACATGATACAGAATCCAAATACAATCTTTTATATCATACGGTCGTGCAAAATACGACCACACAACTGTGAGTGTCAATACAAACATGTAGAAAATATAAACACTCAAACTAAGTCCTCATTACAATTATTATCACACTATTTTACAAAAATAGTGAAGACTACTACTGCTCTAACTCGGACCATCACTCTGTCCCCCGACTAGTCCCTGCGACATTCTCATTTCTTGAAGAGGACATTAGAAGAAAAGGGTGAGCTTAACTAGCCCAGTAAAGAATCTTATGACTAAGATAATGGAGAATAATTTATCGTTAGTCTTCAACAAGTCAGATAAAATATTATGAACAACAAGTTTTAGATCAACAACTGCAGCGAAAATAACAATTCATTAGAAGAGTTAAGTAAAAAATGATGTCTACTATCTTCTATGATTTAAAAATTCATCATCAATATTTCATCCCTGTAACATCAATCAATATATATCTCAAATCAAATATTCATCTTGCACTACGGCTAAAGATATTTGTATCACCAGTGGTCATGTTCATCTCAACACCTGTCCATCTTTGCACTACGGGCCAAAGATATTCATCAGGTAATCACTCATCTTTGCACTACAGGCCAAAGATATTCATCAAATAATCATTCTTCTTTGCTCTACAGGCCAAAGATATTCATCAAATATCACCATTTAAGACTGAGGATGATGAAAAATATTTTAAAAAACGAATTCAGTGAGCTAAAGGACAAAGATTAAGGATTCGTAATTTAGTTTATCCAAGTTCAAGAATACTCCATAATAATCAATTGTGGAGCAAAATTCAAGAATGAAGATCAAAACATGGATACAATCAAAGATATGAACCATAAAAGATAACTTGGACAAAGAAAAGAAAATTAAATTTTTCTGTGAATAGTACCGTATTTGTGAATAGTGCCATATACGTAAATAGTAACTTCGACATGAAAAGGTAAAAATTTCATAATAAAATTCATACCAATATTTCGATGAAATGATATTGAAAGAAATAACATCATTTACAAGAAAAATAATATCCCTTACGAATACGAAATAAATAATACCCCTTACAAGAAAAATAACATCCCTTACAAATACGAGAGAAATAGCACCCCTTACGAGTATAAAATTACATCCTTTACCAAAATATCCTTTATCAAATATCCTTTACGCAAAATAATATCCTTTACGAATATTAAACGAAAATAACATCCTTTACAATAATAATATCCCTTACGAAAAAAATAACATCTTTTACCAAAATATCTTTTACGAAAATAATATCATTTACAAAAAATAACATTCTTTACGAAACATATTAACATCCCTTACCTTAGTAGAAGTTTGGATACTGCAATAGTGTAGCAGCAGAATACTCTTCTTTTTTCTCTCTTATTTTCTCTCTATAGTTTCTCTCTGTATAACTTTGTGAATTGGTAAGAAATAATCAAGAATTGAACTTCTATTTATAGAAGAACTGAAAGTGGCCCTTGATTTTAACGAAGGGTCAAAATGACACCTAGTAATATTGAAGAGGCAACTACTATTTGCAAATGGGCAAATAACTCTTGAAAAAAACGAAGAGGCAAGTAACTCTTGGAAAAACGAAGAAGCAAGTTACTATTTGCGAAAGTGACTCTTAGCAATGTGAAGAGACAAGTGGCTCTTGGATGATCTGTGGGTCCCGTGGAAGAAATTAAATTCACGGAGGAAATAAAATTGTGGGTCCAGCGGACAAGCCAACCTTACAAAACGCCACATATCACCATTATTTCCTTCAAGTGTCGGCAACTTCCTCTAATGGTTATGTTACTCATCGCACAATTAATCAACGCTTTTTAATCCTTCCATAATTATTCACAATTAATATTATAGATTCACAATATTGACAACCATATCGTTCCTAGGAAAGAGGGGACTTTTCGATAAGAATTTCTCCTTATTGGCGCGCAATTAAATAACCCAACTCCTTTCCTCGACAGAACTTTCTAGACATTGCCGATAGTGCTAATCAATAATATCATTTAAATAATATGTGTGACAATTATTGAATCAATAATTGTAAAATACTATACAATTATCACTGTAGCAATTATGAAATACTGAGTGACTTCTTACGTAAGCATCAATAATCAGAAATACTGTGCAATACCATGTGCTACTGTGCAACAACGCGTATTACTGTATTTTATATCACCGGGTATTTCAACAGGTTAACGGTAACAATTTTGCCGTTATTTTTAGAAAATTTATTCTTGTCGTTTTCTTCATCCGACAGTTTTCCGTTATGGGGCCCACAAATGACTGCACCGTCGTACGAATATTCCCCGATAATAAGAATATTCCCCGACCAAACGAATATTCCCCGACACAATGAATATTTTATAACCACTTGCTTACTTTTTAAAATTTACATATATCACCCTTAACTTTAACCTTTTATCAATTTAACCATTTATCGAATAATAATTATAAGAAAAACTGAATACTTCTATTTCATAAAATTCGGGGTATTTACTTCTTGAATTATGAAATAAGCTTAAGTAAACCAATATTTGGGGTTATTATGCGACTAATTGGTATGTTCGACCTTAATGATATATATAGTTCGTTTGAAGAGCAATATAACGTAAATTATAAAGAAACGCATAATGCAAGTTTTATAACTTCATTCAAATTGTTGGGCTGAATGCAAGTTTCTTATCTTTGTGCGAATGTGTTGTGTGTGTATAAGATGTTTGTTTATGAATTGTGCTATGTGCCAATTATCTGCACTTATATATGTGCTTTTGAGATGAACTGTTTAATTGTTGAACTCTTCAAGTTGATAAGCATTATATTATTCATGAACTGCGTTATGAATAAGTCCATGCTAATTGTTTCGGCTGGACACGTGTTAAGGTGATAGAGAGAATGATGAAGAATTAATGAAAGTTAAGTAATGCTAATCCAAATTAAATTAAACTAGTGTGGATTCTGGTGTAAGCATAAGGGAAGATACCCTAAGATTGGGAAGTTAAGATTCAGAAGTGAAACATACATTTGTTGTGTTATACTAATAATGCACGCATTGATGGCGTCAAAACATACGACGTAAGGAAGATAAAGGTGAACGTTTTTAGGACCATTTAATAAAGATGACTGATGATTTAAAATTAACGGAATTTGATTTATTCCTGTTTATTCGAACTGCTTCTCAAGTATTGTTCAGTTGATGAAGTTTTCAAAGAATGATGAATTAATTCTTGATTTTGTTGTTTATTCAACTGTTATGATTTGTTGAGAAATTAAATGCTCACTCTTGCAAAATTCTAAAATTTTTGCAGTTAGAGCGGAAGGGCCTGAATAGTCAGATGATGTTAAGAGAAATGGATGCGTTAAAGAAAAAGATCATTTAGATGTACAGAATTACATGTTGTGATGTAATAGTATGTTTTAATTGTAATATTTGTAATGATGTAATATTCATTAATATTATAATTTGAAGATATAAATATCTTAGAACCTGAGATTAGAAGTGATATGTTGTATTAATATAATAATTACGTACAATCATGTCTTAAGATTATGTCGAATGGGTAGTACCGTAGAGCACCGAACCCGGATTCGGAGGCGATACACTATACAATTATAAAATAGTATAAACTAAAATTAAATATATTCACATTAATTTGAAGTTTAATATACGGTCGTTTACTTTTGGATTGGAGGGAGTATAATTATAAGAATTGTTTACTTTTGGTTTTTAATTTATTTTTCGTTTTGAAATTACGAAGGGAGTACAAAACCAAGAATATTGCTTCCTAATGGTTAGCTGGTCAGTGTTAGTCTCCATTTAGTCCATGTAAATTGAAGGATTTTTTAAATTGCCAAAAATCCAAATGGTTGGCCATTGCTATGCTCTATGCATGACTATTTCCGCGCCCTTAATTACCCCAAATAACATGGACAAATAAAATAGGATCAACTGTGATAAAAAGTAAGAAATATTAGGAAGACAATTTTTAGATATAGATAGAGCAAAAGACTAGGAGGGATAAAAAGAAAGTAAAGGAAGAGCTGAATGCAAGGAGAATGAGTGAACGATGAATGAAGGGGATTCAAAGGCTATCATTTCTCTTCCTCTAAATCATTCCCATCTTACTCATCATATATATAAAAAAGAAATGGAGGTTCCAATGCCACTTCCCAAAACATCAAACTCTCACCTCTCTTTCACCCAAAGAGGTGCCCAAACAAACAACAAATATTAAAGAATACCAAAAACAAGACACAGAGATATATAGAGAAAGTGAAGGAAAATAAAATATGGGTAGGGTAAATTTTCAAGTTCTTGGTTTGTTGTTGTCTTGCCTATTGGCATATGTCCATGGGGAGGACCCTTATTTGTTCTTTACATGGGATGTTACTTATGGCACCCTCTCTCCCTTGGGTGTGCCCCAACAAATTATTCTCATCAATGGCCAATTTCCCGGTCCCTACATAAATTGCACTTCCAATAACAATATTGTGGTCAATGTTTTTAACAAAATCGACGAGCCAATCTCTTTCCATTGGCACGGTATTCAACAAAGGAAGAATTCCTGGCAAGAAGGCTTGGCAGGAACTGGCTGTCCAATTCCCCCGGGCACCAATTATACCTATCAGTTCCAAGTCAAGGATCAGATAGGTAGCTACTACTATTATCCGTCCACGGCCATGCATAAGGCCGCCGGCGGTTATGGTAGCCTCCGCGTTCATAGTCGTGAGCTCATTCCGATTCCGTTCCCGAACCCCGAGGACGAGTTTTCGGTCATGATTGGCGATTGGTATACTAAGAGTCACTCTGCATTGAAGAAACAATTGGACAGCGGCCGTACCCTACAGAAGCCGGACGGCGTTATTATCAATGGTAAGGCCGGTAAAGGAGACGGGAAGGACGCGCCGATGTTTAACTTGCTACCCGGCAAGACTTATCGGTTTAGGTTCTGCAATGTGGGATTCAAGTACTCGCTTAACGTGCGTATTCAGAACCACTTGTTGAAATTAGTGGAGATCGAAGGGTCACACACGGTGCAGAACGTGTACGACGCGCTAGATGTGCACGTGGGGCAATGCTACTCCGTGTTGGTAACCATGGACCAAGAGCCTAAGGACTACTTCATGGTGGTTTCTACGCGGTTTTCAAAGATCGTGTTGACCTCAACGGCCACCATTCGTTACGTAGGCGCCAAAGGACCGGCCTCGCCGGTCCTCCCTGAGGCTCCGACCGGCTGGGCCTGGTCTCTAAACCAGTTCCGCTCGTACCGGTGGAACCTCACGGCGAGTGCTGCTCGCCCGAACCCTCAAGGTTCTTACCATTACGGAAAGATCAATATCACTCGCACCATCAAGCTTGCGAACACGGCCGGCACCGTGGACGGAAAGCTTAGATACGCCATCAACGGGGTGTCCCACAAAGATCCGGAGACCCCACTAAAGCTAGCGGAGTACTTTGGAGTTGCAGACAAGGTGTTCAAATACGACATTATTAAGGACGATCCGCCAGCAAAGGACGAGGAGGTGGTCATAATGGAACCCAACGTACTCAATGGCACTTTTCGGAATTTTGTAGAAATCATATTTGAGAATCATGAGAACAGCATTCAAACATGGCACATTTCTGGATATTCTTTCTTCCCAGTCGCGTAAGTCAATATATATATATAACATGCACAAACAATTACCGGAGAAAGGAATGCTGACATTCAGCATTCTTTTCTCTGAGGATAAAAATAAAATGAAGTACTAAACGTACAATTTTCTTACTATTGCAACAGAATCGAAGCAGGGACATGGTCACCGGAAAAGAGAAAGAATTACAATCTTCTTGACACAGTGAGCAGAACAACCATCCAAGTGTACCCTAAAGGTTGGGCAGCAGTGATGTTGACATTAGACAATGCTGGGATGTGGAACGTTAGGTCAATGATGTTGGAGCGCTCATACTTGGGGCAACAACTCTACATAAGTGTTCTCTCACCGGAGCGATCGCTACGTGACGAGTACAACATCCCTGATAACACACCATTGTGTGGTATTGTCAAGGACATGCCTAAGCAAAAACTTTACACTATATGAATGCAGAACCGAGGAGGAGCCTAGCTTCAAGCGATGAAGATTATTAGTCCATGTTTGGTAGAATAAAATAAGTGTGTTTTTGAAATGAATAGGGAAATTAAGAGGAGCAGAAGAGAATAATACATTTACATACAAATACATATATATATATATATATATATATATGTATGTATGTATGTTGTGGCTGATGTAGTAGTCATGTACCAGCCCTCTAAAAATTTGTTAGCATAGAGCTTTTGTTGAATTTTTTTTTCTTGTTTAGTTATTTGTTTAAATTGTAATTCGATTCATTTTAAGATAATTCTAATCCTTTGTATAGGAGGTATGATCCTATCTTTTCCTTCTGAATTTCAAAATTGTGGCTCTCTGCTATGTAAAGGAAAACGGACTAGAATCCTCTCCATTTCACCCTCCATTTTACTCTCCATTTCATGGTCCATATTTAAAATATAAGAGAATGTAACATCATGCTGACAGGAGAGAGAGCGCACATTTTAAATCTGGACCATAAAATAAAGAGTGAAATGGAGGGTGAAATGGAGAGGATCCTAATTCAAAGAAAACTATCATTTTGGCATAAAAGTAGTTTTCCCCGATGACATTTGTCATACAGGTATTATAAATTTCAACACTGTTATACGAATGTATCTCATTTCTATAGAATTGTCCAAATGAACTGGCATGGAATCCAATTTCGTTCCGATCCACGTCCCTCTTTGTGCACAAATACTAGCACAACAAGAAACCTGCAACTAATTCAACCACATTCTTAACCCACATTAATATAATCTAACAACACCTGAATTAGGTATTAATTACTAATTAAGCCTTTCAAGAAGTGAAAGCTATTCTCACAGCAAGCATACTTTAATTTGGCTAATGTCAAAAAGTTGACATTACAGTTTTGCTTGTGGGTTTGCAGGTAACCAGAAGAGGAAGTTTAAGAGAAAAAAATATATTTCAAAATCGAAACAAATGATCTTTTCTTGGAGAAATCATCAAGAGGCTAATGGTACTATAAATCCGATTATGGGTGTTATAATTATTGGAAATCTGGTCTTTAAACTTTGAAATGCCTCCATGCACAAGAAATAATTAATGAAGTTCAAAAAAATGCTAATCTTGTCCAAAAAGATGATACAATTTTAGTCTTAGCATGCAATGGAGACATTGGAGAGCAAGATACTTGGTATTTGGAATGCCAGGGGAACTACAAATATTTGTGGACAAAAGAAATTTTGCTGAACTGAATGAATTTGTTTGTCACGAATTTTTTGTCTTATTTAGGAAATTGATATTTACACATAAAAAGAGTATAGCGACAGTGAAAACCGTCGCTATATGATCTATAGCGACGATTTTTATATTGAAATATTATTTTCTGTTGTGAATTTATCAGTTTCATTTATTTATCTTCATCCCACTTAAATAGCAATTAAAATGCACCGAGCAATATTATAAGATTGAATTATAGTTATTTACCTAATAATTAATATTCTTATAGTGAATAATCTTTGAATTTTTAAAATTATTAGAAAATTATGTATTTCTACTAATTATAAGAGAGTATACAATTATACATATACTCCTTTCACTTTAAAACATAAGAGTCCGTTTGACTTTTTAAAACCTATTTTAGAAAATTTTAAATATAATACTGGTGTGATTTAAATTTATCTAATCCAGTTCTTAATATTTCAGAATATTTTAAAAATATTGCTACTTAAATGATTTATTATTTTTAAAAACTTAAGTGACTCACATCTATATTAAATTTAAAAATATTTTATATTTTAGAACAAATAGAGTATTTTATATATATATATATGGGGATGATCCATATATAGCTTCTATTTATTATGGATCAAAAAGCGGCATATAACATCTATACCTTCCATTAGAAAAATGAATGGCTATGATTGAAATTGGAGTAATGCCTTCCGCTAGTACTTCTAGCGGACGTAGTTATAATAATTTTTTTACGAATTTGCCCCACTCCGCTAGAACTACTAGCGGACACATATTAACTCAAAATAATTAGGGAAAAGGTAACAAAGTTAAAACGCTGCAGTGCTAAAGCTGATCCCTAGTTCTGCGATTTGGGCGAATCGCTAGAACCCTAGAAGCAATGATCTGCAAATCGACAACAAGTTGTCGAAATTAAACTTTGTTCGTCCAAACAAAATTAATCGGTAAGTTTGTTATTTAATCTCCAAAATCTGAAGTTGATGCGATTCTCCATTAATTCTCTTGAATCATAGTTTCATCCTGTTTATTTTCCATGGTTTTTCACGTTTTTTGAGTTGCAATCTATTTCCGCCTCTCTAATCTTGTTACTTTTCCTATTTTATTCCGTTCATTTTTCTCTAAAGGACCAAGTATGTGCACCTTCTACTCGGTCGAAACTTTATTATGAAACTGTGATGCTATTTTGGTTCAGATATAACCTATAGGAGGTCAGGAGCTTCAAGAAACTAAATTGTAGCTGTAATTGGCATTGAAACTTCAACAAAGCACTAATAAACAGGAAAGTCACAACAAATCAGAGGTATGTTATGAGTTTATTTGAGATTTTCACAAAATTGGTAGGTTACTAGAAATTTAGAGTTATAGTTGCACTATACTTGGACTGTTGATTGAAATATATATAGTGGGGGACTAGTTGTTGTTGTGTGGAGTAATAAGGGAAGGAAGTACATGGTTTGAAACATTTATCTATGTTAATGAAATCTATTTTTATTTAGAATGCACATAAGATGTTTGTAAAGGTGTCTCTTTGTTTATCATCTCTCCTAGATTTTGCATAATCTTGTGACATGCTGAATATCTCTATTTTTTTCAATTTTGTACTTGCAGCTATGAAGTTTCATATGCATTCTAGATTGATTTTTTAATGAGTCAATTGTAGTTACTAGATTGTAGATACTCTTGTGCTAATAGTAGAGATACAATTAGCTGTAAAGCTTTGCAATCTCTACTAGTTTGGTTTCATGATTCATATGTTGTGGCATAAGTATTGAGGCTTTTATAAACAAAATAAAAGAAATGGGGCTTTTGATAACAGTGTCCTTTATAATGAGACACCCTTATACACCTATCTTATGAAAAATTGTACACTTAGTTCCAAAAAAACAAAAGCTTTAGTCATGGATGACAATATAGTTATACAAAAAATATGTGTCAAATGAAACCTTGTATTTCAACTAACTTAGATTAACACATACATGGTACATACTAGAAGTGCTACCTACTCAAAGGTAACAAAACTCTGTAATGCCATAGCTTAGATTAAAACATACATACTATATTGTATTTCAACTAACTTAGATTAACACATACACACTCGAAGTGCTACAATTGGAGGTTTGAAGGCTGTTAGTAAATGAGTTAGACATACTTGTGTTGTGAATCATGGAATTACAATTTATAAGTTTCTATAATTGCCAAACCCTCTGGGGAAGTTGAGACAAAGGAAACTCTAGTTGACTTTGTCTTATTCGATTATAAGAGAAGATGGGCAATTAATTAGTCCTTTTCCATGCTCTTTTGCTATAATTGGATCTAAATCTCTGTCTTTAATGTATTTCCCTGGGGAGTGTAAAGTGATTTTAGGAAGAGGAGATTGCAAAGAAGTTTGAGTTAAGGGTAAAATTGTGAGTTCTTCATCTTATACTTTATGCTTGTTTTGATCCTAATGAGTTAGAATCTCAAAGATTTGTTCCTTCTCCCTTTACCTCTTTATGGGAATTTTTATAAATGGTTTAATACTTGACATTGTGTTGAATTTTTAGGTAAGATATGGATATTAATCTCGGACCTTTTGATCATATTGTCTTATGGGACCAAAAAAATTATGTATCTTCCGACTTATGGCAAAATATTGTAATTTTATTAATGTATAACAATTTTTTGTTATTTTGTTAGAAACTTTCTTGTTGTGACAATGTATGTCTTTATCATCTGTTTGACTTGTAGGATAGGGGTGTGTTAGAAATTTGTCAAATGTCTGCAAAATTAACTGAATGGAACTTGACTGAACAACAAGAATATCTACTGGAACAATTAGGCTTCGGTATATTTTGTCATCAAGTTGTAATGTCAAAGATTGATGCATCTCTTGTATCTGCTTTTGTTGAGCGCTGGAGGAGTGAAACAGATACGTTTCACTTAAAATGTGGAGAGGTTGGCATTACTGTAGAGGATGAGGGATTTTTATTCGGCTTGCCCATATTAGGAAAACCTTTGACTTGCGTAGAACTAAAACATCTCAAAAGCTATTTTATAAGGGTTTTTGGGCAACAAGCTGCAGTAGAGAATTGGAAACAATGCTATAAAAGGGGGGGGGGAATAAGTTTGCCTTGGTTAAGACATAGATATGGATAAGTACCTAAAGATGCTACTTCAGATGATGTGGTAAAACACACTAAGGCATATATGTTGTACTTGTGTGGCGCTATTTTGTTTTCAACAAAGAGTAAAAATATTGTGTATCCTAAGTATTTGTTGTTATTGGAAAGATTGGAAGACATAATTACATATGCTTGGGGGACAGCAGTTTTAGGGCATTTATATAGGGGTTTGCATGAGGCTTCTCGCAAAACAGCGAAAAAATTCACACGATGTGCAACCCTGCTTATGATGTGGGCTCACGAAAGGTTAAACATTGGTCGTCCTACCCCTAGGCCTAAGTCCCAGAAGTTGATAACTAGGGCATTATCTTGGGCATACTCTTTTTTTATCCTAATTCAAAACATTATCAGCACCGCAAAAACCCACATTACCATCTTGTGTTTTACCGATGAGAGTTTGATAATATGTTAAAAACAGATTGGGTGTGGCGTCCATATCAGTTATTTGATAAACGTTTGGCTTGGGACTTTTTTTAGGCAAGGTTAGGTGGAGCCGCTCGTATACCTTTGATATATCACGACATTGATGAGTTTCAAATGCATGACAGATTTATGAAACAATTTGGATATTTACAGTCATATCCATCTAATGCTGAAAACATGGTGGAATTAAGGAAGGAACATAAATTGTTTGAGAGAATAAATTATGAAAATCATAGGGCCAGTTATATTAGATTGTGGGAGGCCTACATGAAGAGTTTAGAAGGGCAAGTGTTGGAGGATTTGCAGCAGATATCTACCGAGGATTATATGACATGGTACAGAGAAACATAATGCCATTGTCACAATTATATCAAAACTTCTTTGCGGTTGTGGTTAGGGTGGGCAAAAAAACTAATTTTTTTGGACCGGTCCGAATCCGTCGGTTCGGTACAAAAAGATCCGGTTCGGTCGGTTTGGTACCAAAAAAATCGATTCAATTTCAATACAAAAAAATTGGTACATACCGGTTTTTCAATACCGATTTCTGTACCAAGTTTTTATGGTTCGGTTTAACCGAACCGGTATATACCGATTTTCTAATTTTTTATTATTAAAAAATAATTAATAATAATAAAATATTGATTATAATAATAAAAATAATAATAATAATTATATTAATTTTTGGTTTATTCGATAAAAACCGGTACCGAACCGGTAAACTGGTTCGGTATATCGGTCTAACCGGTACCGCTATCGGTTCCGATATTTGGCTACTTTCGATTTCGGTTCAATTCGGTATCGGTCCGGTTCGGACTGATTTTTACCGGTTGCACACACCTAGTTGTGGTGAGTTCATTAATATATTACTTATTTTTCATGTCATCACACAAACGTACGAGTTTTTGGGAATTAAATTATTGTTTTGTGGTTTATAGGTGGAATTAATTCCTTTTGTTGCTTCGTCTAGAAAATCCAAAAGCAAAGTGGCCAAGATCGAAGCCGAAAGTTGAAGTCTGTGTGAATAGGCCAAGACAATGGAATTCAGACGATTGTGGCGTTTATGTTGCAAAATACGTAGATTTCTTTTTGCACCGGATAAACATTATGAAGGAATCGAGGTGGACTCCAAACGAGGCTTATAACTTTAGATTTAAAATAACACATGAGCTTAGGATGTGCAAAGCTAGGGACATTCCTGAAAATATCTTTGTAACCACAAAACTTTAGATTCGGATTCAAATGAAGACTAGTGAATGTATATTTGACTAACTTTCGTAATACGTTGTTTTATTAACTCGGGTGAATGTTTTCAAAATGATTCCATTGGTTCTAATCATTATATATTTAATTTTAAATCTTGCTATGGTTTCATTGGTTCAGTGATCACTTATACATACAAATGCTACTATGAGTTTAATCCTCAATTTATTAGAAGTTACAGTTACTAGTACATGACATTTGTTGTTTTTGGAATTAAATGATTATGAAAGCTAATTAGATTAACAGATCAGTCTAAGTTGCATTTGATATACTGTGAAATGTTACATATGTAATACTCTTGGACTTTCACATTATAGAGTCATACAAGTTGGCTCGCTTTCGATTTTTCTTAATGTGTGTTCAGTACAATTAATTTGCCATTTATATTGTTTATAAACAAACTATGGTGCAGGCTAACTTCAAATTGTGATGGTCTGAGGTTGATGTTTTGAAGTTAGCTGCTGGAGTTGAATCAAATACGATACATCCAATTGGAAAAGCAATTGTAGAAGCTGTTTGGGCTGTGAACTGTCCCATTGTAAAGGTATATTTAGTGGCTAGATACTGTCGTCTTTTGTTGAAATAGATGACCATGAAAATGTGGTGATTCTCCCAAAATTAAACAACCTGAGCACCCTAAAGGTTTGTTAATATTTTGTTATATATCCCGCTTGCAAAACACTGGAGTAATATTCACATGGCATGAGTTTGAATTGTTCACATTAATCAGATAATCAAAAAGTCACTATACATAAAATTAGTAAACATGCATGTAGGTCCTGTTTTGTGATGGTTCATATATAGAGTAAAAATGGTAATTTTTTATTTTAATCAAACTTAAATCTTTGTTCTCATAAATAATTTATGTAGGAGCACATCTTGCAGCATATGTGGATTTATGTAGTAGTCCAATTGCGTACGTAGTTCAACCTAAGAAGAAAACAAATCAAATAAACAAGAAGAGATTACTATATCTGCAGTTCTGTCTGTTTTTTAGTTAATAAACATATATATGGAGAGTTTTAATAATTTATTTATAAAAATAAATTTCTTAATATAATTAATTAATTTGATAAAGCCAACTATAAATTTAAATTATAATAATAACAACAACAATATTATCAATCTAATATAGTAAGAACTAATGGGTCGTTAGTTACACCTAAAACCAATAGATAATGCAAGAAAAAACCAATACAACCAAAAATAAATAAAACATTGTCATAAATCAAATTATATGACAAAAATTAAATACTTTTGAAATTTAATGATCATATAATATCATATAAAGATAACTTCAAACACTCGACTTTTCTTTGCCCAAAACTTTGTAGTGGTTCCGCTTATCGTGATTGGTCATCATATTGCATATTGCACACTTTCTCAGTTGCTTACGACTCGCATTCTTTTTGATCCCACTCTTTATTCTTGTTGTTTTTTTGCACCCCTTTGTTTGAGAACAAATAGGATCCAATAACGGTTCATCTTCAACGGCCTCATCATCATCTACTCGAATTTCTGGAACCTCTTTTACATTAATTTCATCAAGGTCAAATTTCTCAACGATGGGTTGATTGTTAATGCACAGCTATACGACATGGTTAAAACCATTAATTAAGCATGATCCTGTAGAAGCTAATCGTAAGAGCGGTGTCACTAAATAATTGTAACGCATCGTCTGAAATTCCTCGTAATTGGACATTTTTGTCAAAATCTTTGGTAATTCAGCATTTACTTTATTACCATCTCTACACCACCGACTTAAAATGTATTTATCAGGTATCTTTGTAGTACTTTTGGCAATCATATGTCTTAGAATGACCCATTCTGAGTCGCCAAATACATGGTACAGAATTCAAATACAAACTTTATATCACACAGTCGTGCAAAATACGACCACACAACTGTGAGTGTCAATACAAATATGTAGAAAATATTAATATTCAAACTAAGTCCTCATTACAATTATTATCACACTATTTATCAGAAATAGTGAGGACTACTACTGCTCTAACTCGAAATTCACCGGGTTAGATTCATTCATTTGATCAACGTTAGCCACCCTAGTGTTTGGCCTCTAGAGGTGATCCACCAAGAAATAATCTTTATTTAAGAAGATGGGTGTATTGGCAAAACCCTAATTTCTATCTCTATAAAAATATATGTACTCTCCCAACTCTTGGAATTAAGTGTGTAACTTGTGTAAACTTAACCCATAATAAGACTTTTTTATTTATAGATGTAGGCAACCCTCCTAAACTATTTAGGAATAGAGTTTTCATTTTAATTAATTAAACTCTTTTAATTAATTGTTTCCTAATTCAATTAGGGATTAATAAGAGTACTTTTATTAATTAATTCTCAAACCCTTTTAGGAATTAAATAATAATAATAGTAATAATAATAATAAGACTCCTCTTATTAATTTATATTTAATATTTCTAAACTATTAAATAATAAATATTAAGTTATTTAATTTATTCTATCACCAAATATTAAATTAAATACACTTAACATATTATTACGAATAAGTCATTTACTTCTTAAATAAATATTTTTCTTTTATGGTGTGACCATTTAGGTTCTCCCTATTAAACCGGTTGTGAATAAATCATTATAACAATTCTAATTTTATTTAAGTAAATAAATTAAACTATTTAAGTAATTTAAATAAATAACATTTATTCTACAATAAGGGTAAGCCCCCTTAGCGATGAACAACTTTTCAGATAATATAGATCTTAACATTAATCATAAAAGAACTTTTGAGAGTTACCGTACAATTCAATACTTCTACCATACAATGTCCCAATTAAATATAAGATATGAAATTACTGTCAAGTCTTCTTTTATTTAATTATATGTATTTCGATTCTCAAATGCAAAATTCTAAATAACGCAAATTATAAACTCCTTTCTAATTTCATTATACATTGGCCAAGGATTCCTGAGTTGTCATTTATCGAATCACATTGGAAATTCTCTCCTTTTACTAAAAGCAGTAGATTCTTTGTTGATCATTCATTATCTCCATGTACAACTTATTATACCTAAGCATACCCTTTGATATACCCCAAGGGTCTTAAGGGATATGCCAAAGTATAACTCATCATACATAAGATACTATGATGATCTCAAGTCTAAGGATCACTTTTACTACTATCACTAGAGGAATTCCTATTTACATGCAAGTAAAACTCCATTAGGTATTTCTTAGCGAGCCACATTTAATGAACTTATTCTTCAATAAGCACCTGCATATTTGATTTAGTGTCTCTACACAAATATTTATGAGATCAATCATTCTCTTCTAAGAGCAAACAACATATATATCAATCTATCCGGATTCACTAATCCTCTTTTAAGTAATCCAACGATTGGGAATAATTTTAATATTAAGCTATCTAAGAATT
This sequence comes from Panax stipuleanatus, assembly GCA_020205555.1. Classification (NCBI taxonomy): domain Eukaryota; kingdom Viridiplantae; phylum Streptophyta; class Magnoliopsida; order Apiales; family Araliaceae; genus Panax; species Panax stipuleanatus. Next base: position 121,196,178 of record CM035119.1, on the reverse strand, counting down.
TAGATCTCATTAGCATGATCATCATCATGATTCTAAAAATATTGCTTAAAACTATGGGTTTATCACATATTATATAACAGCACCATGTAGATAAATTAAAATCCTTTAATAAATGAATTCTTTTATTAATAAATGAATAAGATTATTACAAAGTATATGCTTCATCATATCAAATATGATTGGCTTATGTGCATACTACTTTCAGCCCCGATTCTTGAGTAGGTGGGTGTCAGGGCCCTTGATGTAGACCTAGTATGAATGCCACCCTTTAATTGTTGTTGTAGGGGGTTTTCATCTATACGCGTCATCCCGGTTGTTTATTCTATTAGCGATACCCTAGTTCCTTCGAGGCGATAAAACAGATGAGGTGGCTATAGGAGCTCGACACCAGTTGCGCGAACCTGATCCCAACAAAACTTAAAATTGAAGAAATAAATTCAAAGAGGGGGAATCGTACTTCGTACCTCAAGGCGTATATGGTAACGACAACCCATTCACCCTTCGGGCGCCAGTACATTCTTTTTGATAGGTTTGGAGCACGAAGTTCGTACTGGTCAGGATTTTAGTATTAGGATCGCAGGGGGGGAAGAAGACATTTAGATACAGAAGATCTTGAGCTGATGTGTGAGTAGGCCTTCTCGAATTGATAATGTTTCTGAATTCCCATCTCCTTTTCTTCGACTTCGTTCATCTCGGGCGAGGAGTCTTCTAGAATGGGTGATCGGGGGGTTTGGGGGTTGAGTCAACGGTGGTGACGACGGTAGGTTAAGTTGTAGGGGGAATGATATTTTCGCTGATGGTGTTTTTTCGATAGGATGGTCGTGTTGTTTTTGTGGGTGACATCATTTGTCGGTATCGCCCCGATAGGTTGAACAGTGATGGCGGTTGTTTGGATGGTGGGGGTGGTTGCAGCGGGTGTTTTGTCAGTAGAGAAGATGGGTTTGGTGGGGTGTTTGCCAGACATGGTGGAAGGAGTGTGGTCGGTGAATGCTACGGTTTGATGAAGGAGGTGTGGCCGAGGAAGGTTACCGTTCAACGTAAGAGATGGAGTAGACGTCTGAGTTCTGAGGGAAGTTTGAATGTGTGGGTGAGAAGTGGCGGTTCGTATGCTTGGAGAATACGTCTTAAGGGATAACAAATTGTACGTGCATGTTTCCCTATTTACGGCATAATGATGAAAGTGGTATGTCCCTGTCAGTCACGTGGCTTGCTGAGGTAATGGTTTGACTTTTTGTAACATCGAGTATATTATTTGTTGAACAATTTTTGTACTCTCTTATTTTAAATTTCTTATAATAAGAGAGTGGGGGCAACGTTGGGGTGTGGTCTAATGAGTCCAGGAGATTTAGGAGGGCCCACACCACGTGACAAGATATTACAATGATAGTAAAGGGTTTGACATTTTCCAATTTGACTTCCTTATTTCTGAGGAAGTTAAATCCTAGTCAATTATGAGACTTCTAGTCAAAAGGAACTTCTACACAAGACTTTTATTCCAACTGGGGGATTGACGTGGTGTGATCAAGCTATGAATACAGTCATAATCCAGGTTTAAGGTTTACATACACTTTATTACTCTTATTCACTTGAGCAATTATATACCTTCATTGTTGACGTTTTTGACATGTACTTCCTCTCACACCGAAACTATCCCCCGACAGCCCCAACCTACAAGCTTTTTGGTGTGTTTGTTTGTTCAGTTTGCAGGTTTAAATTCGTTGTTAGATATATCACAGATTTGTATCTGCAAATGTTCCTGTTTACCTTCCATAATTGACGACAAAATATTCCATGAAATTCTCTATTGTAGCTCCAGCACCACAGATGAATCCACATTAAAAATGGCGCTGAATTCTTTCCATTATTTTGTCCTTAAAATGACTCTTTGAGCAAGATCCACAAGTTCCGGTCTTGATTGCTCACAAACATTATCTTGGCTCCCAGGCAACATCTCAATTGGTGGGGCAAGGTTGGCATACTTGGTTGCTAGCTCCCTTGTTCTCTGTATTCCCCGACTCCTTTTAAGGTACTCGCCAGCCTGCACAATCCAGTTGCAGTTCATTAATTAAACGCCTGATAACAAAATTGCGTACATATGATGCATTATGAAATGATTACATAAGCAGTCTACAATGCAATTTATGTCTTCAAAGCCAGTTTGTTACACTTCATACCACAAAACAATAGGACTATGTTCGACTTAACCACCCTGAAGTACACCTGGCAAAACTTGGCCCAAGCCCGTGGGCCCGGCAGGGCCGCCCGCCACGGGCTGGCTTTGGGCTGCAGATTTTTAGCCCGGCAGAATCCAGGCCTTTTTGGCCTGCCCGTTTTTGGCCCGGCTCACCACTCGCCCGGCCCGTTTGGTCCAAACCCAAAAAAATAGCAAAAAATAAGCATAATATTGGTCCAGGCCCGCAGGCCGGCCAACCCGCCACGGGCCGGGCTTTGGGCTGCAGCTTTTTAGCCCAGCGAAACCCGGGCCTTTTTGGCCCGCCCGTTTTTGGCCCGGCCCGCCACTCGCCATGCCCGTTTGGGCCGTGCCCGCCCGTTTGTCAGGTCTACCGTGAAGTGTCTATTTTAACATTATGCAACCCCCCACACCCACCCAAAAAAAAAGGTCGAACCAACTATAACAATCGGATTCGATTACCATGAAGTTAACTTCATCTTCATGGTAAGTTAGTCATGTGACCAATACAGCGTTGACACGCATAGAGAGTGATCACCTCCCATTTGTGTGTCAACACTATATTAATCAATTAACCAAAATTAACTTCATGATAACCACATCCATAACAATCACAATCAAAATAAGCAAATCCAACAAAAAATTTCAAACACTAGACCCACGTCATATACAATTTGTATAATGAATGTAAGAAGTTGAATTTGTTACAAGACTAGTACGTTAGGAAAGAAAATAGACAGTGGACCCTACTATAAACTCTTGACCGGAATGCAAAGCTCTCTTATAATGTGGACCCTACTTGTTGCCTTTGCGTTAGACCTGCCAAAATCGGCTCAAGCATGCGGGTCGGGCTGGCCCTCTCGCCACGGGCCGGGCTTTGGGCTTCACATTTTCAGCCCATCAAAATCTGGGCCGTTTTGGCCCGGCCCGTTTGGGCCAAGCCCAGAAATGTATCAAAATATAAGCATAAATCAGTCCAGGCCTGCGGATCAAGCTTTGGGCTTTATTTTTTCAGCCCATCAAAATCTGGGCCGTTTGAACCCGGCCCATTTGCTAGGTCTACTTTGCGCTAATCGCACTGAAAGTCATGCCCATATATTTTTTGAATGTGCTTATTCGGGCTCCATCGTCATGTTTGCTCTCTCTTATGGAGGCTAGGTTAATGTTCCAACAAATTAGCAGGCCATTTTTATTGGGCTCCTCATAATCCAGCCATAAAATGAGTTTCAAAATTTATATTTAAATTAAAATTAAAATTTAATTTTGAGACCAGTTGAGTGCTTGGCTAAAATTCTAATAAATAAATAAATGCTGCCTTGGGCTTCCAAATAAATTTTTGTTACATAGATCTGGTGTGCCAAATGTAACCCTTCTAAGGATGCATGGTCTGTTTGTCTCCAATCTTTTTGGATATTTGATTGATTATATTCCTAAGCTGTGGGCTTTAAGCCTACACATACTAGCCGGCCAGCAAATTATATATTTTAAAACTAGGTGTCACCCTCTAACAAATATTACTAATAAAACACTAGTATATGAATATTAATTGTATCACTATCCTAAAATGCCGTCCCTATAGGACTGCAAGGCAAGAATAAGAAGAGAGCCAAGTAAAATCAAGAACTTAACTAGAGATTTATGAACGGAGTACGAGGAGGAGGTGGAGGTGGTGGTGGTGGTGGACGGAGAAAAATTGGCGGACCACCACCGGCAAATCGGCCAAAAGAAAGAGATGAAGATCTTATTTTGTTCCGAGAGATGCATAAGCGCGAAAAAGATAGAATTGTTAGCCTACTTCAGCCAGTTTCCGACGAATTTGAGCCATCCGGTGTGCCCTAATGATCATCATTAATTATAGAAAATTGTTAAATTCACAACAAAAAATGTTATTTTCACAACGAAAGTGTCGCTATAGATCCTATAGCGACGGTTTTCACCGTCGCTATATATCTACAGCGACACTTTTGTTGTGAAATAACAAAAAAGTGTTGTGAATTTAACAATTCCCTTATATATGCTTACACTTATTATCTTCTCTTATTATTATGTATAGTATTCCTTCTATAAATCCAAAAAAGAAGAATTTATTTATTTATTTTTATAATTTTTTGTGGAAATGGTATTTTTTACTTAATTTGAACAGATTTGTTTATCTTCTTTTTTTGTAGGAGGGAATTATGCTCTTTATAGAATGGCATCTGGAAAGAAAGGATCAGCTGAAAATGAGAAAAATGATTATGACTGGTAAAGAACTAATGAATAATGATGATCACAGCTCGTTAAAAATTGGAGATATATTTTACCGTTTATTCTGTTATAAATTTAAAAATGCATTAATATTTTTTCTAGACTATAAAGTCACATGAATTCCTAATATATTAGTATTATACTTGGCATAGATTTAATACTGTCACCCTACCACTGTTGCAGCTATTATAAATACTAGGAATATATTTACAAGAATAAATTTGTCTTCGTATCATAAATGAATTTTTAATTTTCAAACGGAGAAAGTATGTTGTAGGCTACAATTTTTTTAGTTATCAATTTTCAGTCAAAAATATATATATAGTTCGCTTCTCTAGCGAACTGGAAGGAGCGAACTAAGAGCGAACTGGTTATAGCGTCGGTTTTTTCCGTCGCTATAGCATAGAAAGCCGGTTTTTATGCTATAGCGACGGAAAAAACCGTAGTTATAGCCGGTTCGCTCTTAGTTCGTTCCTTCCAGTTCACTGGAGAGAGCCGGGCTATATATATAGGCCGGTTCAGGAACAAGTTGGTCCGTTAACGGACTAACTTTTAGTGACGGGCAAGTCTGTCACTAAAGGTTGGTCGATTAACGGACCAGCCCGTCGGAGATTCTCTCCGTATATATATATATATATATATAGGAAAAGGATCAAGGGCATATCTCTTGATCCTACATACTTTGTTTACCACTTTTAGTGACGGATCGGACAACGGTTCGGTCTATCGCGTATATCAGAGAACTTTCGTCTTAGCTTTTAACGACGAATCGAACCGTCGCCATAACACATAAACCGTTTATCTGTTCTATAGTGACGGACCGAACCATCGCCCGGTCTGTCGCTAAAGGTGATGAGCATGGTATGTAAAATAAAGGGGCATGCCCTTGAAATGGACTATATATATATATATATATATATGTGATACACTGAACACCAACTCAATATCGATTCAAAAAAGAAAGAATAACAATTACGAAAATGACAATCAACTATATCAACTGAAGGGGGAGATAGAATCAATAGTCTCGTTCCTAACGGTTGTAACTCTTATCCCTCTCATACGATGGTGGAAAGTGTTCTTTTTCTATGAAACTCTAATTAGTGAGGTCATAACAGTTCTTTTTTTTTGTTAATTAAGGTTAAAAACACCACCGGCAACACCTCTTTTTCCGTCGCTGGAGATGGAGGCAAATGCACCAGAAATGGTTGTTCAGCGGGAGTTACCAATTATCCAACCTCTTTCAAGGGTATGTCTCTTATTTTTATAGTGCATTTAGGAGGCAGTTTTAAGGTTATAAGAGTACAATTTATTTAATATTCACTACTCCGATGCTTCAAAAAACAAAATTGACTTAATTTATTTATTTTTCATATATTAAAATTTGTTTCGGACACACTATAATATAAGTTTATTTCAATATTTATCTTATAAAAAAATTTGTTTTCAGTTTTTAATTGCTTGTCTTTGAAGTTCTTGATATATTTGAGAATCTTGTTCAACTACAAGTAATTTTTATTGTTAAACGCAATTTATTTAATTCATAAATTAGCGTTTAGAACTTAAATGCACTGCACAATTTTTGATGCAATGGTCAAACGTACTAATCTCTACCGATACAAATGTTTTAAACGCTGATAATTGAACATACCTTAAATGTGAATTGAATATAAGTGGGGGAAAATAGATAGTCAAAATGGACTATTTTCCGATAGAACACCGAGATCATGAATCTTGATAGTTCTAGCTGTTCTTCCAATGCATACATGAACGACTTAAGATTATTCTTACAATAGGTCGTGAGCGTCCATTCGATGATCGAACGGTTAAATAGAGCCTCCGTCCGCAGTTTAATTTTTAGTATTTCGCACTTTAATACTACGGACGGAACATATGGCCAAAATATCCCTCTTTGTACAACTCTCTCGTCCGCAGTATTACGTTAGGTATAGCCAACTGGGAAACGACGCAGTTTTTAAATAAGTCTCGTTCGTATTATTAAACTGCAGATGTCAATCAATTTTTTTTTTATTTTCCAAACTCCACAGTATTAAACTGCATATGCCAAATAATTAAGATGGGTTTCCTTTAACATCTCTATATTATTGAGGAGGAAAATTCAAGCGTAATAATGAGAGATCTAATTTTTGATGAGTCTATGATTCAAGTTTGTAACAAAAAAGAGGCATATTCTAAAATTCACCCTCAGCATTTGGAGTTCTTTATTTGACTTCCGTGGTCAGCAATTGGTACCGAAATTAATAGATTCAACAACTGAGGAAATTTAATTCCAATACAGGATTGAGAAAAATCATAAAAATAGTGATTATCAAGAAACCAATTTAGGTTCTGAATTTGATATTGTGGCTCAAGCTGATACAGTTTTAGAGGAGAAAACTAAGTTTGCAGTGTTTGAATCCACGGAAACGGAAGAGACTAAGAAATTAAAAAATTTTGAATTTGACATCCACAGTTTAATATTACGGGCGGGATTTATTTAAAAATGGCGTCGTTTCCTAGTTGGTCATACCTAGGGTTCGTAGTTTAATACTGCGGACGAGAGACTTGTACAAGGATGGGTATTTTGGACGGAGTATTTTGCCCTGTTCGCAGTATTAAACTGCGGAATACTGGAAACTAAACTGCATACGTGAACTCACTTTATTAACCGTTTGATCTAGGATGGACGGTCACGATCAATTGTAAAGATAACCTTAAGTTGACAACGTTAGTTATAGATCAGTCTCCTATATATATATATATATATCAATGTTTTTTCTTCTTATTATTCCTTATGTAATTTTCCAACAAAATTAGGTGTTTTTTCCTAACTTAATTTTAAGAAATTGCTTGTAAAAAGCAGCAATTGTAAACTAGCTACATGAATGAATTAACTAAACTGATCAGTTCCTTGTGTATGACTCAGTTTGCAGGAAATTCAGAGGCAGCAAAAAAAGCAAGCAACAATATTGGAAGATCAAAATCCCCAAGTCCAAAATTCAAAGTCCCCTCGAGATCCATAACCCCGAGTCGAAAATCAAACATTAATCCATCAAATGATCATAAGAAAAACAGTAAATCTGCCCCAATCTTGAACCAAAAAACAAACCAATTTACCCCTAGCAATACTACTACTACTACTTTGACCAAAACCCCCTTGGTGAACCAAAATGAAAGCTATATGAATTTCCTAGCTTCAAACCTTTCAAAAAGCATAGGGCTAGAGTCATCAAAAACAAAACCTACAAGTAGAGGGGTGTCTCCCCAAGTGAGGTCTACTATAAATACGTCTCACATTCTCGGGTTTTCGGATGAAAAACCTCTAAATCTTAAAATTGATCGATCAGATTCGGCCCTAAGGGGCCGACCAGATCGATCTGGTTCGGCCATAAGTGACAAGTCGAATCGATCAAGTTCAGCTCTAAAGGGTCGATCAGATTCGACCTTGAGGGGCCAATCAAATCGATCAGGATCGGATTTAAGAGGCCTGTTAGGAATTCAAAATCAAAATCAAGTTGGGGAAAAAGGTAGAGATTCTATCGCGAAAGCGATTAGGAGGCAATCATGCTCACCTAATCGAAAAATGACATCGAAAAAAGAGAGCAATAGTACTAGTGAAGAAAATGTGACAACTCCAAAAGGGAAGTATCAAAGTGGAAATGGAGGACAAGTTTTTGGCAGCAGAATGGTAGACAAGTTTATGAATGCTAGAAAGTCAAGTGCTGAAGAAAGAGATACAAAGCCAAAATTGTATGGTTCAATAAACGAGAGCTCTGGTTTTGGAAGGCTGATGGCTAAGAGTTCATTGGATATGGCTGTTAAGCATATGGTATGTTTCTTGATCTTTATTTGTCTATTAATTAATTATGCATGCAGTATAATCACTAAAATCATTAGATATGACTATTAACATAATCATATAATATTGAGATTTTATACCCAATTTACCCAATCAGTCAAAGAATTAATTAAATGTATTAATCTATACATACTCTTAAAACGTCAATTACAAGGAAAGAATAGAGTTGTTTAGTTTGAATTACTCCCTCGGTTCCGAAATATTTGACGTTTTACAACTTTGTATAATTATTAAGAAAGTCAATTACTCATATAATTAATTACTCCACTAAAGTTGTTGTGTATTACCAAAAAAACCCTTGCATGAATAAATGAAAAGCTAAATTGTGGGGCCCGTTACTCTCTCCAAAATAAGACTTCTAATACTTAAAATCGGTATCGGTGGTATCGGTTTTTTCGATATTTTAACACTTTTCGATACCGGTAGCGGTAATGAATTTTCTGAATTCTGTAAAAACCGAAATACCGAAAATACCAAAATTTAATAATATAATAATTAATAGTTAATGTTTTGTAATTTTATATATTAAATAAATTTTTTATATATTAATAATTTCTATATAATAGTAGTTTTACTAATTTTTTTATATATTAATAATGTTTGTAGTTTTATATATTAGTTATTATTGATAGTTAATGATTTCTTAGTTTTAAAAAAAATTGTGAATATATAAAAAAAATTATTTAATTATTAGTAATAATTATATATATTATCATGCGGTATAACCGAAAATCGAACCGAAAAAACCTGTACCGATACCGAACCTGTACTGAAACCGGTGATTCAGTACCGGTTCCGGTTCTTGTTTTTCTGGTACTTTCGGATCGGCACCGGTTCGGTTTTTTATTGATGAGCACCCCTAACCCATAGTTCTCTCTTGAATTTTCTTCAATTATCTTTCTCTCTCATCTTTTTCATTAAACCGTGTGAACATTAATCAATGAAATCTTACATTTTATACGGTTCACTTTTTCTTCTCCCTCCATTTTTGTTCTCTTCTTCCTTATCATTCATTTAACAAAACCCACCAATTTAAAATTTAATGGATCGAGATTAACCATGAATATATAAGAAGCCTTTGAATTAAAAAAAAAACTCTTCTTCAAAATAATAAAAAATTGAACTCCATCATAAATCCCAGAAAAAGAAGTATTCAAAAAAATATTGTTTATTTCAACGGATGAAGAGAAGAAGTATGAATAGTGATGTAGAGATTTCCATCGTTTGTGTTAATTGTAAAGGAGAATGTGAGTATAGGGATATTAATGAGTTGTAAGTGATAAAGATGAGAGAGATTTACTAGTAGAGTATAAAGATAATTTTATACCATTTGAAGTTTTTCTTTTCTTTGTTAAAAGGGAAATATTAGAATTTGCTAGTGCTAACAACTTTTGTTAATCTTTTGACCTAAATTGTTCAATGTGCAGCAAGATAACAAACGAGAGTCGGCCAACTTTCGTCAAAACCCCGGTGGAAGACGGCCAACAAGCACAAGCAGCACTTCAAGTTCAAAACTCAGTTCTGGGACTACTAGGCAATAGTTAACAAAGATCCATGGACTTGATTAGAAAATGTTATATGTGCTTAATTATCTTATAAAATTACTTGATGAGAATTGAGAACCCTTTTTTTTTCTTAATTGGCTATGTTTGTCATGTTTGTGGCAGCTTAATTGGAATAACTTATAGTTTATTTAGGAAGACAAGCTGAAAATTAGTGTTTATTTAAATAATCTTTAAGCTGAGTACAACACAAAAGAAAAAATTGTTATCTAAGGGGGTGTTTGATAAAAATTGAATGAATCTGAATCTAAATTTGAATGAGCTGAATCGGAATCTGAATGAAAAAAGTTATTTGATAATTAATATGTCTGAAACATCTAAATGACATAATTTTATTATTTTACCCCTCTGAAAAAATTTAAAGTTGTTGTAAATTTATTTAATATTACTTAATATAATAGTTAATATTTTTATTTTTTTAAAAAAAATTTTTACTTTATTCAGCTGCTCATTCAGCCATCCAGCCAAAAAAATCTGACTTAGCCATTCAGCTCAATCATCTAACCGATTCAGCCATTCAGACGATTTTTTTCCAAAATAAACGCACTTAATGGCTAACCGATTCAGCCATTCAGATGTCCTAAGCAAACAGCGCCTAAGTACTTATTTCCCACCTTTTAACTTGTTGGATATTTTAATTATACTTTTCAACTTATTTGCCAAACATAACAGTTTATGCCCGTAATAAGTTGTTTTAAAAAATTAAGTCAAATAAGTAACTCCAATTTATTAAATAAGTTGCCTAAAATAAGATAACCAGGCTTATGTTTTTGGTTAAAAAAAGTACAAATTATACTAATAGAGAAGTCTGTCTTACAATCTCTCTTCATCTTCTTTGTTGTTAGTAATCAGTCCTCTTGTAAGGAAAAATTTTGGGATTTAATTTCAAAGGAAAACTAAATACGTGCGGCCAAAAAATTAAAAAGACTGATTAAGCTTTTCTTTCCTTTTCATTATCTTTTTCTTATTTAATCTTAGTGCTAATTTGAGAAACATTAGCATTCACCAGCTCAAAGGTTTTAGGCCCTGTGAGTAAAAAATCAAATATTAATTTAATGTTAATGTTGAAAAATTATTTTAGACAATAAACAATTCAGTAATTAAAACTGTTTATTAAGGACCAAGCAACTGTGTTCGATGCATTGTAAATACCTGCCCGAACCGGATCGGTATCAAAATTAGCCAAATTTCGGTACTGATACCGGTACCGGTTGGACTGATATACCGAACCGATTTACCGGTTCGGTATCGGTTTTTACCGAATAAATACCGAAAATTAATGTAATTATTATTTTTTTTATTATTATTATTATTATTATTATTTATTAATAAAAAAAATTGGAAAACCGGTATATACTGGTACGGTTCGGTAATACCAAATCATAAAAACTCGATACCGAAACCGGTATACACCGATTATTTTGTACTAAAACCGAACCGGTTATTTTTATATCGAACCGGCCGGTTCGGACGGGTCCGAAAAATCAAAAAATCAGAAAAATCGAAAATTATGTCGACCCCTATCAATGACTGCTTGAAACACATAGACAATTGGTACGATGAGAACAATTATACTAATACAATTTCAGTAACATGAGAATGAAAATTGTCTTCAACTAATACAATCACGGGACTGTGAATTCTTTACAGAAACTAAAATTACACTACTTCCCACCTCCTAATCCTCTTGGCGCCTAAGATAGAAAATCTGAAAGAGTTGTTGTTCTGTTGATGAAGAGTTTGTCTGTTTTTGATTCTGATGTGACCTCTTTATAACTTTCCTTCTTCTGACAACTGGTGTAATTCCATACATACCCATGATCCCTTCAATTTCCTGAAACTGTCAATAGTGACAATTTAGGACTATAACAGCTTCGGTTCTCAGCCGCTTCAATTTATTTGCCACGTGTCGTTATTGTACTCCCTCGGTTCCTATACAAGTGCCGTTTTAGACAAAAAAAAAAATTGATTCCTAATTAATTGTCGTTTTCATATTTCTAAAAAAAAATTCTCTTATTTTTCTAAAATATTTCATCTTTCTAAGTGCAATACTTCTATTTAATTTCAACCTTTTCTTCTACTCCCAAAATAATTATGTTCCCAAAAAAGGGGTAATTTAATAATTTTATTTTAATTTTACACTTTACAAGGGAGGATCATTACTCTCCTTAAAAAGTGAGCTTTTGGCCTCTAACGACACTTAATGCGGAACCGAGAGAGTATAAGGTTTATGGTGACCTTAATATTTCCTCCGTTCCATAATAAGTGATGTTTTAGAGTTGGGCACAACCATTAAGAAAATGATTGTATAACATTAAATATAGTATCATTTGTCTATAATATCCTTTGTGTTAATAAGGAGAGAAAGAGAGTTAAAAGCATCTGGGTATTGATGTAGGAGTAATAAGGGGTAATTTTGAAAATATTGTAATTAATGCTCCTAGATTTTCTAAAACATCAAATAATTTGGGACAAATGAAATCACCTAAAACATCACTTATTATAGGCTTTAAGGAATTTAAGGACATTTTAATCTTTCTATTTTTAATTATATTTACCAATAATCTGATAAAATATAGAGACTCAACATGCTTTAATAAGTCAGCAACTTTTTCTTTGTGTCTTTATTTATTTTGCTAAACGTAAAAGTTAAAGAGGAGAAGAGAAGATAGTGAAAGAAGAAGACGCAACACAAAAATTTTCTGGTGCAAAGGAGGGCCAAAGTCCCACAGGCCCATCCTTTTGCTATCTAAACGTGACGAGTTAGTAAGGACAGCGGTACAGGCCCACCAATATGTGACTTGGTATGTGCACAGTGCACAAAGGGCCCACCCAGTTCTAACCCAATTTTATTTTTACAATGCAAAATTATAAAGTAAACTGATATTTCCACAACACTTTTTGATATTTTCACAACAAAAGTGTCGCTATATATGTATAACGACGGTGAAAACTGTTGCTATAGGATCTATAGCGACGGTTTTTTTATGAAAATATTATTTTCTGTTGTGAAAATATTAATTTCCAATTACAAATTATTCCCTCTTTATTGCAATGAATTAGATTGGCATGCTCAATCAATTGTTATTGGACTGATTGGCACTTCTGTCTCTCCAAGTTGTCACCCACTTTCAAAATCGTCCTTAAAGTACTCATTTCGTCAGCTAATATTTAAACTGGCATTTTATTGGCGTTTTTGTTCTTTCAACCCATTTTAACCTAAACCCGACCCATTTTAACCAAGTTTAACCCAACCCGACCCAGTTTGACTCAACCCAAATTTTTGACATTTTAAAAATATAATAATATTTTTAAAATAATAATTATATTTAATATTTTAAAATAATAATATTTAATTATTTAAAATAAAGTATTATTATTAAAATAATAATTATTTTAATATTTCAAAATAAAATAATTTTTTTAAAAATAGTTATTTTTAATATTTAAAAATAAAATATTGGTTTTTAAAAAAAATAAAAATACTAATTATATTTAATATTCTAAAATAAATATTTTTTACGTAATTTTTATTTTTAATATTTTAAAAGTAAAAAATATTTTTGTAAATATTATTTTTAAAAATAATATTTACAATTAAAATATTAAAAATAATATTTATTTTAGAATATTAAAAATAATAATTATTTAAGAATATTAAATATAATATTTATTTTAGAATATTAAAAAAAATATTTATTTTAGAATATTTAAAAAAATAAATTTTTAAAATTTTTTTGAATAATTATTATATTTATTTTAATTTTTTTAATATTTACTTTTAATATTATAAAATAATTATTATTTTTAATATTCTACAATAAATATTTTTAATAATTATTGTTTTTGAAGAAAAAATAATATTTAATATTTTGAAATACTTAATAAAATAATTATTATTAAGATTATTTTAATTTTTAAATAGTAATTATTAAGCTTATTTTAATTTTTAAAATAATAATTATTAAGATTATTTCAAAAAAAATTAAATTTTTAAATTTTTTTTACTAATTAATTCAGAATATTAAATATTATTTTTTCTTCAAAAACAATAATTATTAAAAATATTTATTTTAGAATATTAAAAATAATAATTATTTTAGATTATTAAAATTAAATATTAAAAAATTAAAATAAATATAAATATAATAATTATTAAAATAATTATAAAGAAACTAAAATAATTATTATTTTTAATATTCTAAAATAAATATTATTTTTCATATTTTAAAAGTAAATATTATTTTTAAAAATAATATTTTTTACTTTTAAAATATTAAAAATAAAAAGGTTTTAAAAATATTTATTTTAGAATATTAAATATAATTATTAATTTTTTTTATAAAAAAAACTAATATTTTATTTTTAAATATTAAAAATAACAATTTTTAAAATAATTATTTTATTTTAAAATATTAAAATAATTATTATTTTAATAATATTAATTTATTTTAAATAATTAAATATTTTTTTAAAAAAATGTTAAATATAATTATTATTTTAAACTTATTTTAAAAATACTATTATATTTTAAAATATTAAAAATTTGGGTTGGGTTGGGTTAAATTTGGTCAAAATGGGTCGGGTTTAGGTTAAAATGTGTTGAAGGAACAAAAACGTCAATAGAATGCCACTTTAAGGACCTAACTGACGAAAATGGTACTTTAGTGACGACTTTAAAAGTGAGTGACAACTTGGAAGGACGGAAGTGTCAATCAACCATTGTTATTGTATTCATTAATTTTAGTAATGCACATTTAAATTTAAGTGAAATCGCATGGATGAGTACTTACATATAACTACAAATTTATGTCTATAGTAAATGTATACATATGTATATATATATATAATTTTCTTAACATGTATCATTAAGACACATGCTAAACACGAAAATCAAGTGTTAGGCACTGAATTCAAGGGATGGGGTCCACAAAAATATAATTAAAATAATATTTTAGTGGAGCCATAAGCATTTAAAAATTATATTTTAGTGGATCTCATTTCTTAAATTCTGGTTTCCATGCTTAGCATGTGCTCTAAGGGCACATGTTAAGGAGAGCAGATCCTCTGTTCCCATTTTTTCTGTCCCTCACTTAAATGTTTGACACCTAACCTCTTACTTAACACCAATTAACTCTAAAATTAAATAAGAGGCCAAGTGTCAAAATTTAAGCAGGGGACACAAGGGGGACAGAAAAAATGGAGACAGAGGATCTGCTCTCCATGTTAAGAGGACCCATATATATACGGAAGAAGAGAAAATTAAGAAGGGGATAATATTAGTTTATTTTGTTGCTAACACCTTGTTTGTGAGTTTTTAACACCTTGTTTGTGAGTTTTTAAAACTAAGGAAAGGAAGGGAAAGCAAGGAAAAATTGTAATTTTCTTTAGAATTGAATTCCCATGTTTGTGTGTTTTTTCAAGTCAATAAATGTAAGAAAAGTAAAGAAGAATTAGTTTAATGAATTTATTATAATTTCATAATTATCTTTACTTGCAACACATAAGTATTCAGTAGTTTATATTCAATATATAAGGGTACAATAGTAATAATATATCACAAAAAAATTATCAACATATAGATTATTTTCGGCTGATTAGCACTTTTGTCCCTCCAAGTTGCCACTCACTTTCAAAGTCGTCCCTAAAGTACCATTTTCGTCAGTTAGGTCCTTAAAGTGGCATTTTATTACCGTTTCTGTTCTTTCAACCCATTTTAACCTAAACCCGACCCATTTTGACCAAGTTTAATCCAACCCGACCCAGTTTGACCCAACCCAAATTTTTAATATTTTAAAATATAATAGTATTTTTAAAATAAGTTAAAAATAATAATTATATTTAACATTTAAAAAAATAATATTTAATTATTTAAAATAAATTATTATTATTAAAATAATAATTATTTTAATATTTTAAAATAAAATAATTATTTTAAAAATAGTTATTTTTAATATTTAAAAATAAAATATTAGTTTTTTAAAAAAATAAAAAAAATAATTATATTTAATATTCTAAAATAAATATTTTTTAAATATTTTTTATTTTTAATATTTTTAAAGTAAAAAATAATTTTGTAAATATTATTTTTAAAAATAATATTTACTTTTAAAATATAAAAAATAATATTTATTTTAGAATATTAAAAATAATATTTATTTTAGAATATTAAAAATAATAATTTTTTAAAATTTTTTTGAATAATTATTATATTTATATTTATATTTATTTTAATTTTTTAATATTTACTTTTAATATTATAAAAAATTTATTATTTTTAATATTTTAAAATAAATATTTTTAATAATTAATGTTTTTGAAGGAAAAATAAAATTTAATATTCTAAAATACTTATTAAAAAAAATTAAAAAACTTATTATTTAATAATAATAATTATTAAGATTATTTTAATTTTTAAAATAATAATTATTAAGCTTATTTTAGTTTTTAAAATAATGATTTTTAAAATAATAATTATTAAGATTATTTTAATTTTTTTAATAATTATTAAATAATAATTATTTTAATTTTTTCAATAATTATTTCAGAATATTAAATATTATATTTCCTTCAAAAACAATAATTATTAAAAATATTTATTTTAGAATATTAAAAATAATAATTATTTTAGAATATTAAAAGTAAATATTAAAAAATTAAAATAAATATAAATATAAATTTTTTTTTATAAAAAAACTAAAATCATTATTAGTTTTAATATTCTAAATTAAATATTATTTTTAATATTCTAAAATAAATATTATATTTAATATTCTAAAATAATTATTATTTTTAATATTCTAAAATAAATATTATTTTTAATATTTTAAAAGTAAATATTATTTTTAAAAATAATATTTACAAAAATATTTTTTATTTTTAAAATATTAAAAATAAAAAATATTTATTTTAGAATATTAAATATAATTACTAATTTTTTTATAAAAAAACTAATATTTTATTTTTAAATATTAAAAATAACTATTTTCAAAATAATTATTTTATTTTAAAATATTAAAATAATTATTATTTTAATAATAATAATTTATTTTAAATATTATTTTTTTAAAATGTTAAATATAATTATTATTTTAAACTTATTTTAAAAATATTATTATATTTTAAAATATTAAAATTTTGGATTGGGTCAAACTGGGATGGGTTGGGTTAAACTTGATCAAAATGGGTCGGATTTAGGTTAAAATGGGTTGAAGGAACAAAAACACCAATAAAATGACACTTTAAGGATCTAACTGACAAAAATGATACTTTAGGAACGACTTTAAAAATGAGTGATAACTTGAAGGAAAAAAAATGTCAATTAGCCGATTATTTTCTTATAATGTTTTACGTTGTTAGATTTATCCCAGGAATACCTGTCCTAAAACTTTGTTTCCATGAAAATCGCATGGCACCGAACCATATGAGCCTGATACACAAAGTCAAAACGGGAAGTTATAAATAATTCAATTATTTTTGCTATATTCAAGGGGAACTAATTAAAAATGTAGTACTCTCCCCCTTACACAAAAAAGTTTCATGTGCAATTATATTAAGGTTATAATTTTATTTTAAATTAACTCTTAATTAAAATTGTAGTACTCTCCCCCTTGCACAAAAAAGTTTCATGTGCAATTATATTAAGGTTATAATTTACTCTTAATGTAGTACCCTCTCTCGTCGGAAAAATTTTTATGTACTAGGTATGTGGAAAAGTTCAGCCTGAAATCCGATAATAGCGGGGAGTCCGGGGTGCGCTGGGAGGAAGAAGAAAAAAAATTAAAAAAATGTATAACTTAACAAAATGACGTCGTTTTGTTAAGTGAAATTGAAAAAAAAAAAAAGAAGAAGGTAAATAGCATATAAGCATCAGCAGCAGGAAGCCAGGAACAGAAGCCAGAAACAGAAGCACGACTTAAGACTTAAAAACAGAGGAAGAGAGCCGGAGAGGAGAGGAGAGAAGACTGAAGAGAGTCGGCGCCCGCCACTGCTGCAGTCTGCCGCCGCCCGGCGCCCATTGCTGTTGGCCTGCTGTCGCCGGTCGACTCCAACTTCTAAGGTTAAGTTCTAACATTTTTTTGTTGGATTTTTGTTCCTTAATTTCTGACTAAAAAATAGGGCTTTTTTATTTATTTATACAAGAGCCCAAAATTGATATATTTCCGTTAATTCTAAGTGAGTTTTGTTACCAAATTTGGTTGCATTCATTCTAAGTGAGTTTTGTTAATTGTTATTTGTTATCATCTGCTTGTTTCCAGTCTCCAGATAAAAGTCATGGAACTTTTTAGCCGCCTATTCTTGTATAGTGATAAACATAATCACTTTGAGTTGCTAATTTGAGTTAGTTACTAATTTAGCTTATTGGATATTTCACTTATTTGAATTTAGAGTTTCAATTGCTAATTTTGTGTTTCAATTTGTAATTGAATTTTTTTTTGTTTCAATTGAATTTGAGGAACTAATTGAAATGTTGAATTGCTTATGATTTTGTTGAATGTTGAATTACTTGTGATTTAGGAATATGAAAAAAAAAATCAACGAACTAAGAGGTCGTCGAAATTTTTTTTACATACATAATCCGGACCCCCCCGCTGAAAATCTCTGGCTCCGCCACTGCGGGAGATGAGGGTTATCTCTAGGGGTGGGCATAATTTTTGGTTTTTCCGGTTTTTTAATTTTCTGGACCGGTCTGAACCAGTCGGTTCGATACAAAAATAACCGATCCGATTTCGGTACAAAAAATCAGATATATACCGGTTTTTCGGTACCGAGCTTTTATGGTTTGGTTTTACCGAATCGTACCGGTATATACCGGTTTTCCAATTTTTATTTTTTTGTATTATTAATAAATAATTAATAATAATAATAATAATAAAATAATGATTATAATAATAAAAATAATATTACTAATAATAAAAATAAAATAATAATTATATTAATTTTTGGTATTTATTCAGTTCGGTATACCGGTCCAACCGGTATCAGTACCGGAATTTGGCTAATTTCGGTACCGTCCGGTTCGGTATCGATTCGGTTCGGGCCAATTTTTACCGGTTACCACCCCTAATTATCTCACGCTAACAAAGTTTTAAAATTTTTTAAAAATATCCTTTTATACATAACATGGGAGGAAGCCTGAGATAGCCCTCACTTCCCTTTTTTCCTACCCTTAAATATCTATTGAATGTTTAATTTAATGGAATTACAATAAAATTGTAATGGTAAACTCAAGTCATGCATTGTATCTTTTTAATTTACTCTTGCATACTCTTTGTTTCAAAATATATATATGATTATTATTAACTTTTTGAAGTCAATTTAAAACATTTTTTAATTCAAAATTGATATAATTTTTTTTTAATCGATACAATGAAGAATGTTACAAATTATCTAAAAAATAATATTAATTATAAGATTTATTGCTTCATAATTCATCTCAAATTTGAGTTTGATAATGAACTTTCAAAAATTAATAATGAACTTATAATTTGAAAAGGAGAAACTGTATAAAATAAAAAGAACTCATTTTTTATAATTAAAAAAAGGTACCCAAAAGAGACTTTTTATGGAATAGACAATGACAAATTAGTACTCCACCTCACCCCTGCATAATTTTATTTTAACTATTAAATATTTTTTTTAAAACTTCTCCAGGGTAGGTAATTATGCATCAATTTAGTTTTTCATTAACAAATGGGAAACTAATAAATAATTTAAAGTCAACTATCCCTCCTTCTCTCTAGACTAGCTATATATAGAGGTTGATGCTAAAGAATGCAAACATAGAAAGAAAAAGTAGCATATATAGCAGGAAGTATTGACACAATAATGGTATATATAAGTGATCATTCTGTAATTATCCCTGAGTATCTGCATGTAAGTTGTGCTTAAGGTATGTAATATTCTCATGTGTATATCTTTCATATATAATACCATATCACATCACATATATGCATATTCACTTAACCAATTGAAATTTTGATTCTAGTCACTTTAAAATACACAATTCATTTTATAAAAATAAGTTGCATTTTATATAAAGATCGAGATCGCGTTCTATATCAGACAACCTTTATTATATAAATATTATATTGTTACAGCTATTTTTTATATAAAATACAACTTATTTTTATAAAACTGCTCATATGAACAGCTTGAAATCAGAATCGCACCTGTTGTACATGATTAAAAAGAAACACGTTATTAAAAGTGCAACGGGTGAGCTCAACATTTGTTAATCATTACTTGATAAAATATTTTTCATGTGTTAAAATTTTAATTAAGTAATAAATGATAAATGGTAAAACCAATAGCCACATAATAATAAATTTGTTGTGTGTGAGAAAATCGCACATTTGTTAATAATTACTCCCTCTTCTTTCTTTTTTTTAATAATAATAAATAAATAAATCATGACTTTGTCTTAACTTTACCTGTTCATCAGGAAATCCAACTCTCCTTCCTTTTCTCTCATAAATATCATTATGATTAATTCATAGTTGTTATATATACCTGAAATTAATTTACATTATTTATTTTTCAGTCCCCATAAAACCTAAATATTACAAGAAAGAAACTATCAGAGACCATGCATTCAGCTAACCACTGGGGAGGAACACTAGAGATAACCGGAGAAACCCACGGCGACTCCTCCACGGCGGAATACGATCACCGGAGTCCAAACTCCGACTGGGACAAGGCCTCGGTGTCCCAAAAAAGCCTCACGTTAGACGAGACACAAAGGAGTTGGCTGTTGGGTCCGGACTCGGGTAATAGCAAGAAGAACAAGTATGTGGATTTGGGTTGCGTTGTTTGTAGCCGGAAAGCGCTCCGGTGGACGGTGGGGGCGGTGGTTGTGGGCCTTTTAATCATCAGTTTGCCAATTATTATTACCAAGAGCTTGCCAGAGCACCGCCGCCGGCCACCTCCGCCGGATCATTACACGGTTGCGCTCCACAAGGCTCTTCTCTTCTTTAATGCACAAAAATGTACGTACACTTCTGCCTCTTTTTATTAAATAAGTTGTGTCGTTTGATTTTTTTTATTTGTTTAGAAGAATTCCAACGGTTACTCATTTGCCATATTAAGAAATGATATTTCCACTCATATTTTTGTGCTTCTTTCCCGTGAAGACGAAGGTAGTGGTTATTATGAAGTTAACTTTAGTCAATTGATCAATACAGTATCGATACGCAGGTCGGGAGGTGATCTTTTTCTGCGTGCCAGTACCGTATTGGTCAATTAATTAATCAATTTACCATAAATTTAACTTAATGGTAACCGAATCCGAAGATGAAAGTTGGGACACATTTCACTCGTTTGAGAGTATGTTGAAATATCAAATATTATGTAAAAATAACGCTCTCCTAATTTTTTTACTAATTTTTTATTAATGAAAATGGTCAAGTGATTACAATTTTTATTAATAATAAATTATTATCAATTTACTCTCTCTGTCTTATAATATATGACGTGCTAGAGTTGTGCACAAAAATTAAAAAAATAATTGTATAGCATTAAATATAGTACTAACTGTCTATAACACCATTTACCATATATACTTATTTCATACTCTCTCTTACATCTGTAACATTTTTCTATAAAAGGTAATTTTGGAAAGATTATATTTAATTCTCCTAGATTTTATAAAAGATTAAATAATTTGAAAAAAATAAAATCATCAAAAACCTCATATATTATGGGACAGAACAGAACTAAGGATGACAAATTCATGCATCTTTCATAAATGAGTGAGAGTATTTAATTATATATATATAAAGGATATAAATAATATTACAATCGCATTTAATATTTTCAAAGTAAAAATTGATGTTGTCATATTAACAAATATTGCTTAAAGTCGTTAGAATATATAATTATAAAAGTATCATTAAATATAAAATAAACATCATTATATTTTCGTTTGATAATATCAACAACCTACCTAGCTATTAGTATAATTTATAAAATACAAATAAAAAAATGTTTTTAAAAATGTGAAATGAACACGAGAAAATGATTAGGCGTTTTTTAGACGTTTTTACTTCTCTCTTTTTTTGTTTTTTACTTAATTTAATTGAGCGGTATTTGCAGGTCTTAATTTCCTTCCTTCATTCTAGTTTAATTTTTTTTCAATAAATAAATGAAAGTATACCAACTTATAATTCTACCCTAATAAGTAAAATATGTTAGTGTGTTATAAGTAGATTTTACTAAATACTACTAGTTCGAATAAATTAGTGATTTAACAGCACACCAACTACAATTTTTCTAGATTTAAATTGAGTTATTGTGTTTTAATTATAGGGGTGAGGGTATATACCCCTCATTTTGGACTAATGTAATACTGACCCCCTCATATTTAAAATTCATTGGATTAGTCCATAAGGCCATAAAATCTCTATTTAACCCTCCTGCATTTGGTTTTGGACCTTTGGCATCGAAGATCACAAAGGTCATTTTCTTCACCGCCAAAGGTCATTTTCTTGGCGGCAGATTGACACTTCTGTCCCTCCAAGTTGCCACCCACTTTTAAAGTCGTCTCTAAAGTTCAATTTTCGTCAGTTAGGTCTTTAAAATAGCATTTTATTGGCGTTTCCGTTCCTTCAGTCCAATTTGACCTCAACCCAACCCAGTTTAACTTAACCCGATCCAGTTTGACCCAACCCAAAATTTTAATATTTTAAAATATAATATTATTTTTAAAATAAGTTTAAAATAATAATTATATTTAATATTTTCAAAAATAATATTTACTATTTTAAAATAAATTATTATTTTTAACGGGTTGAGGTCAAATTAAGTTGAAAGAACGAAAACGCTAACAAAATGCCACTTTAAGGACCTAATTGACGAAAATTGAACTTTAAGGACTATTTTAAAAGTGAATGACAACTTAGAGAGACAGAAGTGACATTCAGCCTTTTCTTGACTGTTAATTAAGTAATTTGTTTAGTGACCTTTGGCAAAAATAATATATCAATTTGTAGAGAGAAAAGAAATATATTATTTTTCTTTAGGTTTTGTCAAACATTGATACAAGTATAGTTGGGGGGGGGGGGGGGGGGGGGGGGGGGGCGGAGGGCGGGGGGTTTATAAGGAATTGACCTGTTCCAGATAAATTCAGATTGTTTTGTTATGCATGAACCTTGTTATTAGTTTACCGGGGATGTCAAAATTTAAATTAAATAAAATAAAATAAAAGTAAACGGGAGAGATCTACAATATATATGCATCTGTCATAAAAAAAAAATTACGTCCTTAAGTTTGTATTCTAATAAGCATGTTACTATCCCTCCCAAAATGAAAAATCATTCAACTTTTTAAATACCTTAATTTTTATTTTATTTTTTGATTTATTGGTTAATTTTTTAGTTTGTCGTCGATATTTTAGTAAAAAACAATTTTAAAAAATATACTCAGTAATTTTGAATTCGTACCAAACACTCACAACAACAATTATCAGTAATCTCCGGGAATGACTTATTTTAAATGACTTATAAGTTAAAATATAAGTTGACTTATAAGTTGTTTTAAGTTGTGACTTATAAGTAAAAACGTTCGGCATCAATTTGACTTATAAGTCAAAAATTAAGTTAAAACAAGTTATGAAGATGTTTAGCTCATAATGACTTGCAAGTTGAAATAAATATAAACATTAATAAAAATGACATTAATAAAAAGAGGGACAAAATAGAAGAGAGACAAAATAGACATTACAGTTGGTCAAACTAACTTATTTTAAAAGGACTTATAAGTCATTTTAAAATAAGTTACAAATACTTGCTTCTTTTTTTTATTATTTAAAACTCAACTTATAGAAAAATAAGTCATATTCGAACAGGTGAATAGTAACAAATGACTTATAAATTAGTTTGACCAACGTATAAATCATTCCTGAACAGGCCCTAAATGAAAAATGAAATAATATGACCAATAATCAAATACCCGATAATCTTGATTTTAGTGGATATCTTCATGACCCGTAACAAAAATAACCTTTTATTTTTTCATATGTACATTTAGGGAGGTGATCAAAATTTTCTGTTTTTTATCGAACCGGTTGATATCAATATCGATAACGGCGGTATCGATTTTTTTTGGGTACCGGTTTTTCTGTATTTCAACACTTTTCGGTACCGGTAATGGTAAGAAATTTTTTGAATTCGATAAAAACCGAACCGAAAATACCAAAATTTAATAATATAATAATTAATAGTTAATGTTTTGTAGTTTTATATATTAAATAATTTTTTTTATATATTAATAATTTCTATATAATAGTAGTTTTATTATTATTTTTTAAATATTAATAATGTTTTGTAGTTTTATATATTAATTATTATTAATAGTTAATGATTTCTTAGTTTTAAAAAAAAATTGTTAATATATAAAAAAAATATTTAATTATTATTAATAATTATATATATTACTATGCGGTATAACCGAAAACCAAACCAAAAAAACCGATACCGATTTTGTACTGAACCGGTACCGAAATTGATGATTCGATACCGGTTCCAGTTCTTGCTTTTCCGGTACTTTCGGATCGGTACTGGTTCGATTTTTTACCCACGACCTCCCTATTTTACAAGTTCCACTAACACACATTGTGAATTGGGCAGCTGGAAAATTGCCCAAAAACAATGGAGTTCCTTGGAGAGGAAACTCAGGGCTTCAAGATGGAAACTCAACAGACACAAAGGGAGGGCTGGTCGGAGGGTACTACGACGCCGGAGACAATGTAAAGTTCCATTTTCCGATGTCGTTCACCGTGACCATGCTGAGCTGGAGCGTGATCGAATACGAGAGCAAGTACAAGGAAATCGGAGAGTACGACCATGTCCGAGATCTCATCAAATGGGGCACTGATTATTTGCTCCTTACCTTCAATTCCTCTGCCAACAAAATAGCCAAAATTTATAGCCAGGTATATAGCCAAAATTTATAGCCAGGTATGTGAAACAAAAACAAAAAATGACAAATGTGACTATCTGAGGGAATAAGAGGTTACGCTAAAAAATAGATTCATGACAGGTTCATCCAAAAAGTCATGACGCTAGTAATCTTGATAATAACCCACATATTTCACAACATGGGACTAAAAAATCACATTATGATAACTCTTGCATTGTTGCATAATTTCTTCAACTCAAGGAGATCATGTCTTGTAATATGATGATCAAAAAATTTACAAGTAATACTAAGTTTCTATCTTTTACATATGATTCAAAAATTGAAATCCCCCAATTATATCCAACTTTACTTGCTTTGCAAGGTTGGAGGGTCACACAATGGATCAACAACTCCAGATGATCATACCTGCTGGACAAGACCAGAAGACATGGACTACCCTCGTCCGGTCCAAACTGCATACTTTGGTCCAGACCTTGCCGGAGAAATGGCAGCAGCAATGGCAGCAGCATCCATAGTTTTCCGCAACAACGAAGCCTATTCCCAGAAGCTAGCCAAAGGGGCTGCCACAGTCTTTGAATTTGCCCGGGACAAAGGTAAACGAGCACCATACAGCCGCGGCAACCCAAACATTGAGCCCTACTACAATTCCACAGGCTACTATGATGAGTATATGTGGGGTGCGGCTTGGCTGTACTATGCCACAGGGAACAGAAGTTACATCGACTTGGCAACAAACTCTGGATTAGGCAGTAATGCCAAGGCATTTTCTATGATTCCGGATTTGAGTGTTTTGAGTTGGGATAACAAGTTACCTGCAGCCATGCTGCTGCTAACTAGGCTGCGGATTTTCTTGAATCCCGGATACCCTTATGAGGCAATGCTCAGTAGCTATCATAATATCACTGGTCTTACCATGTGTTCGTATCTTCAACGCTACCATGTCTTCAACTGGACTCGAGGTAAAGTCTTGCCCTTTCTAGAAATAACTTGTTAAGAGTATGATAGATTCTCATGTTAATATAGCGAAACCAGAGTTACAAGAAAACACTAACATAGCAATACAAAACTTCATTTTTCCAATTCCATGTGTTAATAATTTAGGATGCTAATTGATAGAACACTTAACCCCTTTTGTCAACCTTGAAAATCTAGTTGTCCATGTTTGCCTGTTTACGTGCCCTTAACCCCAAGCATAAGTTCTATGTGAAAGCACCAATGTTACAAACCTTAACCCATTCTATCCATCTTGAAAAGCTAGTTGTCTAAGGGGAGAGACCAAGACCTATATCAAGCCTACGCTTTAAAACAAGCATATTGAGTTTGCATCACTGATATTCATCAATGTTCCATATAATAGTCTCAAAAAAACAGTATATTGTCTATAATCTAATTTCTAAAATATCAAAACAAGCATATTGAGTTTGCATCACTGATATTCATCGATGTTTCATATAATAGTCTCCAAAAAACAGTATATTGTCTATCATCTAATTTCTAAAATACCATCATGCCTACGCTTAGAAACAACTTAATCAGTTTCAACTATATCTTTAAGAAAGTGAACTCTTTTCTAGATAAACAAATTACAATACCTACTAAGCGATCCGAAGAAGTATATCCCTAACGCACCATATACCATAGAAAGTGACGTTTCTGTTTCCTTTCTCGTTCCATGCACCATATCGAATCATGTAACATTGGGTTAAACATTCAGGAGGGCTTATTCAGCTGGACCCTGGACGTGGACAGCCACTTCAGTATGTGGCAAATGCAGCCTTTTTAGCATCACTCTTTGTTGACTATCTAAATGCTACTGGTGTTCCTGGTTGGAACTGCGGTCCTAACTTTATCTTAGCAGATGATTTACGCCGTTTCGCCAATTCCCAGGTTCCCTCATCTGCTAACTCTCAACCCTGATCTTTTACTCATTATTCATAACTCAACTAAACGAATCTAAGGGCTCTATGTTTTACACTAACAGATTAACTACATTCTTGGTGCAAATCCAATGAATATGAGCTACCTGGTAGGATATGGCAACAAATACCCTAAATATGTTCATCACCGGGGCGCATCCATACCCAACGACAACAAGAAATATTCATGCAAAGAAGGATGGAAGTGGTTTCAAAGCCGGAATCCTAACCCTAATACAATTACAGGGGCAATGGTAGGAGGCCCTGATAAGTTTGACAAATTCAAAGACTTGCGTTCCAATTACAGCTACGCTGAACCGACCTTGGCTGGAAATGCAGGATTGGTTGCAGCACTTGTGTCCCTCACAGCAAGTGGCCGCATAGGGATTGACAAGAATATCATGTTTTCTGCAGTCCCACCGTTGTATCCAGAAAGTCCACCACCCCCACCACCATGGAAACCCTGAAAATACAAAGTCGTGGAATTGTACCTGCTACACTCTTCATACTTGATCTTTTATTCTGTTTTCTGGGTTCATGTTTATACAATAGACATCTAATGATTCAATATCAGACATACACTTTGAAGGATTTCCAACAGACTAATACTATGTGAGATGCATCTTATTTTTGAGTGTGTTTGAGACGAATTTTAAGGCACGCCTAAACTATACAATATATTTTCAACTATACTTTAGATAACTGAAATCTTTGATGTATTAATATATTTTTTCCAAACCTTAAAATCTGTGTCAAACACGGTGAACAGGGGAAGAGTCCTTTACATGAGGGAGGTAGTATTAGCTTTAATGCTTAATGTTATGGCGAGTGAGGCTTATCCCAAAATCTTGTGCATATACAAATTCTAAGTTCTGTTTTTTATCCTAGAAACATATCAACCCTGTTTCAGATCCCTAACCTCACTCTTACTGTCAACCCGCCATTAACTGCAGATTTTTGGAAGCAGCTTCAAAAATCATTTTCTGTAAGGTTTCACTCTTGGTCTAGTACCTTTAGAATTGCCATAGCAATATTATCACAGTGCGGCAAATATATCCATGAATTTTGCAATTTAGTCTACATTCTTATTTAAGACCTCCATGGATATTTTCCTTACCACTAAAGTTTTCGTAACATATGCAAAGGAAAATGGAAAACCAGCACATAAATAACAATTGCAGAGAATACATGTTTATAATTCTTTCCAAAGGAATTTCATCCACAGAAATTTAACTGCCACTTTTATAAATAAAGATGCTAATGTATATATGGAAATATGAAAGGAAAAAGAAAGGAACAGATAGTCCTATGACTTATTATCAACCCCTTTCAAAAAAACAAAAGCCACGCTGCTTATCAAGATTAATTGATATTTACCATTATTGCAACGGGGAATTATTGAACCAACCGCATATTATTCCGATGATTTGAAGATATGATCCATCAAACTATTGCATATAGCAGGAGCCTGGCTCTTCTGGTGCAATTCGTCCAGGCCCATCCAAAGGAGCAGCAGCAACTCCTCTTTGATTCAACAGACACCTGAAGTGTGCTAATCTTGGAGTTACTTGCGTTAGATCCTCAGGTAGCTGATCATAAGGCGTCCACAACCTCTCTTCATCGAAGAAAAAAGGAAAACCACGCAAGAAGAGGGAAAAAAGGAATGTCATGAGCATCAGTTCAATATAGATATGGCAACTCACAAAAAACAACAAAAACAAAACACAGAGGTTTTGAGGACTACAACTGCATATACTAAAGAAGTGTTTTAATGAACAGAATATCATGGTTTCAGAAGTGACAACCAGCGTTATATGTTAAACTACTCGTTTACACCTGCAAATACAATTTAAATCTCTGGTTCAAAATTCGAAATATATTATTATTTAACACTGTACTAAAAGTAACTGGCGAATTCACTAATAAAACAAAAATTGAAACTGCAACTGCGAATTCATTACCAACTTACTGTGATGTACGAAACTCAGTCAAAGGAGAAGAAAATTGCAGGGTGATGTGATAACTCAAAGAAAATGAAGGTGGGTAACAAGCCTTATTCATTTCTTGTTTAGCCTATAACGTGACCATCCATAGCATTTAGAACAAGGATTCTCAATTTTCATTGCATGATATGTTTTTCTGAAACAGATTATAATAACTAATGAGTACCTGCAGCTGCTGCAGCACGTGGCCATATTGTTTGTTCGATATCTGATCCATCAATATGTTCACCCCACATGCATACCTCACCCCCAATAACTAATTTCTGTTCCATCGGATTAGTGATGTTTGTGAGTGGTTCATACTTGTAAACCTCCTGCCATGGGGTATCCAAGTGATCCAAATACCACATACCCTGGTTACTGACAATGCACCTCAACCCAGCTGCAACTACTCTCTCAGCAACACCACCTCCAAGCCTGTCAGATAGGTTGAAAGTAAAGAATTAGCCCTGCCGGGTTAGAAGCTAAGTAAAATAAAAGAACTGATGCTACATCACTCCAAGATTTACTATTAGTCTTTTCCTATTCAATATTTCAATTTATTTTCAAAATTCAGAAGTGAAATCAATTTTAAAAACTCAACTAGGATGAGGCAGAACGAAGCAAGTGTTTACAGTTGATTTTCTCACATAGTATAGAATGAGAGTTATAATCTACATAATGAGCTTCTCAATGACTAAACAGTAGGCTATATATAGCGCATTGGTCCTTTTTTCTGATGATTATATTGTTAGAATTAGATCACACACACGCACACGACAGTAAAGAATTAACACAACGATTTACGTGGTTCCCCAATTTGGATACGTCTACGGGAGCGACGTTCTATTTTATTATTCAATTGATTTCATAGGGTTTACAATAGAGAGTATATATAGTGACTACTCCTATTTCAACTCTAATTCACATTATAGCCCAAAATACTCATAATGCCCTTGTAACATCGATCCTTAAAAACTCTGTCCGCCGTCCGGCGGGCCCTGCGCTCCCAGCAGCGCGCCCCGGCTAGTGCTACAAAACTCTTGTCTGATCCTAACACGCCCCGTGCTACTCAAAGGCCTGTACTGGCGCGGCCCGCGCTACCCTTGCAGAAACTCCATACCGTACCAAGGGGGTTACGCCCCCCGCACCCTCCCAACCTTCGGTTCAACCCCAATCCCAACATATATGAATAGAGTTTGCTTTAAATCTGGATCATATTAACAAACATAATTTCTTCTTATAGAAAGTAGAGATGCTCGATAATGGAATATTGTCTGATCTCACCTTAACATATCATAAACTACTAGAAGTATTACGATAGAATAAATCATCATGGAAAACAAATTAGAGCACAAAAGCATGTCAATTACGATTTATTTGGAGAAAAAGATTTATGTTAGAATTAGACAAATATTTGCTGTCTTAGAAGTTAGAACACAGATTGTTAACCGTTCCGTATTATTTTAGGAGACCTAGAGTATATTCTCAGAGCCAAGGAGATAGTTGAGCTTGAGGCTCATGGGCTTTGATAGTACACCTATATGAGAACACACCTCACACCAAATCCCACGGTCATACCAGCAGAAAATTAAGCAAGCTATCACTCTTCATGATATGTTCTTATTAGAATATGTTGTATCATAATACGGTACTTCAATTAAATAAAGATAATAATTGATAAATTTAATAATTCTCACAGCCTATAATTAAGTTATAGACGTGAATATCTATCAGGCATACCAATTATGGACAACAGTTTTTGGGCTTAACTTACTGCCGAAGCTGTTGAAGGTCTCCTCCCTGCAATAATTTTTAACAAAATTTAGATGAAAACCCATGTAATAGAAAAAGTTTCTAGACCAAAATATTTACCAATTAACAACTTCATATCCATGGGAAACAGCAATTTTCTGTGCTCGCAAGACAAAGTACTGGTATGCTTCCGATTCATTCATCCCGTGTTGCTTTAACCTGAAAAAGAGAATTTAGATTTATACATTCTAAATAGAAATAATTTTCTTATAATTCACAAGAACGGATTTAGCATTACAGAAGTCTAGAGGACACCCTTCTCTCAAGGAAAAAGGAAATTATTTTGTAAATGGCAAGTCTTTTAGTAACATAACAGAAAATTTATTTTGCAATGGCTTTTGGAAACACGAGGAGGAGCCATTAAAAATGGAACTATAAATGGCATAATAATAGGTGTGCTTATTTAAACAAAGAAAAAATAGAAGTTATCCATTGCAATAGGTATGGAAAACTTGCTCATATTGTAAAGAGGTTGTGCTGGTGTAAGAAGCATGAAAATTTAACCAGGGAAAATAAAAAATAAAATAAAAAGTTTAAGAATCGAACTAGTTAAGATAATAAAACTATATGCTTCCAATAAAGGTGCTTCAAGCCTCATCAATATATATATATATATATATATGTGTGTGTGTGTGTGTGTGTGTGTGTGTGTGTGGTGTTCTCCTCTCCCCTCTCTATTTATCCATCCATGTGCATCATTTTCCATCATCAGCATCAAAATCCACACCTGATCTGCAATATATTTGGATCTGAAATTTTTTTGTACTTGCTAATAAGTCACTGAATCCATCATTTTAGAATGAACTTCTTGATGCTGACATCAACCATCTTATTCTCCTTATTATCTTTTTTTTCTGTTCATTATTTTCAGAGCATAACACCATTCAAATCGTGAGGGATTATTAGCAATTTTCTAGGCCGATGCCATGGATATTTACTTCGTGTGTGAGAAAATAATGCATAGAGGTTCTATTAAACATTAAAATATCTATTATAAATTTTTAGTGGTGCACACCACACTGAAATTTCAAGGCTCTTAAAGATAATTAAATTTCTCGATCCATGCTCCTAACTTTATTCAGTTTTGAATACTTTAATATTGCTAGTGAAATTATTTTAACTGCTCACATTTCTGTACATTTGTCAATGATGTGTAAGTTTTCTTATTTGACCCTAGTTTACACCTATTGAGATTGCTCGATTCTCATACAAATGGTTGAAGTCGTTTCTTACTATTTTTGAGCAGATAGAGAGTATTTCTTATGCAAAAATAAATAAATTAGACTTTTTGATGTTTTCATCGATGTGTATAAAGAGAAGGTATGGAAGTTGCTAAATCTCTTTTCGGTGTAGTGATTGTTAAAAAGAGATTACTACTCTCTCCGTCCCATAATAAGTGTGATGTTTTAGAGTTGGACACAACCATTAAGGAAATTATTGTATAGCATTAACTATAGTATCATTTGTCTATAATACCCTTTGTAATAAGGAGAGAGAGAGAGTTAAAAGCATCTGGGTATTGAAGTAGGAGTAATGAGGGGTAATTTTGAAAATATTGTAATTAATGCTCTTAGATTTTCTAAAACATCAAATAATTTGAGACAAATGAAATCACCTAAAACATCACTTATTATGGGACGGAGGGAGTATTATGTTTCTTGTAAATCCTTTTTTTGCAACATAAATCTATACAGGTATAAATAAGAAAACATAACAGGATGCTTAATAATGTTATAGTAGTAAATGAATAATTCCATAAGACTAAAGCATAAAATTGTCCCATGTGTCTTGACTCTTGAGTTTAACTTATTAGGAACCACCCCCACCCCCGTCAAACGTACAATCATTAGTGTAAAACTATCTGTTTTTAAGCACAACTAGTAGTGCAAAACTGACCCAAATGGGACCATTCTGCACTACAAACTTTACCTTGAGGTAGAGTTTTGGCTAATACCTAAATTCATGGGTAAAACCGTCACAAGTGGAAGTGGGTAAACTGAGGGGACAGTTTTGCATTTTTGTCATTACATAACATACATTTTCATTAAAAACTACGTCATTGCAATGAGTGAATAGTTTAGTAATTTCACTAAAACACTTATACTTAAGATGAAGAGAACAAGTATGGTCTTGAGATTGTTACCAGTTCCTTACACGAGGAGTTTTTCCCCAGCAACCTGAAAATATTATATGTACATATTGGTGATTTATCATCCGTTACTTATGCAGTTCAACTTAAAAAAGCGAGAGACAAATGTCCAAATAAGCTAAAGAATTCAGATGTACCTGGGGATTATTGAGATCTAGTATTGAAAGATAAAATATAGATATACAAGGAGTCTATTTGTTGGGGTGACACATTTTTCTTATCTATTAGTTGCATATATGTTGTGAAGAGTAGAAGTGTTCTTACATGCAACTTAGGTAACTGCTCTTTAATGTTTCCTACATGTATATTCAAGCATATCCAGCTACAAGAATTTGTTTGAAGATGACTGATGAAGTATAAAAAGTTTAATTAACTACTCTATGTTTTTAATTAAACCAAAAAAATTATTTCTATTTTGGGAATTAAGATTCTAGATATTTGGATTATTTATATTATGTTATTGTCTTGGTGAGAAAGTCATTTACACTTGATGTATTTTTTGGGTCATACTAAAGATTAAGCCCCTACACAGGTGCACTGTCCCAATATCACCTGGGTTATCTAACCCACTACAGTCCCTACCAAAAGTCATTGTCAGACTCATAACAACACAAGGGCCCACTGCTCTGATACCATTTGTTACTACCTGAACCCAATCCCGACCCGGCAAAAGGCTTAATCCATTGTCCCAGTAGCACCTTAGTAATCTTGGCCCACCATATGCCCACCAAAATTCTCCTCTAAATAGTAGAGTTGAAAGTTGAGACCTTATATACAATTTAGTCTATCCCACATGTTCTGATGTAGGAATAGAGTATTATTGGTTTACTTTGGCAGCATATAGCAAACAACAAAGCTGTTGAACTTACAAGACATGCAACAAACAGACTTTGGACTCACTCTACAAATCATCAAATCAAAATCAACTTCCTAAGGTTAATAGGAAGGATAAAGTGGTTGGCAGGAGAACAAGAAGCATACATAAATTAGAAGTTTAAAACATCCGCTGATCAGACAATAAATGTTCATCCTAGAAAGCTTAGTTGCTCCATCTGCTGTGACTATTTTTTTAATCTAATAATTAGTGATATTTTTGGAAAGTCATTCACGGTGTTTTATCTTTTAACTTTGTCTAAAAACAACTACTCCCTCCGTCCCGTAAAAATTGGCCTGGTTTGACTTTTTCAGTCGAATAGAACATTTTTGTAATCAAAGTTTGTACTATTTCTTTTGTAAATATAGGTGGAGAAACTATAACTATAAGAAACTATATAGAATTTACTACCACCTCCAATTTTCATAGGTTTAAAAATATAAATAAATATGTTTAATTCTTAATTCTAATATTGGTCAATTTGACCAAAAAATAAAACTAAGCCAGCTTTTGAGGGACGGAGGGAGTTCTAGTCGTTTAAATATTTGAAAAAGGAAAGAGAAAGAATGCCGCTAGCACACCAAGTAAATGGCTTAATCAAGTCAAAGACAGAAAAAACAGAATATCCAGATTCCATATGATATTTATCCGGATTCTGGGCATACTTTAAAAGGATCCACATGGCATGTAATGAGAAAATTAAATACTAGGAATAATAGTCCTGCAGATGCACGTAGTAATGCAAGTGACAATAATATGGTACGAAAAAACATAAAAGGAAACTCACTGGTATCCACTTCATCACCCCCCAAATGAATAAATTTATATCTGAAGATCTTACTGAAATCTGAAATTTTGGTTAGTTTGAGAATGTTAATTGTTTTTTACGTTGTATTTACCAAATCAAAGGCAATAATTTTCTAGCTGGAAAGTAGACTTACCTGAGAGAATTCCATCTATCAATTTAAAGGTGAATTCATTGCTGACATCAAGTGGCTCCTTGCAAGTCTGTGACGGCCACAAGGAAGGATAACCAACCCCCCTAATGATGTAAAATAGTTAGCTTCTTGAACTACTAAGCGAAAAAACCTTTAGTGAGGGATTAACATCTATGTCAAGCATAACACTATGTTTGGAACTAAAATTTGCACGAAAAAAGAAAATGATAAGTAACCAAAAAAATTAAGATCTTACCAACACTATATTGAACTTGATACCAACACTATAGTGTACTTAAGTTGGTCAGAACTAATTACCAGGAGAGAGCATGTCCTGGAACATCAAGCTCAGATAATACATTAATCCCTCGTCTTTGAGCATAACTGCGAAATATACTATTGAATATTTTAGAAAAGTGTCAGGGAGAACAAATTCTATTATGAGAAAATAAGAGTAACTGACTTGCCTCACAATCTCAGCAGCATCAGCCATTGTATATCGTTCTGCAAAAGAATAAGCACCATCCCACAGTTTTGGATATGAAGGTATCTCTAAAGGGAAGGACTGTTCATCTACAATGTGCCAGTGTAACACATTCTGCATGAGAGCAAGAAAGAAGAGAAACTACTGAGTCGATATTCAGATTATTGCGAACCAATATTTGGATTGAAACATCTTAAATTGTAGTTCAGATAGCAAATTCGTCTTAGTAGACTTGCTACCAGATGCCTAGAAATTTAATGTACATATCTGTTAGCAGTGCTTAGAGAGTTCAGTACATTATACTAGAGTTTAAGTATGTACTCTATTATATGACTGAAATATGTAAAGGACAGACTTCATTCGATCAAACTATTAATTGATTTTCCCAATCATCACCCTACTTAGGATTTTCATGCTATAATTTAATTAGCACAGATGACTAATTCCTGCTGCTTCTCATATCTTCAGCTAATATATGTTAAAATGTTCTGCAGAATATTATTCCTCATTGACTTTTCACTGCTCAAAGCATAGGACTCAGCCCATATCAAACTTATTGTTACATTCTCTTTGATGGATAAAATCATATAGTCGTTACAATTTCTAAAGCTTGACAAAAAGGATTGTGATTGCGACCATTTTTCAGGGCACCAACGTGAGATGTAAAAGTGAAAGTATGCAATTTTGTTAAAAGCATCGTGTTCAGAATCAAGGAACGTGCATCCACTCTTCAAACCTCTTCTGATTAAGAGACCAATCTTTGACAACATAAATGCCTTTTGTTGAGATCATCTCTATCAGTGTAGAGAGTTGAAAACAACGTAAAGCTTTTGCGACTTGCTCAACATCTTTGAAAACTGACTTCAGAACAATGGCATAAGAGCATTCGAGCCAGCATTGGTGGATATTGGGAAGAATTGTGACAGTCGACAACTCTTAGAGTGTGACTCGCTGTCACGCAATGATGGACTCTCTATGGGAAAGGTGTTGATCAGTACAGGCTCTCAATGGAGTGGTAACAGCAATGACCTCATGGAGCGTGGAAAAAGTGTATGATTCTTTGAAGAGAGTACTCTTTTTCAAGTGTGGTGACAATCATGTTGTTGGATGAGTGAGGCAATGCATTAATTGGAGCAATAATACATTGTGCACAATAAAAATGAGATATAGTCACAGGCTTCGATAAATAGAGGTGTTTCGGATGTGGATTAGCTATTGATGTGAGAGTGCTTTTGGAATCTCCAACTGGGGTGGTGGATGTCACATCGAAAAGTAAAAATGACTATAATAGATGGCTGGATCCATGCTCACGTTACGTTGATTAATATTTTTCATACTTCACATACTGTATTATCAGTTTATCTTCGTCTTTGGCCATAGCTGCAGCTACAGTTCATGTGGGTTAATTGGCCACAAAAGTAAAACAAGTTACAGGAAAAATCTATACTGGCCAGCTACACGTGTAAAGAGAGAGTCACATGCACAAGTCTCCGCATTAGCTTGAATGATAATTAAAGTATAGGGTAAAATGCATTTTAACACCTGTGGTTTATAGGTTATTGCATGTCACCGCCTATGGTTTAAAAACTACCAAATTACCACCTGCGGTTTCCTAAAACTTGCAACGCGCATCGTTTCTCCTTTTTTAATTAACAGTGCTAACTGCAATGTTATGATTACTATACTGCCCTTCTTGTTGCCATATTATACATAATAATTTTGCTCAAGTCTTAGGAATTCTAAATATATGGACTATCTTAATTAAATAATAATATTTTGTATTATATGTATCCAACCTTTTAAAAATTGAGATATTACTAAGTTAATTATGTAATATATATATATATATATATATATATATATATATATATATATATATATATATATATATTACAAGGACTAATAAAAGATCTGATTATTCAATATATTAATGATAATTATTTGTGACTTTAAAATAAATAAATAAGTACATCAAATGACATATTATGTTAACAAATTAATTGATTAAAGTATTTTTCATCTAATATGAAAAAAGAGACGAAAAGCTCTAATTTGTGCAATGTGACTGTAGTCTGGAAGCTATTAAACCGAACAATAACGGTCCTCAAAACCCATCAAATACAAATTATTATTAGTATATCTCAATCACTGAAAAGTTACTGTGCATGGTAATTTTTAGTTAATTACTTTTTTCAATCTTTATTACGCACATGAGGCACATCTGATTAAGCCCCACCAAACTAGTCAGGTTGCTAAATTGGAAACAGCGTGCTACGGGTATCACAAGTAGAAGATATATTGATGTTCATAAACTTTTATAGAGAGAGCAAAAGTTTTAAGGAGAGATGAGAACTTTTAGATAGTTAGGTTTTAGAGAAAGAAAGTAGAATTATAAGGGAGAAAGTAAAATATAATTTTGAAATAAGTCAACTCTAGATAATATGTGAATAGATATATGTGGCCAGTGATAGTCCATATTCACTTACAAATGACATATAATTAATGTATTTATTATATTTCTTTTTTATCTTTCTATAATTTTAATTGATGTAATTAATTTTATTTATATATATATATATATATATATATATATATATATATATTTCGTAGAGAAATATTTATTTCCTTAAAGTACATAATATTTATTACTCCCATGATTGGTAAAGAAAGAATTACTTTTTATTGACTTTTAATGTAATTTTTTTTGAATATTGATTTTTTAAAATTAAATTTATTCCTAACCAAACACACAACAAAAATAGATTAGACATTTATAAAACACCTTATAAGTTATATGCAACAATTAAATAACACATATTTTAATCAAAAATAGCAAAAATAAATTATTGTTTATATTGCTGTGTACTCCAACTACTTTGACCTTTCAAATATTTTTAATGATTTTTGGGAGTTGATTTTTGTAAGTAGTTGGTGATAAAATGAGAACAATTAAATAAAAACAAATGAAAATGGCTAGTATGTTAAATAGGAGCTATGGAGGGTATTTAGGACATTTGGATAAGGAATATGGTTGTTGGACACTAAACCACACATAATTGGGCGAGTGGGTAACACTTGCTGTTTAATTTGACAGATTTGAGGTAACGTGCAAATTTTAGGAAACCACAAGTGGTAATTTGGTGGTTTCTAAAGCACAGGTGGTAACATGCAATAACCTATAAATCACAGGTGATAAATTGTATTTTACCCTAAAGTATACATGTTTCTTTTATTTTTTTCTGAAGGATTGCTTCCTGCAACATCTAGATCTTATGTTATTATCTTAAAGCATACCTGAGCATATTTCTTTTCATGAATGGACCTGAAAATTTTTCATTATCCCAGCTTCTTAGATAAAGAGTGACAAGTTATATATTCTATTTATCATAAGCACTGTTTGAAATGTAAATGGAATGCACCAACATAGAAATCACTTACCAGCTTTGCATAAGCCATAGAATCAATAACTTTCTTTATCATTGGCAACGGTTGATAGTGCCGAGATGTATCTGCACCATTCTCAATCACAAGTTTAGAAATAATATATTAGCATCTTATAAGGGAATACGAAAATTTCAAAAAACACTCTGTTTGTATCCATAATACTTCAACTTTCAAATAAGCATTACCAATTCTGAGATTAGTATTCTACAATGTTAACCAACTGTTGGATACTAACTTGGAAGTTTAATCCCTAATATACAATAGATAACTTTCTACATATACTAGAGTATCC
Source organism: Panax stipuleanatus (assembly GCA_020205555.1). Lineage (NCBI taxonomy): Eukaryota > Viridiplantae > Streptophyta > Magnoliopsida > Apiales > Araliaceae > Panax > Panax stipuleanatus. The sequence continues at coordinate 121,157,509 of CM035119.1, read as the reverse complement.
AAGTGTCACCAAATACGACCTACTTTTGTGTGTTTGTGTGTGTGTGTGTGTGTGTTTGTCTGCATAGGTTCCCCGCCCCCAAAATTTACTGATTGGCTCAAGACAAATTAATAGAAAAACAAAATCTGCATACCAACATAGTAAAGAATGACAGAAGCATCTCACCAATTAACAATCCTCTATAAGAGAATCTAGGCTGATCAGAAATGGTCCACGGAACCTGACGAACTTCAATTGCTCTGGTGCTAAAGTTAAAATGGCACACTTGGCTGAATGTCTGCAACATATCATAAAACGAATAGTGTCAAAATCACTTCCAAGTCTTTTGCAAACAAAAACAGCAAGTCTCAGGAGTGCTTTAGTAAGAACATATAACCTGCAGCCCATGTAGAGCCCCATAAACTGTCCGTGCCTGCAATAACATGAGTTGAAACTTATCATTTAGCATCTACTTAATGTTACTTATATCATTTCAAGTGACCAACACATAAGCATGTCATCCCAACATTTAGATACCAAATTCATTCTACAATTGAATAAGATATTGAAACTGTAATTGAAAAAAATAATAATGAGAAAACCTCTACAATCTACACCAGTTGCAGCTTAAATTGGAATCTACCAAATAGTAATTGAAATACTAACTAAATTGACTCTTTCAGAAAATATAATTTTTAACAATGGCATAGGTTGTTCTCTCGGAAATCAATGTTCCTTATAATCTAGGCTCTTGAAACACCCTTCAATCCATCAACAACATATAAACCAACTAACAGGAAGAACTTCCAAAATGCTCTTGGAATAACAAAAATGAACTGCTACGCCAAACTGATGTATCAAAATTCAATACCTTAAGAAATTTAGCCCTCAGGTTGTCAACAACTTACATGGTAAAGTAAGGCTTAACGTTATGACCCTGAACAAGAGCTTGGGTAAAATTCATAATATTTTGTTTGGGGAGGGGGGGGGCAACAAAAATAGAGGAAAAAATGGGTAGGGACTCATAATTTAACATTATTTTCTGTGTAGGCAAAGTTTTCAAGATGATTCCGACTTCCAAGTTATTCTGTTAAATTGCTGACAAACACGCTCTCTTTCTTCCAGTGACAAATACACTCTTTATTTTGTTATCATCTAGTTGAGGATTGACAGGACACTTTTTGTTATGCATATTAGTTGACAGTATATCTAAACCTCAATGAAACACACTTTGACATGAGACAATAATTAATCACACCAACCTCAATATGTGCATAAGCCGGCTTTCCATGTGCAGGGATGGATAAGTTGTATGATTCATCAATACCATATTGTAACTGCATCACACAAACAAATTAGTGACAGAAATTGACATTTCCAGTAGCCAACTAGACAAGCTATTCAAATTGGATATGTCAAAGAAATTCAATGACATTGGGAACTTAAATTTGTAACAATGAGGAAAAACTATCTATTAGCATATACAAAACTTCAATTTCAGGAAGAACACTACTTAATCCAATACTGTGCTGGATAGTTATATATTTGATGCAAGCAACAATCTGACGACTACGATAACATGGCTATATTAATTTTGGAATTCTGAAATAAGCAAAGAATTTTAAAAAGTAAAAGCCAAGTTTATTAGAAAGAGTATGCTAAGTAAATAATTATCTCCATCGACAATTCCATACGGAGCAAGATATTTAGGAGTGGAATAAAAAAATAAATTAAAAAATTGATATGTTTCTTAAGGTAAAAGCAGATTTTATTGAAATGTATGAGAGAACAAAAAGACAAGTAGTCCTCAAGAGAATACAAGGGAAAAAAAACAAATAAAGCAGACAAAATAGACAGGAACTTTCTCTAAGCCTGTGCTGTACACTCTCTAACCCTCAAGCCAATGCACTGACAAAACAGATGATATTTTAAAAGGAATTAAAAAGGCTATACGCCTATACCTCAAATCAAGTGCATTATAGTGTAATAATTCTAAGACCATGATCAAGATAGTTAATACAAGTACCGCTGATGGCTATAATTGATGTTTATTGGGTCATATACCATTTGTAAAACTGATGCAAGTAATATACAAGTATACCTCATCACTTGGAGAAATGACGACCACGTGAATTCCATGTAAAATTGCCGAGGGATCAAAATGGGAAAAGTTAGAATCAATAACATGGGCTGTTTTGACGACAGCAAGTAACCTCGAGAATCCATCCTTTAGAATCCCAGAGGCATCAGGATATTTAGTACCTTCAGTCTTTAGCTCAAAGTCCTTACTGAGATAAAGACTGTTATATCCATAGACCACCGATTTTGGCATCGGCCATATGTTCAATTGCTTTACATCAGCAGAATATACAGCAATGACTTGAATCAAAAATCCAAGTAGAAAACTTTCCACCATTAACTTCCCCATTACAGAATTCTAACAAATACACGAAAATGAGGAGTTAAAAATTATTTAAATTAGCTAATAAAGTGCGTTAATTGTCTATCTAATACAGAATTTCTGAATTTGTCTCGTTTTGTGCAGCTGTAAATTATGATAATCAGATTATGACAATCACATTATTTACCGATAAAAAACTGATATTTCCACACCAGAATATAATATTTCTACCAGGTTCTCAGATGAATAGTAGAGAAACCCTTGTTAAAATATCAAATCTCCATGTGAAAACATCAATTCCCTTGGTGATATCATATTATTAACAATCTGTTAATCTAGTCTGCCTGTGTCGAATTAATTTGTGATCTAAATGAAAAATATTAATTAACTAAATAATAAATGTTCACATGCATCCATTTCATTTAGTCAACCCAGTGTGGAACCAATAACATTATTTCTTGGTTGTTTGTCTAATCTAGAAAACCAAACCAGCCTTTCCCTATTAGGTGATTTGCTGATATTTCTCTAACCGTTGAAAACCTAAATATTCAAAGGTCAAAGCTAGCTGAACCAATGTTGCTAATTCTTCCTATATACTAGTTTGGAGAATGATATTTCCAGTATACTTTATTTTAATCCAGCGCAAATGTACAAGTATTAAAGCACAGGGTACAGTAACAATGCAAAATTTGTGCTGGATTGGACTAAATTGCACCCGAAATATCATTTCTCTTATATCAAATAATATCTACTGCACATATATAGTAATCAACAATTTCCAGAAAGAAAGTGAATATAGAAGAAATCTCCACCCACTATATTCGATTTCAGTAAAAATCTGAGGAAAATAAAAAGCCCAGAAAATGCGCATTTTACTAATTTGGCAATTTGGGGAAAATCAGTAACTAAAAACATCCATACATACAAATGAATTCAAAAGTATAAGCACATTCACTAATTTAACATCTTTTTATGAGTTTATATCAATTATTGTCCTTTCATTTTTATGGCAGAGCTTATAACAAGTGGAAATTGTTGGAAACAAAAGAAAGAAGAACAAAAAAACCCTACCCAGTTCATACCTATAGTGATGGAGAAATCGATGTGGGTTGTGGTGCCTTGCATATTTTTCTGGGTCTCATAGTAATGGGTATTGGTATATATAGATTGTTAGATACACCTACAAATTTATTACTTATACATTTATGAGAGAGAGAGAGAGGGACTGTGAAGTAAAGAGGGAAAAAGATGTCATGGCACTGAAGATGCATGGATAAATTTGGCAGACCTCCATAGTCTGAATCATTTCAACTACTTTTACTCCCTCCCTTTCTATTGCTTTTTAATTTTTAGTTAACCTTTTAAGGTTAAAACACAAAAAAAAAAATATTATAATTAATATTTTGTGTAATTGATTAATTTGAATACTCTTTTTTAAAAATATTTTAGGAATATTAAAATAAACAAATTAGAATTAATTTTTTAATATAGTATAAAAAAGTACATAAATACTTTTTTTTATTGGAATTTGACGTATGCAAAATATATTTCTCTCTAAAAACGGCAAATAAAAAGAAACATTGAAATAATATTTAAGAATTCTTATATCTCATTTTTGTGGCCTCTCAAGTAATCTTATTATAATTGGTTCACGAAATTGTTTTCCCTTTCATTCTTATAAGTATGGGTGTAAATGAATTAAGTCGAGTATTGAGTTGCTCACATTTGGTTCATAAAATTTATCTGAATCAAGGTTTAATTGAGACTTGTTTAGCTACCGAGTCGAACTCGATCTGGAATCGAGCTCAAACAGTTTGAACTTTTCGAGTGAATGTGATCCAAGTCTCTACAGAAAATTATAATTTGAAAAAACTCGAGTAATTTATCGAACTTTAAAATTTGCTCACATTTGAATCGTTTATATTTTGAGTCGAGCTCGGATTGAACTTTTAGTCGAACAAGTACAAATAAAGCCCGAATCATTTGGTTTATTTTACTACCTTACTTATAAGTTTAGTTATATTATTATTATTATTTTAATTAAAATATTTATATTTTCTTATTTAATTTTTTAAATTTATATTTTTTATTTTATTCTCATATACTTTCGTTTTAAGTTTAAACTTTAATTTATCAGTATTTGTGATGCCCTCAAATGCGGGTTCCCTAACCTCAGGTTTGGTGCTTACGTTCCATCATACATATCACATCTAACTACCCATTCATTAATGAAATATATCATTCATTACATGTCTTTAATAAAAATATACCTTAAAACATAATTATATCATACAATCTTTTGCTCACTCATGCATAATAACATTGTATCTAAGGTTGAAAGAGTTAACGAGCCTTTCACTAGCAAAGGCAAGGGCAAGATGAACAAGTGTCGAAGACTTGTTTATTTATTTGAATGATGTTTATGTTAAGACTTATTTAATTTGTTATGCTTCCGTATTGATGTATTTAGGTTAGATTACCTGGTATTGAATTGTTTAAGTTGTTGTAACCCCTTAAGGGGAGGATTTCATTTATAACCTTGTTTATGGGTAGTTAGATATGTTTTAATTGGACAGTGAACATCAAATCCTGTGGAAATGAAGTACTCGAATTTGGGCGTGTCACAGTTCTGTCGAAGAAATTGGTTAGGTTATATAATTGTGCGCCAGTAAGGAGAAATCCTTATCGAAAAGCCCCCTCTTTTCTAGGAACGATCTAGTTGTCAATATTGTGAATCTATAATATTAATTGAGAACAATTGTTGAAAGATTAAAAATGTGTTGATTGAAGATAAATGATTTATGGTATAAATTTATTCAATTTTTGATATAAATAGAAGTGTTTGTCATGAGGCGTTTATTGTAAATTTGACTTATTATTTCATGAACCTCCATGTGCCAATTTGTCAAATCGTCGGCATAAATTTATCTCAGTTTTGTTTTATTATTATATAATAGTAATAAAACAGAAAACTTTTTATATAAAATAGAGAACTTTTTATAATATATATAAAGTTTTTTGTTTTATGAGAATATATTATATTATATATAAAGTTTTTATTTTATTATAATATTGTATTGCATAGTATTGCATAGAAAAATCAAATTTCGCCTGTGAATTTTTTTCTGTTCGTCCGTGAAGATTTTAAATAGTGTACACCACCATTCTCCTATAAATAAGGTGTTTAGTTAAGAAATGAAAATCACACCAGAATCAGATAATTATTCTTCTATAATATTGTACGTATTTTTTTATAGTATAATAATACTTTGAGTGTAACTAATAGTGCAAGATTTTCTCAAGATAATTCCCGTCATACCAGTCAGATCTAGTATCTTATTAAGGTAAACGATATTATTTTCTTTCAATATTCTTAAAGGATATTATTTTATACTCGTAATAGATATCATTTTCTTTTATACTCTATATTATGTAAGTGATATTATTTCATTTCATATTCTAAAATTTAAACTTACTATGATAAGTATTGCTTCTATAATTCTTGAAATGATTATATATTCCTTAAAGATTGCGTTTCATCTAATATTACTTCACTGGAATATTAGTCTGAACTTTTTTATTAAATTTTAATCTTTTCATGTCGAGGTACTATTCATCTGGAGTACTATTCACCCAGGATACTATTCACGATGAAATTAGTTTCTTTTTCTGTCCAAATTATCTTGATATATGAATTTTATTCTTGAATTTGAATCCACGTTTTGATCTTCATGTTGACAATTTGAACATTCTTGAACTTTGAATAAATTGAATTATAAATATATAATATTTATCCTTGATATCACTTGATTCATTCTTTATATCATTGTCATAATCTTCAGACTTTAATGGTGATGAAAGTTCTCTTTGGCCTGTAGTACAAAGATGAACTGTTGGTTGATGAATATATTTGGCCCGTAGTGCAAAGATGGACATGTGTTTGGCATGATCATGACCACTGGTGATACAAATGAATATCTTTGGCCGTAGTGCAAAGATAAATTATTGATTTAAAATATTTATTGATTAGTGTTAAATGGATAAAATATTGATGATGGACTTTTAAATCATAGAAGATAGTAGATATCATGCTCTACTTGACTTTTCTAATGGATTGTTATTTTCGCTGCAGTTGTTGATTTAAAACTTGTTGTCTATCATATTCTATCAGATTTTTCACTGTTGAGGACTAAGAATAATTTATTCTTCATTATCTTAGTCATAATATTATTTATGGGTAGTTGTGCTCACCATTTTCCTTTTATTGTTCTCCTCAGAAAATGAGAGTGTCGCTGGGACTAGTCGGGGATTGGATTAATGATCCGAGATAGTTTCTATAGCAGTCTTCATTATGTTGTGAAATAGTGTGACAAAAATTATAATGATGACTTAATTTGAGTGTGGATATTTTCGTATTATATACGACACAATATTTGTATTGAAACTCACAGTTTATGTGTGGTCGTATTTTGCACGACAGATTAATAGTTGTAAATAGGAAGATTTGTATTTGGATTTTGTAGTATATAGTTGGTGATACAAAATGGGTTGTGTGAACCTATTTTGGAGGCGTCACAGGTATTATTGGTAGTAAGTTATTTCCTTATATGCAAACAAATTTCCTCCCTATATTTTGATATGAGACTGGATTGTTACAATGAACATGAATGTTAAGTTAATGTATCACTGTAACAAGTGATTAAAACCTTATTAATTGGTTGAATGTTAATTGAAAGAATAAATAATGAACATTGTAAACATAAAATGCTTTAAACAATGTGAATGTTTAGTATATGCGTAGAACGGATGTGGTTAGCATATATATGAATGTATGACTTAGACGTTAACTAAATGATGTTAGATTATGACATTTAGACATCAGAAAGCCGTAATGAATGATAACGAACTGAAGAATATTTTGAATTTAATGAATCAGATAACGTACGCTAGAAGGAGAAGTTAATGTATAACATATGTGAAGTCGGATTGTGGTTTATTGGTGTGTCATTATGATTATATCATGTTGGACATATAAAGACCGAATAAAGTAAAGAATAGAAGAATGCATAAGGAAAGTTTTCTAACTCTTGTCTATACTTTGTGTTAGGCAAGTTTCCTAATTTCATCTAATTATGTTAGTATGAAGTATGTATGATGATTTTAAGATAAAGTGTACACAATTCTTGTATGAATATGTGTATTCTATGCTTACACAATTTTTTTTAGTATTTGTGCAAGTATTCAAGACATGTTATGACATGAACTGTTTAAGGAAGTGTCGATGCCATTTGTTTAGGCTAAACGCATGTTAAAGGATTTTATCTATTTTTTATTAAATATTTCAAAATATTAATGATGTTATGTTATCCAAATCTAATTGATTTGTTATGGATTCAAAGGTAAGCCTGAGGAAGAATAAACAAATGTATTTAGTCGAATTTTCAACTGACACGTAAGGTGTCAAAAATTTAAACGCATAGTCATTTAACGGATGAGTGTTGTACAACATAGAATACTATAGGTTGATCACCTAGACATTCTCGTAAGTAATATCAGACTTACGGTTTTAATGTCAGGTTGTTCTTTTCAAAGAAAGTAAAGACAAAATTCTTGGTCCTTTGACCAACTCAGAATAAATGACTGATATGTCATCTCAAAATGTTTTAAAGGAAATAAAAGTGTTATTTTGTTATTCATATTATTTCATAACTAATTGCTCAGTTGTAGAAGAATAATAATATGATTCTTGATTTTCTTTTTATTAAATTGTTATACTTGCTGGGCAATTAAATGTTCATGCCTTGAATTATATGATTTCAGCTAAGGCCGAATGGATTGAAAGATCCGGTAAGGATAAAGGAAAAGCTAAGATGGATAAATAGAAGACCCTTGTAATAGTATAGTATTATTGTGTAATTAATAATAATATGATAATATGAAATATGTAATGTTTATAGAAACCTAGGAGAATGAACGGATATGATGTAATAATATAGTAATTGCATTCATGTCAATAAGATATATTATTAGATATATGTGTATGTTGTAGTACCGTGTGGCACCTTATCCAGTGTTTAAAGGTATTCAGATTTGGGGGCGTCACGTCATACACAAACATAAGGTACTAATACACATGTTTGAAACCCAATTTGACCAAAAAGTTTAAGCTATTAGGTCTTGAGCCAATTCATGTATATTAATCCTTTAATATTTCATTACTTTTCCGATGTGAGACTCCAACTCACTTATGATAGCCTAACAATCTCCTTCTAACAAGTGAGTTCATTATATCAAGAGCTCTCCCTCACTTGAACATTTCCATTCAATCACCATAAAACTAATTTTTAGCTAATCATTCTTGATTTTTTCTATTAATATTAAACTTTAATTAATAATTAAATATATCTTTCTTCAATTACCACGATACCAATTCTCGAAACCAATTCTCAGTTAAATCCATCGAGAATTCAACATCACACCATCAAGAGTCGTTTAGGGGAAAAAACCATTCACCAAGAATTAAACATTTATTATCATCGCGATACCAATTCTTGAAACTAATTCTTAGCTAAACCCATCGAGAATTCAACATCACACCATCGAGAGTCGTTTAGGGAATCGTTGAATTCAACATTCATCGCATGTCTTTGGAAGAGTGGTTGTCCAAAATTTAGTTTTCGAACCACTATCGCGTATCTCTTTGAAGAGACTCATCAACATGAGATCAATATTTTGTAGCTCTGATACCAGTTGTTGAGAAAAAAATAGGGGAGCTCACGTATTACATGCGCCTACACAAGGCACTAACACATGTGTTTGGAACTCAATTTGACCCAAAAGTTTAAATTATTAGATCTTTAGCCCATTATGTATATTAAGCATTCATTTTGTCATTATTTCTCTGATGCGAGACTCTAATTCACTTGTGATATGCTAACTAACATCTAACTGTTCGTAGCTTGACTCGTTTGACTATATAAGTAAAGGAGTTTGTTAGACGTTGACTTATTGAACGAGCTTGAGTCGAGTTTAATCTTGGCGAGTCAAATTAAGTTTTTCAATTGTTCATTTCAAGTAAAAATGATAGGAAATCTACTTGAAAACCTCAAGAATCAAGCTATTAAGAATACCGATTCGTAGGTATGAAACCCACTCATCAAATACCCCCAAACTTGAGACTTTGCTTGTCCTCAAGCAAAACCATGCACATGCAACTAGATACAATGCTTATGAATGCAACTGTCAGTTTATACAAAGTTAACCAATATTGCCTCAAAGAAATCACACAAATATAACAACAAATCCAACCAAAACATATCCGCAGTTCAAACCCCTCTATGAATCACTACCTGTTAACACCACTGCGTGTGTGTGTGCTTAACAATAACGTGTTCAACTACAGTTCAAATATATCACATAATACGCATCTTAGCTAGAAAATACAGCTTTAACTCACAGAATCCTGTAAACAAGGTAAGGCAAACACGATTCAACATCCACCAAGTCAGAAGTTAATATGGGAGATTCGCTATATTTATTCCTTTACGGGGGCATTTTTGCTCGTTTTCCCGTATCTCTACTTTCCTCATGACTGTGCATTGTTTAGTTCCCTTAGGCTTTTCAATGATACCCGTGTAACGAGCGTTCGACCAACGACTCCCAAGCCAGATGACTTTAGGGCGCTGGGTGTAAAGACATCCCCTAGGGCTTACTTACTCAAGTATCAAAGGCCACAAAACTAAACAAGTTACGGTGTTTATTTCAACTTTCTTTTTCTTGCTTTTTTTTTTTCATATTTTTCACATTTTTTTCATTTTTTTTTTCTTTTAGATAGCTCCCATATTTTCCCCCAAACTTAGGTTTCTGCCTAATCTCAGTCATTACTACCAGTTTTTACGAAATCTCTGCCATTTGAAACTCAATTTCTATCAAGACGTCAATTATATATGTGACTATTCGACCCAAGTTAAACCACATTGTCATCCTAACGTGCTAACCAGTGCAATAGTGTCAATCAGGCAACGATTCATGTAAAGGCTGGAATTTACGTCTATGTCCTAGTTATCCTTACTGTTTAAGTTCTATGTAAGTCTAATCTCATCACTGACTAAGGTTTCTTCATACAGACTGACATATTTGACTCATGTAATCCTAACTAATGACTCTTTTTGTTATTTTTAAAATTTTTTCAATTTTTTTTATATAAGCATAAAAACTTAACTAAAGCTACTCAAACACTAACATGCAATATGCCAACAATATTTAAGAATATAAAACCAACCCCCAAACTTAAACTGAACAATGCCCTCATTATGAGAATAAAGAAATTAAACTTCGAGGACTTCCCTAATAAATCAAACGTCTGGCCCGCCACCCCCTTCACGTCAGAATCTGAAGGTGGATAGCCTAGGAGTGGTTGTGGAATTGGGAACTGAAACGAGTCGGTGGATGTGTTGAGTCTTGTGAAGGTATCAGCGACGGCGAAGTTGAAACTGGTCAAAGTATCGAACATGTGGCTTTGTATCGCCACCAGTCTGTCATCCCTCTTGTGCTGTTGATCCATTTGGCGATGAAGGTTTCTGAGCATAGACTTCGTCTAGCAAAAAGCGCTGGGCGTAGTGGCTTTTTCTTCTTCAGACTGTGGATCCTCCTCCAACTCATCCTCGGGCAACACATAGTCCGCATCCGGAACCTCATCCTCCCCCTCATCCGAGTTTGGAAGAATAAAGCCTAAGTCGCGGGGATGTGAAGGTGCCCCCTTCCAAGTTTCAAATCGGGCAATCAGCTTCTTGTCCAATATATGCAATGGTGGCTGTGACAGCTCATCATCTGCCCACTAGACACCTGCTTGCCTGCACAGACCAGTGATGAGGAATGGATGTGGTAATCCCCCCGTTAGACTCCCTCTCAAGCACCGACGAATGGAGAAATTGATGATCGTCCCAATATTGATGTGGAGATCCTTGACGATTGCATAAAATAGCGAGATCTTTTCTTTGGTAATCTCGCTCGTTTGTGTGGAGGGTAGTAGCTTTACACAAATGAACGAATGCCATATTTTTCCATATTTTCTCAAACTTGAACTTATGATGAGCGTGCCTCCTCTCCTGCCCTTTTCCCACACTGTATTTAGCTTGCATATCTCCGTGAGAATTTGATCATAATCAATTCCACTATCTCTCAATTCTGTGTACTGACAAACCCCGGTGTGACGCCCCCAGAATAGGTCCATTCAACCCAACCCATTCTGAGTCGCCAAATACATGGTACAGAATTCAAATACAAACTTTATATCATACGGTCGTGCAAAATACGACCACACAACTGTGAGTGTCAATACAAATATGTAGAAAATATTAAGATTCAAACTAAGTCCTCATTACAATTATTATCACACTATTTATCAGAAATAGTGAGGACTACTACTGCTCTAACTCGGACCATCACTCTGTCCCCCGACTAGTACCCGCAACATTCTCATTTCCTGAAAAGGACAACAGATGAAAAGGGTGAGCTCAACTAGCTCAGTAAAAAATATTATGACTAAGATAATGGAAAATAAATTATCGTTAGTCTTCAACAAATCAGATAAAATATAATGGACAACCAACTCTAGATCAATATTCGCAGCGGAAATAACAATTCATTAGAAGAGTTAAGCAGAGAATCAAGTCTACTATCTTCTATGATTTAAAAGTCGATCATCAATATTTTATCCCTGTAACATCAATCAATATACATCTCGAATCAAATACCCATCTTTGCACTACAGGCCAAAGATATTCATTTGTATCATCAGTAGTCATATTCATCTCAACACCTGTCATCTTTGCACTACAGGCCAAAGATATTCATCAGGTAATCATTCATCTTTGCTCAACAGGCCAAAGATATTCATCAAGTAATCATTCATCTTTGCTCTACAGGCCAAAGATATTCAGTTACATCACCTTTTAGGACTGAGAATGATGAAAAACATTTTTAAAAAAACGAATCCAGTGAGATAAAAGACAAAGACTAAGGATTCGTATTTTAGTATATCCAATTCAAAAATACCTCGTAATAATCAATTATGGAGCAAAATTCAAGAATAGAGCTCAAAACTTGGATACAATCAAAGATAGTAACCTTAACAAGCAATTTGGACAAATAGAAGAAAATTTAATTTTTTCGTGAATAGTGCCGTATACGTGAATAGTAATTCCGATGGAAAAAGTAAGAATTTCAACATAAAATCCATGACAATATTTCTGTATAATGATATTGAAAAGAATAATATCATTTACGAAAGAAAATAACATCCCTTACCTCAAAAAGATAGTACCTCTGACTGGAATATCGGATATAATATTGAAGGAAACTTGCGCTGAATACTAATACTCAAAGTATAGAAATACTCACAAAAATACGCTCGATATTATAGAGAGAGAAAACTTATGATTCTGGTGTGATTTTCAATTCTAACCTAAGCACCCTATTTATAGGAAAAGCTTAGGATGCCAAAGGAGACTAAATGAATAAAATAATATATTTTTTTCAAAATTTCCGCCGCCTGGCGGCTAAAAAAATTTCCAACAAAAATGGGGCCTGCCCATAAAAAAAATAATATATTTTCCGAAACTTCAATAATTCATAACAAATAGCCCCTTAGTCAGAAAAATACAAATTCTATGTTCTTCCATAGGAAATTTAATTCTCTACAACTTTGCAGAAGGAAGTTTTTCTAAATTCCAAACATAAATTATCCGAAATCCACAACCAGATGATTTCTCACACCAAAATATTGATAAAAACTCATCAGCGCCAATTCCTTCTTTAATATCCACAAAATAAATATTTCCTTATCATATAAATTAATAATTAATTATTCACAAATAATATTATAGATCTACAATATTAACAACCAGGTCGTTCCTAGGAAAGAGGGGGCCTTCCGATAAGGACTTCTCCTTACTGGCGCGCAATTAAATAACCCCTCCTAGACAGAACTTCCTTAGACATTGTCAATAATGCTATCTAATAATATTATTCAAATAATATGAATTATTGAGTTGATAATGTGAAATACTGTGCAACGACAATTATTGAATCAATACTACAAAATATCAACTGTAGCCATTATTGAATCAATCATAAAAAATAGCAACGTAGCAATTATTGAGTCAATAAAATATCAATGTAACAATTATTGAGTCAATAATATAAAATATCAACGTAGCAATTATTGAGTCAATAATATAAAATATTGAACAGTAATTACTGTAACAATAATTGAGTAAGTTCCTTCTCACGTAAGACTCAATAATTCGAAATACTGTGCAATACCGTGTGCTACTGTGCAACACCGCGTATCACTGTATTTTAACCACCGGGTATTTCAACAGTACTAACGGTAACAACCACGCCGTTATTTTGTAAAAAGTTATTTCTGTCGCTTTCTATATCCGACAGTTATTCCGTTGTGGGGGCCCACCAATAGCTGCGCCGTCGTACGAATATTCCCCGACAACAAGAATATTCCACGACCAAACGAATATTCCCCGACAACAAGAATATTTTATAACCACTTGCTCATTTTAAAAATGTTTGCACATTTCACCCATAACTTTCATATTTATCAAATCAACACCTTACTGTTTTGAAATAATATAAAGAAAATTAAATCTTTATTCATAAAAGTTGGGGTCTTACAACCTCCCCTCCTTATGAAATTTCGTCCTCGAAATTGACGTACATACCTGGTATGTCGAAAAGGTAAGGATACCTCGCTTTCATTTCCGATTCCAACTCCCAGGTCATTTCCTCAATTGCATGGTTTCTCCACAAAACTTTAACTTGAGGTATAATTTTCGAGCGTAGGACATGCTCCTTCCTATCCAAGATCTTGACAGGTACCTCCTCGTACATTAAATCTTCAGCTATCTCGTCTGGTTCTAACTCAATAATGCGGTTTGGATCCTTCACATATTTACGTAACACGGATATGTGAAACACGTTATGAACACGAGACATGCTTGGAGGTAAAGTGAGTCTATAAGCCACATTTCCTATTCGGTCAAGAATCTCAAATGGACCAATGAATCGTGGATTGAGCTTTCCTCTCTTCCTAAACCTCGTAACTCCTTTCCACGGAGCAACACGTAATAACACATGGTCTCCAATATTAAATTCCACGTCCTTTCGATGAAGATCCGCATAACTCTTTTGTCGATCTTGTGCTGTTTGTATATGTTGTCGAATCATTTGGATCTTTTCTGTAGTCATACGTACCAACTCCGGTCCCAACAATGTTATTTCACCCACCTCGTTCCAACATACTGGAGAGCGACACTTTCTCCCATACAACGCTTCGAATGGAGCTACGCCTATACTTGCCTGATAACTGTTGTTGTAAGAGAATTCCACCAATGGTAAATACTTATCCCAACTCCCTTTGAAGTCTAGAACACAGAGTCTCAATAGATCTTCAAGAGTTTGGATAGTCCTTTCCGATTGTCCGTCTGTTTGAGGATGATAAGCCGAACTAAATCGTAAATCCGTACCCATAGCTTTCTGCAAACTGATCCAAAATCGTGAAGTAAATCTGGGGTCACGATCCGAAACTATGGATACTGGCATGCCATGCAATCTCACAATCTCATTCACGTACATATGAGCAAGACGTTCAAGGGAATAAGTTTCTCGTATCGGCAAGAAATGAGCAGACTTGGTTAATCTATCAACAATAACCCAAATCGCATCTAAGCCTTGAGAAACCTTGGGAAGACCCGTAACGAAATCCATCGTAATGTGTTCCCACTTCCATTTCGGAATCTCCAGTGGTTGCAATGGACCCTTCGGCACTTGATGCTCCGCCTTTACACGTTAACAAGTTAAACATCTCGAGATGAACTCCGCGATCTCTCTCTTCATATTGCCCCACCAAAATGTATGTCGAAGATCACGATACATTTTAGTACTCCCAGGATGGATTGCAAACGGTGTGTTGTGTGCTTCCATCATGATTCTATACTTCAAGTCGGAATCGTTAGGAACACAAAGTCTGGAGTTGACTCGAAGTATTCCATCTTCATCGATTCTCGCTTCTGGAATTGCACCTTCTTGCACCTTCTTCTTCATCTTCATCAGCTCCGCATCCGTAGCTTGAGCAGCTTTAACTTTATCAATCAAAGCTGGTTCTACGCGTATACTTGACATCATCGCACTCGTTCCCACATATGATCTTCTACTCAACGCGTCAGCTACCACGTTCGCTTTTCCAGGATGGTATTGGATAGTATGATCGTAATCATTCAACAACTCAAGCCAACGTCGTTGCCGCATGTTGAGTTCCTTCTGAGTGAAGAAATATTTAAGGCTCTTATGATCCGTATAAATCTCCATTTTCTCTCCGTACAAGTAATGTCTCCAGATCTTCAACGCGAAAACGACTGCTGCCAACTCTAGATCATGAGTAGGATAATTCCTCTCATATTCTTTGAGTTGTCGCGAGGCATAGGCTATGACTTTCCCATGTTGCATGAGAACACATCCTAACCCTTTGACCGAAGCATCGCTGTAAATAACAAATCCATCCGAACCAGATGGTATTGTCAGAACAGGTGCCGAAATAAGTCTCCTCTTGAGCTCTTGGAAGCTCTTCTCGCATTCCTCTCTCCAAACGAATTTCGTATCTTTCCGAGTCAACTGAGTTAATGGAGTAGCGATTCGAGAAAATCCCTCTACGAATCTCCGATAATAACCAGCTAAGCCCAGAAAGCTTCGTACTTCAGTCACCGACTTAGGTTGCTCCCAGCTTTGTATTGCTTCAATCTTCGCCGGGTCAACAAATACTCCACGTTTCGATACCACGTGCCCAAGAAATGCTACTTCCTCAAGCCAGAACTCGCATTTCTTTAACTTGGCATATAGCTTGTTCTCACAAAGCTTTTGAAGTACCAACTTCAAATGGTGTTCATGATCTTCACGGCTTTTAGAATAGATGAGAATGTCATCAATAAAGACAACAACGAATTGATCTAAATACTCCTTAAATACACGGTTCATCATATCCATGAAAGCAGCAGGAGCATTAGTCAATCCAAAAGACATGACTAAGAACTCATAATGCCCGTACCGTGTTCTGAAAGCAGTCTTTGGAATATCCTCAGTTTTAATCTTCAACTGATGATATCCAGAACGAAGATCGATCTTTGAAAAGAATTGCGCTCCTTGCAACTGGTCGAACAGGTCATCAATACGAGGTAATGGATACCTATTCTTGATGGTGACTTGGTTCAACTCCCGATAGTCAATGCAAAGTCGCATACTCCCGTCTTTCTTCTTTACGAATAAAACAGGAGCACCCCAAGGAGACGTACTAGGACGAATAAAACCGATGTCTAACAACTCTTGTAATTGGATCTTTAACTCCTGAAGTTCAATAGGAGCCATTCGATATGGGGTTTTAGAAATGGGCTTTGTACCGGGCTCAAGGTCAATAAAGAATTCAACTTCACGTTCTGGGGGTAGACCGAAAAGTTCTTCGGGAAATACATCAGAAAACTCATTAACAACGGAAATATCATTCAAATCTGATGTATTCTGATTTAGATCAGTGACATGAGCTAAGAAAGCTTGACATCCGTTTTTCAATAAACGAATAGCCTTGGGGTTTGAAATGATATTGACTGATTTTAGTGGTTTGGTGGTTTGAATTCGTACAACAGGTTGATTAGGAATATGAAAACTAACAACCTTACGAAAACAATCAATCTTGGCATGGTAAGTGGTTAACCAGTCAATTCCTAAAATCACGTCAAATGCAAGTATTTTCAAAGATATAAGATCGACAGGTAAGGTAAGGGTACCAATCTGAATCAAGCAAGATTTGTAAACTGTAGATGTAACAAAGGTTTCTCCTAATGGAGTTTCAACAGATAAGTCAAAGTCTAATTTATCAGAAGTCAAGTTCAAACGTTGAGCACAAGCAGGTGAAATAAAGGAATGGGTAGCACCGGTATCTAACAAGGTATAAACTTCGCAAGAGTTTATGATCAGCTTACCCGTAATCACCTCGTGTGGATTCCTCGCGTTTTGGGCTGTCATGACAAACGCTCTTCCAGGAATCACCGACTTTGACTTGTCTGCAACCGCCTTTGGAATCACCACCCCCGCCGAACTTGGTTTCGTAACAGGACAATCTCGAGCTATATGTCCTTCTTTTCCACAGTTATAGCATCCTTTGAATTGTTGTGGGCAGATTGGGCTGATATGTCCCTCTTTCCCGCATTTAAAGCATACGACCGGTGGTCGTTCTCCTCCCCTCGAAACAGTTGATGCTGGTGCTGATGTCGACGTCTTCACGTTCTCATTGTTGTACCTTCTCTTCTTGAAATCTCCCCCCGATTCGCTTCTTCTACTATCATGGCCACGATAACCACCGGAGTGGTTACCGCTTCTGTCATACTTTCCTCCTCGCTGGTTGTTATTGCTCCGATGACTGCTGCCACCGGTACGACCTTGGTTGTGGTCCCTCGGTTGAACATAATCATTATCTCGTTCTAATAACTGGGCCCTGTTTACTACATCCGAATATAAAGAAAATTTATAAGAAATGAGGTATTGACGTATTTCGGGTTTCAAACCTCTTAGAAACATCCGCGTCATACGTTCCTCATTCTCCACCAAATGAGGTGCAAACCTGGACAGCTCCGCGAACTTAGCCTCGTATTGGGATACCGTCATGTTATTTTGTTCAAGTCTAATAAATTCTACTTCCTTCATATGACGAATACTTTCAAGAAAGTACTTGTCATTAAATAATTTCTGGAACGCTTCCCAAGACATCTTGAGTGCGGCAGGCTGGGTACGTTTCACAGATTCCCACCAATAATCTGCCTCTCCACGGAACATAAACGTGGCGAATGGAACCTTCTGTTCCTCTGTACATCCCAAGACATCAAATATCTTGGTAATTTATTTAATCCACGTCTCCGCCTTGATCGGATCTGGCTTTCCCAGAAACTCTGGTGGTCCCAATTCTTTGAACTGCTTAGCAGTGACAGCTCGTGTGTTGTTATTATCTCCACCTGTATGTTGCACACGAGTCTCCCTCGTTTGATTTTGCATAAACTGCAAAAAACTTCTAAACATCTCATCGTTTATCGTCTGACCAGCGTTATTTTCAGGATGAACATTGCCTTCTTGTTGCACGTTCTCCTGGTTAACGATTAAAGGTGTCTCCACGGTCTCATTCACTTCGTTGTTAACATTCTCAGCTGCCATTCTCAAATACTGCTATAAAACAAGGGTTAATCAAACAAATTAACATATCACATATTAACCCTATGCTCCGACTGACCAATTAAATACCACATAAGCTTAGGTAGGACACACTAGCGAAGGATTTACTCGTCTCTCCCCTCCTAGTTCTATTCCCCGATCTCCGCCAGAGATCATATCCCTAAGCTCTGATACCAACTGTGACGCCCCCAGAATAGGTCCATTCAACCCAACCCATTCTGAGTCGCCAAATACATGGTACAGAATTCAAATACAAACTTTATATCATACGGTCGTGCAAAATACGACCACACAAATGTGAGTGTCAATACAAATATGTAGAAAATATTAAGATTCAAACTAAGTCCTCATTACAATTATTATCACACTATTTATCAGAAATAGTGAGGACTACTACTGCTCTAACTCGGACCATCACTCTGTCCCCCGACTAGTACCCGCAACATTCTCATTTCCTGAAGAGGACAACAGATGAAAAGGGTGAGCTCAACTAGCTCAGTAAAGAATATTATGACTAAGATAATGGAAAATAAATTATCGTTAGTCTTCAACAAATCAGATAAAATATAATGGACAACCAACTCTAGATCAATATTCGCAGCGGAAATAACAATTCATTAGAAGAGTTAAGCAGAGAATCAAGTCTACTATCTTCTATGATTTAAAAGTCCATCATCAATATTTTATCCCTGTAACATCAATCAATATACATCTCGAATCAAATATCCATCTTTGCACTACAGGCCAAAGATATTCATTTGTATCATCAGTAGTCATATTCATCTCAACACCTGTCATCTTTGCACTACAGGCCAAAGATATTCATCAGGTAATCATTCATCTTTGCTCAACAGGCCAAAGATATTCATCAAGTAATCATTCATCTTTGCTCTACAGGCCAAAGATATTCAGTTACATCACCTTTTAGGACTGAGAATGATGAAAAACATTTTAAAAAAAACGAATCCAGTGAGATAAAAGACAAAGACTAAGGATTCGTATTTTAGTATATCCAATTCAAAAATACCTCGTAATAATCAATTATGGAGCAAAATTCAAGAATAGAGCTCAAAACTTGGATACAATCAAAGATAGTAACCTTAACAAGCAATTTGGACAAATAGAAGAAAATTTAATTTTTTCGTGAATAGTGCCGTATACATGAATAGTAATTCCGATGGAAAAAGTAAGAATTTCAACATAAAATCCATGACAATATTTCTGTATAATGATATTGAAAAGAATAATATCATTTACGAAAGAAAATAACATCCCTTACCTCAAAAAGATAGTACCTCTGACTGGAATATCGGATATAATATTGAAGGAAACTTGCGCTGAATACTAATACTCAAAGTATAGAAATACTCACAAAAATACGCTCGATATTATAGAGAGAGAAAACTTATGATTCTGGTGTGATTTTCAATTCTAACCTAAGCACCCTATTTATAGGAAAAGCTTAGGATGCCAAAGGAGACTAAATGAATAAAATAATATATTTTTTTCAAAATTTCCGCCGCCTGGCGGCTAAAAAAATTTCCAACAAAAATGGGGCCTGCCCATAAAAAAAATAATATATTTTCCGAAACTTCAATAATTCATAACAAATAGCCCCTTAGTCAGAAAAATAAAAATTCTATGTTCTTTCATAGGAAATTTAATTCTCTACAACTTTGCAGAAGGAAGTTTTTCCAAATTGCAAACATAAATTATCCGAAATCCACAACCAGATGATTTCTCACACCAAAATATTGATAAAAACTCATCAGCGCCAATTCCTTCTTTAATATCCACAAAATAAATATTTTCTTATCATATAAATCAATAATTAATTATTCACAAATAATATTATAGATCTACAATATTAACAACCAGGTCGTTCCCAGGAAAGAGGGGGCCTTCCGATAAGGACTTCTCCTTACTGGCGCGCAATTAAATAACCCCTCCTAGACAGAACTTCCTTAGACATTGTCAATAATGCTATCTAATAATATTATTCAAATAATATGAATTATTGAGTTGATAATGTGAAATACTGTGCAACGACAATTATTGAATCAATACTACAAAATATCAACTGTAGCCATTATTGAATCAATCATAAAAAATAGCAACGTAGCAATTATTGAGTCAATAAAATATCAATGTAACAATTATTGAGTCAATAATATAAAATATCAACGTAGCAATTATTGAGTCAATAATATAAAATATTGAACAGTAATTACTGTAACAATAATTGAGTAAGTTCCTTCTCACGTAAGACTCAATAATTCGAAATACTGTGCAATACCGTGTGCTACTGTGCAACACCGCGTATCACTGTATTTTAACCACCGGGTATTTCAACAGTACTAACGGTAACAACCACGCCGTTATTTTGTAAAAAGTTATTTCTGTCGCTTTCTATATCCGACAGTTATTCCGTTGTGGGGGCCCACCAATAGCTGCGCCGTCGTACGAATATTCCCCGACAACAAGAATATTCCACGACCAAACGAATATTCCCCGACAACAAGAATATTTTATAACCACTTGCTCATTTTAAAAATGTTTGCACATTTCACCCATAACTTTCATATTTATCAAATCAACACCTTACTGTTTCGAAATAATATAAAGAAAATTAAATCTTTATTAATAAAAGTTGGGGTCTTACACCCGGGCTATGGGACATTGTAGAACTTGTTTATGGCTTCTGCATTGAAGTCCACCAATTTGCCTCTAACGAATGCTTTAAACGGAGGTGTGTCCCCTGCATTGGCATAGAATTCCTTGACCACGGCAACCACTGCCACTTCGGGTTAATCCGTGAAGGCGTTTTCCCAACCTCGTTCTATAATTTGAAGCTTCATATGTCCATTCAAAGGATCGGGTTTAAGGCCCCGTTTCGATATTAGTGGCTTTCCCTCCACATAGTCAAATCGGTCGGCTGCGGCTGCACTCTGGAATTTCTTACGGTCAAACTGTGGAGCAGCCGTGGATGAACCTTCACCCTTTTGCCTCTTTTGTGGACGTGATGGCATGTTGTTTCCATGCTCAAAACATAGAAGTTTTTCATTAATGTGGTTGTGGACTTTTGTCGAACAGTTGGTGGGTGAAGGCAATGAGGCTTGATGTTAGTGAGGTTGATTTCTTTGATTGCCCCAATTTCTTGTCTCACACAACCAAGCAAACAACAGATATATATCACAAATACCCAAATCTTCACTAGTAATTCCAAAATCCATAATAGATAACCCAATTTTTCATCCAAACTTTTAACCCATATGAAAAACAAATATACCTTGTTTTGGTGTTCAATAATGGTGGAGTGGAAGATATGATTGATGTTCCAAGAGAAAGAAGGAGTTGGTGATTGCTCTTCCCGTTAATTTCGGCTTTGGAGAAGATCAAGATGGAGGATGGAGTGGATTTCTGTTCTTAGAGATAGAGCAAGTGTATTGGGTTGAATTCGTAATTGAAGATGGGGTATATGATTGAAGATGATGTTTGGTTGGGATTCTCAAAATCATTGGGTGTGGGAGGGTATCGGCAGGTATGGGTTTAATTGGAATGAGTTTGTGTTGCAAATGGAGTATAATAAGGGTTTTAAAAAAATAGCATTGTCGACCCCCCGCTGGGGCGGAGGTTTTCACTTTGTAATGTCCGCCGGGGCGGAGGCCTTACAGCGCCCAAACCCGCTAGGGTGGGGATTGCATGCCCAATTCTTCGCTGAGGCGGGGACAGGGTCTGTTCACATGTTTGAAATTTTCTTGCCTTTTCCTTCAAAAGCATAGCTTGAGCGTACTCCCCTTTGTGATATTAAATGTTTGCACCTTGATGTTTGGTTGGGATGGTCTTTCAAGTGTCCTATATCTACAAGCACAACATAAAACTTGTTAGACCATGCATTATTAAGAAAAAGCACTACTTAATATACATTATTACAACTAAATGCTATTAAGAAAAATTAATGTAAAGGATGGGTTACCTCCCATCGAGCGCTTGAGTTTTAAGTCGTTCAGCCTGACTACTCCCTGCTTTAGATTGGTTCGGCAAGGTCGACCGCGGTCGCCTGGCGATCAATGTCACCTCCCCAATAGTGCTTGAGGCGTTGGCCATTCACTTTGAATGTTTCGGTCGAATCTCTGTTGTAAATTTTAGCGGCGCCATGTGGAAACACTGTCTTGATGGTAAAAGGGCCCGACCACCTGGATTTTAGTTTTTCGGGAAATAATTTCAACCGAGAGTTGAATAGCAATACTGACTGGCTCGGTTCAAACTGTCTGTCCATTATCTTTTGATCGTGCCATTTCTTGACCTTCTCCTTGTACAACTTTGAATTCTAGTATGCTTGCAGGCGGAATTCATCTAGCTCATTAATTTGCAACAATCTTTTATCCCCTACTGCTGATAAGTTAAAGTTCAGTTTCTTAATGGCCTAATACGCTTTATGCTCGAGTTGCACCGGAAGGTGACATGCCTTCCCGTAAACTAACTGATATGGAGACATGCCTATTGGGGTCTTGTACGCGGTTCGATACGCCCAAAGAGCGTCGTCTAGCTTTAACGACCAATCTTTTCGATTTGGGTTGACGACCTTTTCCAAGATTCTCTTCACCTCTAGGTTAGATACTTCGGCTTGGCCACTCGTCTGAGGGTGATAGGTTGTGGCTATTCGATGGTTGACCCCATACTTTGTCAAGAGAGCAGTGAAGTATTTATTGCAGAAATGGCTCCCTTCATCACTGATGATTGCCCTCGGGGTGCCAAATTATGTGAAGATGTTCTTTTGCAAGAATTTCAGTACCACCTTCGCATCATTTGTTGGTAGCGCAACTGCCTCAACCCACTTTGATACATAGTCGACTGCCAATAGGATGTACAAATTACTGAACGAAGACAGAAACGGTCCCATAAAGTCGATTCCCTATACATCGAAAACCTTAATTTCCAAAATCATGTTTAGGGGCATCTCGTTTCGCTTTAAAATATTTCCCACTCTTTGACATCTATCATAGTTTTTCACGCACTGGTGGGCGTCTTTGAAAAAGGAGGGCCAGTAGAAGCTTGCCTGCAGGACTTTTGCGGCTGTTCTTTCATTCCCATAATGTCCCCCGTATACTGAGGCATGACATGCTTGTAAGATACTCTCAACTTCATTTTTTGGTACACATCGCCGGATCATATTGTCAGCACACTAGCGGAACAAATACGGTTCATCCCACATATACCACTTCACGTCGTGTAAGAATTTCTTCTTTTGTTGGCGTGTCAAATCTGGTGGGAGAATATTACTCACCAAGTAGTTTGCAAAATCTGCATACCATGGGAACTCACCGTGGATTAAGAATAACTGCTCATCGGGAAAAGACTCGTTGATAACTACTTTGTCGGTTTCGTCATGCTTCAGATTCTCTAGCCGCGAAAGATGGTCAGCCACTTGATTTTCTATTCCCTTTCTATCCTGAATCTCTAAATCAAATTCCTGGAGTAGAAAAACCCAATGAATAAGTCTCAGCTTTGCGTCCTTCTTTTTAACTAGATACTGGATGGCCGAGTGATCTGCGTAAACCACCACCTTTGTCCCCACCAAGTACGACCAAAATTTATCAAAGGCGTACACAACCGCAAGTAACTCCTTTTCGGTGGTCGTGTAGTTCAACTGTGCATCAGTCAATGTCTTGCTCGCATAATAGATGGCGTGAAAGATCTTCTCCCTGCGTTGTCCAAGCACAGCTCCTACTGCATAGTCACTGGCATCACATATGAGCTCGAACGACATTGTCCAATCCGGTGCGATGATCACTAGAGCTGTGGTTAGCTTCTTCTTCAATTGCTCAAACGCCGCTAAACAGTCTTCATCAAATTTGAACGGTACATCCTTTTCCAAAAGACTGCATATTGGCTTTGTGATTTTTGCGCAGTCTTTGGTTAATCGGCTGTAGAATCCAGCATAACCAAGAAAGCTCCGAATACCCTTTACTGAAGTCGACGGTGGCAGATTTTCAATTGTCTCTAACTTAGCCCGGTCAACTTCCAAACCTTTTCCAGAAACTTTATGCCCAAGAATTATCCCCTCTTGAACCATAAAATGACATTTTTCCCAATTGAGCACTATATTTGTCTCAACACATCTTTTCAGCACCAAGACTAGATTTTCAAGACACTTGTCAAAAGATTCCCTGAATACTGAAAAATCTTCCATAAATACCTCGACACTTCGCTCCACCATGTCTGAAAAGATTGCCAACATGCATCGCTGAAATGTCGCTTGTGTGTTACACAGTCCGAATGACATCTTTCTAAAGGTAAAGGTGCCATACGAGAATGTGAACGTCGTCTTCTCTTGATCATCCGGTGTAATGACGATCTGGTTGTACCTGGAATACCCATCAACAAGCAGTAGTACTCGTGTCTAGCTAGTCTGTCCAGCATGTGGTCAATGAAAGGCAAGGGGAAATGGTCCTTCCTGGTTGCCTTGTTCAGCTTTCTGTAGTCCATGCAAATCCGCCAGCCGGTTACTGTCCTTGTCGGTATCAGTTCGTTGTTCTTGTTCTTCACTACCGTCATCCCACCTTTTTTGGGAACACATTGAACCGGGCTCACCCATGCACTGTCTGAAATTGGGTAGATAATTCCAGCATCCAACCATTTCAAGATCACCTTTTTCACTACCTCTTTCATTATGGGGTTGAGCCTCCTCAGTTGTTCCACTGTTGGCTTGCTATCATCCTCCATTAAAATCTTGTGCATACAGAATGACGGGCTAATTCCTTTGATGTCGGCGATTGTCCATCCAATAATAGACTTGTATTCCCTCAGAACTCTTAATAGCTTACTTTCCTGCAGTTTGTTAAGTGCAGATGCAATAATAATAGGTAA
The DNA here is from genome assembly GCA_020205555.1 of Panax stipuleanatus. Taxonomy (NCBI): domain Eukaryota; kingdom Viridiplantae; phylum Streptophyta; class Magnoliopsida; order Apiales; family Araliaceae; genus Panax; species Panax stipuleanatus. The sequence goes on along the minus strand of CM035119.1, from coordinate 121,131,975 downwards.
ACTAGATGAATTACCCAAATAAGCATACCTGAGATGATTGGGTAAGGGTTTGAGTTCTAGTTTCGGTGGTTCCTCAAGAGATGGTTTCATCTTTGCTGATGAAGTTCCTGCTGTTTCCAATGGCTCAAATGGTAACTTGAACCTGTTTACTCTCGGATGGGCCTCTAATAGTTGCAGATACTCCTTTATCTCTGAATCCTCTTCATCATAGTCTCCCATCAACGTTGATTCTAACGGGTTGGTACTAAGTATTCGATATTGCTCATCACCCACCACTGTGTCAATAATGTCTATCCGAAAACACTCCTCATCTTCTTTGGGGAAGTTCATGACTTTGAACACGTTGAAGGTTACCTCTTGATCTTGCACCCTCATGGTCAACTCTCATTTCTGAACGTCAATGAGAGTCCTGCCAGTAGCCAAAAATGGTCGCCCAAGGATTATTGGAATATCCTTATCTTTTTCATAATCCAAAATGATGAAGTCTGATGGGAATATGAATTTGTCCACTTTAACCAAAACATCCTCAACAATCCCCCATGGATATGTTACTGATCTGTCTACTAGCTGTAGGGAGATGTTCGTAGGTTTAGGTGCCGGTAAACCTAACTGAGTATAAACTGAGAGTGGCATGAGGTTTATACTGGCGCCTAAATCACATAAACACTTGTTGAAGGCCAAACTCTCGATTTTGCATGGGATGGTGAAACTACCCGGATCCTTCGACTTTGGTGGCAGCTTCTTTTGCAAAATCGCACTACATTCCTCCGTTAGTGCCACAGTCTCAAAGTCATCTAATTTCTTTTTCTTTGATAATATATCCTTCATGAACTTGGCATAACTAGGCATCTGCTCCAACGCTTCTGCGAAAGGGATGTTGATGTGTAGCTTCTTGAACACTTTCAGAAACTTGGTGAACTGTTTCTCCAATTTCTGTTTTTGGATCCGTTGTTGAAATGGTGGTGGAGGGTAGACTATCGGTGCAACCACTTGTTCCTTTTCCGCAGTTTTTTCTCCTGCTTTTCCTTCCACTGTCTATTCCACACTGGTCTCAACCTGTTATCCACAGTTGGCTTCTCTGACTCCTGCTCGGCTAGCTATTTTCTACTCCGCAGTGTGACAGCTTGACATTGTTCATGACCTCCCCTCGGGTTCATTTCTGTGTCACTTGGCAAGGTTCCTTGGGGTCGATTATTTAACGCACTCGCAATCTGTCCAATCTGCGTTTCTAGATTTTTAATCGCAGTCGCCTGAGTTTTCATCGCCGCTTCATTTCCTGTTATGTATTTTGCCACTATCTCCTCCAGATCTATCTTTTTCTCTTGATGTGGAGCTGCCTGTTGATTTTGATTCTGAAAACCAAGGGTTATGATGGTCTTGGAGCCTGCTGCTGATTCTGATTCTGGTTGTTGCTCCAAGAAAAGTTCGGATGGTTCCTAGCCCCCTGATTGTATGCATTTTGATATGTGTTGGGTGGCCTGTTATAGCTACCCACAAACTGAACTGAAGCGGGGTTGATCGCACACTGTTCTGTTAGATGCTCACATGCACAAAGTTCACATATAAATGCTACCTGCTGAACGTTTCCCGTAGACATGGCATCTATCTTCTTCGATAACTGTAAGACCCCAACTTTTATGAATAAAGATTTAGTTTTCTTTATATATTATTTTGAATAGTAAGGTGTTGTTTTGGTAAATATGAAAGTTATGGGTGAAATGTGCAAACATTTTTAAAATGAGCAAGTGGTTATAAAATATTCTTATTGTCGGGGAATATTCGTTTGGTCGTGGAATATTCTTGTTGTCGGGGAATATTCGTACGACGGCGCAGCTATTGGTGGGCCCCCACAACGGAATAACTGTCGGATATAGAAAGCGACAGAAATAACTTTTTACAAAATAACGGCGTGGTTGTTACCGTTAGTACTGTTGAAATACCCGGTGGTTAAAATACAGTGATACGCGGTGTTGCACAGTAGCACACGGTATTGCACAGTATTTCGAATTATTGAGTCTTACGTGAGAAGGAACTTACTCAATTATTGTTACAGTAATTACTGTTCAATATTTTATATTATTGACTCAATAATTGCTACGTTGATATTTTATATTATTGACTCAATAATTGTTACATTGATATTTTATTGACTCAATAATTGCTACGTTGCTATTTTTTATGATTGATTCAATAATGGCTACAGTTGATATTTTGTAGTATTGATTCAATAATTGTCGTTGCACAGTATTTCACATTATCAACTCAATAATTCATATTATTTGAATAATATTATTAGATAGCATTATTGACAATGTCTAAGGAAGTTCTGTCTAGGAGGGGTTATTTAATTGCGCGCCAGTAAGGAGAAGTCCTTATCGGAAGGCCCCCTCTTTCCTGGGAACGACCTGGTTGTTAATATTGTAGATCTATAATATTATTTGTGAATAATTAATTATTGATTTATATGATAAGGAAATATTTATTTTGTGGATATTAAAGAAGGAATTGGCGCTGATGAGTTTTTATCAATATTTTGGTGTGAGAAATCATCTGGTTGTGGATTTCGGATAATTTATGTTTGCAATTTGGAAAAACTTCCTACTGCAAAGTTGTAGAGAATTAAATTTCCTATGGAAGAACATAGAATTTTTATTTTTCTGACTAAGGGGCTATTTGTTATGAATTATTGAAGTTTCGGAAAATATATTATTTTTTTTATGGGCGGGCCCCATTTTTGTTGGAATTTTTTTAAGCCGCCAGGCGGCGAAAATTTTGAAAAAAATATATTATTTTATTCATTTTTAGTCTCCTTTGGCATCCTAAGCTTTTCCTATAAATAGGGTGCTTAGGTTAGAATTGAAAACCACACCAGAATCATAAGTTTTCTCTCTCTATAATATCGAGCGTATTTTTGTGAGTATTTCTATACTTTGAGTATTAGTATTCAGCGCAAGTTTCCTTCAATATTATATCCGATATTTCAGTCAGAGGTACTATCTTTTTGAGGTAAGGGATGTTATTTTCTTTCGTAAATGATATTATTCTTTTCAATATCATTATACAGAAATATTGTCATGGATTTTATGTTGAAATTCTTACTTTTTCCGTCGGAATTACTATTCACGTATACGGCACTATTCACGAAAAAATTAAATTTTCTTCTATTTGTCCAAATTGCTTGTTAAGGTTACTATCTTTGATTGTATCCAAGTTTTGAGCTCTATTCTTGAATTTTGCTCCATAATTGATTATTACGAGGTATTTTTGAATTGGATATACTAAAATATGAATCCTTAGTCTTTGTCTTTTATCTCACTGGATTCGTTTTTTTAAAAATGTTTTTCATCATTCTCAGTCCTAAAAGGTGATGTAACTGAATATCTTTGGCCTGTAGAGCAAAGATGAATGATTACTTGATGAATATCTTTGGCCTGTTGAGCAAAGATGAATGATTACCTGATGAATATCTTTGGCCTGTAGTGCAAAGATGACAGGTGTTGAGATGAATATGACTACTGATGATACAAATGAATATCTTTGGCCTGTAGTGCAAAGATGGATATTTGATTCGAGATGTATATTGATTGATGTTACAGGGATAAAATATTGATGATGGACTTTTAAATCATAGAAGATAGTAGACTTGATTCTCTGCTTAACTCTTCTAATGAATTGTTATTTCCGCTGCGAATATTGATCTAGAGTTGGTTGTCCATTATATTTTATCTGATTTGTTGAAGACTAACGATAATTTATTTTCCATTATCTTAGTCATAATATTCTTTACTGAGCTAGTTGAGCTCACCCTTTTCATCTGTTGTCCTCTTCAGGAAATGAGAATGTTGCGGGTACTAGTCGGGGGACAGAGTGATGGTCCGAGTTAGAGCAGTAGTAGTCCTCACTATTTCTGATAAATAGTGTGATAATAATTGTAATGAGGACTTAGTTTGAATCTTAATATTTTCTACATATTTGTATTGACACTCACATTTGTGTGGTCGTATTTTGCACGACCGTATGATATAAAGTTTGTATTTGAATTCTGTACCATGTATTTGGCGACTCAGAATGGGTTGGGTTGAATGGACCTATTCTGGGGGCGTCACAGTTGGTATCAGAGCTTAGGGATATGATCTCTGGCGGAGATCGGGGAATAGAACTAGGAGGGGAGAGACGAGTAAATCCTTCGCTAGTGTGTCCTACCTAAGCTTATGTGGTATTTAATTGGTCAGTCGGAGCATAGGGTTAATATGTGATATGTTAATTTGTTTGATTAACCCTTGTTTTATAGCAGTATTTGAGAATGGCAGCTGAGAATGTTAACAACGAAGTGAATGAGACCGTGGAGACACCTTTAATCGTTAACCAGGAGAACGTGCAACAAGAAGGCAATGTTCATCCTGAAAATAACGCTGGTCAGACGATAAACGATGAGATGTTTAGAAGTTTTTTGCAGTTTATGCAAAATCAAACGAGGGAGACTCGTGTGCAACATACAGGTGGAGATAATAACAACACACGAGCTGTCACTGCTAAGCAGTTCAAAGAATTGGGACCACCAGAGTTTCTGGGAAAGCCAGATCCGATCAAGGCGGAGACGTGGATTAAATAAATTACCAAGATATTTGATGTCTTGGGATGTACAGAGGAACAGAAGGTTCCATTCGCCACGTTTATGTTCCGTGGAGAGGCAGATTATTGGTGGGAATCTGTGAAACGTACCCAGCCTGCCGCACTCAAGATGTCTTGGGAAGCGTTCCAGAAATTATTTAATGACAAGTACTTTCCTGAAAGTATTCGTCATATGAAGGAAGTAGAATTTATTATACTTGAACAAAACAACATGACGGTATCCCAATACGAGGCTAAGTTCGCGGAGCTGTCCAGGTTTGCACCTCATTTGGTGGAGAATGAGGAACGTATGACGCGGATGTTTCTAAGAGGTTTGAAACCCGAAATACGTCAATACCTCATTTCTCATAAATTTTCTTTATATTCGGATGTAGTAAACAGGGCCCAGTTATTAGAACGAGATAATGATTATGTTCAACCGAGGGACCACAACCAAGGTCGTACCGGTGGCAGCAGTCATCAGAGCAATGACAACCAGCGAGGAGGAAAGTATGACAGAAGCGGTAACCACTCCGGTGGTTCTCGTGGCCATGATAGTAGAAGAAGCGAATCGGGGGGAGATTTCAAGAAGAGAAGGTACAACAATGAGAACGTGAAGACGTCGACATCAGCACCAGCATCAACTGTTTCGAGGGGAGGAGAACGACCACCGGTCGTATGCTTTAAATGCGGGAAAGAGGGACATATCAGCCCAAACTGCCCACAACAATTCAAAGGATGCTATAACTGTGGAAAAGAAGGACATATAGCTCGAGATTGTCCTGTTACGAAACCAAGTTCGGCGGGGGTGGTGATTCCAAAGGCGGTTGCAGACAAGTCAAAGTCGGTGATTCCTGGAAGAGCGTTTGTCGTGACAGCCCAAAACGCGAGGAATCCACACGAGGTGATTACGGGTAAGCTGATCATAAACTCTTGCGAAGTTTATACCTTGTTAGATACCGGTGCTACCCATTCCTTTATTTCACCTGCTTGTGCTCAACGTTTGAACTTGACTTCTGATAAATTAGACTTTGACTTATCTGTTGAAACTCCATTAGGAGAAACCTTTGTTACATCTACAGTTTACAAATCTTGCTTGATTCAGATTGGTACCCTTACCTTACCTGTCGATCTTATATCTTTGAAAATACTTGCATTTGACGTGATTTTAGGAATTGACTGGTTAACCACTTACCATGCCAAGATTGATTGTTTTCGTAAGGTTGTTAGTTTTCATATTCCTAATCAACCTGTTGTACGAATTCAAACCACCAAACCACTAAAATCAGTCAATATCATTTCAAATCCCAAGGCTATTCGTTTATTGAAAAACGGATGTCAAGCTTTCTTAGCTCATGTCACTGATCTAAATCAGAATACATCAGATTTGAATGATATTTCCGTTGTTAATGAGTTTTCTGATGTATTTCCCGAAGAACTTTTCGGTCTACCCCCAGAACGTGAAGTTGAATTCTTTATTGACCTTGAGCCCGGTACAAAGCCCATTTCTAAAACCCCATATCGAATGGCTCCTATTGAACTTCAGGAGTTAAAGATCCAATTACAAGAGTTGTTAGACATCGGTTTTATTTGTCCTAGTACGTCTCCTTGGGGTGCTCCTGTTTTATTCGTAAAGAAGAAAGACGGGAGTATGCGACTTTGCATTGACTATCGGGAGTTGAACCAAGTCACCATCAAGAATAGGTATCCATTACCTCGTATTGATGACCTGTTCGACCAGTTGCAAGGAGCGCAATTCTTTTCAAAGATCGATCTTCGTTCTGGATATCATCAGTTGAAGATTAAAACTGAGGATATTCCAAAGACTGCTTTCAGAACACGGTACGGGCATTATGAGTTCTTAGTCATGTCTTTTGGATTGACTAATGCTCCTGCTGCTTTCATGGATATGATGAACCGTGTATTTAAGGAGTATTTAGATCAATTCGTTGTTGTCTTTATTGATGACATTCTCATCTATTCTAAAAGCCGTGAAGATCATGAACACCATTTGAAGTTGGTACTTCAAAAGCTTTGTGAGAACAAGCTATATGCCAAGTTAAAGAAATGCGAGTTCTGGCTTGAGGAAGTAGCATTTCTTGGGCACGTGGTATCGAAACGTGGAGTATCTGTTGACCCGACGAAGATTGAAGCAATACAAAGCTGGGAGCAACCTAAGTCGGTGACTGAAGTACGAAGCTTTCTGGGCTTAGCTGGTTATTATCGGAGATTCGTAGAGGGATTTTCTCGAATCGCTACTCCATTAACTCAGTTGACTCGGAAAGATACGAAATTCGTTTGGAGAGAGGAATGCGAGAAGAGCTTCCAAGAGCTCAAGAGGAGACTTATTTCGGCACCTGTTCTGACAATACCATCTGGTTCGGATGGATTTGTTATTTACAGCGATGCTTCGGGCAAAGGGTTAGGATGTGTTCTCATGCAACATGGGAAAGTCATAGCCTATGCCTCGCGACAACTCAAAGAATATGAGAGGAATTATCCTACTCATGATCTAGAGTTGGCAGCAGTCGTTTTCGCGTTGAAGATCTGGAGACATTACTTGTACGGAGAGAAAGTGGAGATTTATATGGATCATAAGAGCCTTAAATATTTCTTCACTCAGAAGGAACTCAACATGCGGCAACGACGTTGGCTTGAGTTGTTGAAAGATTACGATCATACTATCCAATACCATCCTGGAAAAGCGAACGTGGTAGCTGACGCGTTGAGTAGAAGATCATATGTGGGAACGAGTGCGATGATGTCAAGTATACGCGTAGAACCAGCTTTGATTGATAAAGTTAAAGCTGCTCAAGCTACGGATGCGGAGCTGATGAAGATGAAGAAGAAGGTGCAATTCCAGAAGCGAGAATCGATGAAGATGGAATACTTCGAGTCAACTCCAGACTTTGTGTTCCTAACGATTCCGACTTGAAGTATAGAATCATGATGGAAGCGCACAACACACCGTTTGCAATCCATCCTGGGAGTACTAAAATGTATCGTGATCTTCGACATACATTTTGGTGGGGCAATATGAAGAGAGAGATCACGGAGTTCATCTCGAGATGTTTAACTTGTCAACGTGTAAAGGCAGAGCATCAAGTGCCGAAGGGTCCATTGCAACCATTGGAGATTCCGAAATGGAAGTGGGAACACATTACGATGGATTTCGTTACGGGTATTCCCAAGGTTTCTCAAGGCTTAGATGCGATTTGGGTTATTGTTGATAGATTAACCAAGTCTGCTCATTTCTTGCCGATACGAGAAACTTATTCCCTTGAACGTCTTGCTCATATGTACGTGAATGAGATTGTGAGATTGCATGGCATGCCAGTATCCATAGTTTCGGATCGTGACCCCAGATTTACTTCACGATTTTGGATCAGTTTGCAGAAAGCTATGGGTACGGATTTACGATTTAGTTCGGCTTATCATCCTCAAACAGACGGACAATCGGAAAGGACTATCCAAACTCTTGAAGATCTATTGAGACTCTGTGTTCTAGACTTCAAAGGGAGTTGGGATAAGTATTTACCATTGGTGGAATTCTCCTACAACAACAGTTATCAGGCAAGTATAGGCGTAGCTCCATTCGAAGCGTTGTATGGGAGAAAGTGTCGCTCTCCAGTATGTTGGAACGAGGTGGGTGAAACAACATTGTTGGGACCGGAGTTGGTACGTATGACTACAGAAAAGATCCAAATGATTCGACAACGTATACAAACAGCACAAGATCGACAAAAGAGTTATGCGGATCTTCATCGAAAGGACGTGGAATTTAATATTGGAGACCATGTGTTATTACGTGTTGCTCCGTGGAAAGGAGTTACGAGGTTTAGGAAGAGAGGAAAGCTCAATCCACGATTCATTGGTCCATTTGAGATTCTTGACCGAATAGGAAATGTGGCTTATAGACTCGCTTTACCTCCAAGCATGTCTCGTGTTCATAACGTGTTTCACATATCCGCGTTACGTAAATATGTGAAGGATCCAAACCGCATTATTGAGTTAGAACCAGACGAGATAGCTGAAGATTTAACGTACGAGGAGGTACCTGTCAAGATCTTGGATAGGAAGGAGCATGTCCTACGCTCGAAAATTATACCTCAAGTTAAAGTTTTGTGGAGAAACCATGCAATTGAGGAAATGAACTGGGAGTTGGAATCGAAAATGAAAGCGAGGTATCCTCACCTTTTCGACATACCAGGTACGTACGTCAATTTCGAGGACGAAATTTTATAAGGAAGGGAGGTTGTAAGACCCCAACTTTTATGAATAAAGATTTAGTTTTCTTTATATATTATTTTGAATAGTAAGGTGTTGTTTTGATAAATATGAAAGTTATGGGTGAAATGTGCAAACATTTTTAAAATGAGCAAGTGGTTATAAAATATTCTTGTTGTCGGGGAATATTCGTTTGGTCGTGGAATATTCTTGTTGTCGGGGAATATTCGTACGACGGCGCAGCTATTGGTGGGCCCCCACAACGGAATAACTGTCGGATATAGAAAGCGACAGAAATAACTTTTTACAAAATAACGGCGTGGTTGTTACCGTTAGTACTGTTGAAATACCCGGTGGTTAAAATACAGTGATACGCGGTGTTGCACAGTAGCACACGGTGTTGCACAGTATTTCGAATTATTGAGTCTTACGTGAGAAGGAACTTACTCAATTATTGTTACAGTAATTACTGTTCAATATTTTATATTATTGACTCAATAATTGCTACGTTGATATTTTATATTATTGACTCAATAATTGTTACATTGATATTTTATTGACTCAATAATTGCTACGTTGCTATTTTTTATGATTGATTCAATAATGGCTACAGTTGATATTTTGTAGTATTGATTCAATAATTGTCGTTGCACAGTATTTCACATTATCAACTCAATAATTCATATTATTTGAATAATATTATTAGATAGCATTATTGACAATGTCTAAGGAAGTTCTGTCTAGGAGGGGTTATTTAATTGCGCGCCAGTAAGGAGAAGTCCTTATCGGAAGGCCCCCTCTTTCCTGGGAACGACCTGGTTGTTAATATTGTAGTTCTATAATATTATTTGTGAATAATTAATTATTGATTTATATGATAAGAAATTATTTATTTTGTGGATATTAAAGAAGGAATTGGCGCTGATGAGTTTTTATCAATATTTTGGTGTGAGAAATCATCTGGTTGTGGATTTCGGATAATTTATGTTTGGAATTTGGAAAAACTTCCTTCTGCAAAGTTGTAGAGAATTAAATTTTCTATGGAAGGACATAGAATTTGTATTTTTCTGACAAAGGGGCTATTTGTTATGAATTATTGAAGTTTCGGAAAATATATATATTATTTAATGGGTGGGCCCCACTTTTGTTGAAAATCTGATTTTGGGCAGCAGCCGGCGGCGGAGGAAATAAAAAAAAATATTATTTTATTATTTTAGTCTCCTTTGGCATCCTAAGCTTTTCCTATAAATAGGGTGCTTAGTTAGAATTGAAAATCACACCAGAATCAGAAGTTTTCTCTCTCTATAATATCGAGTGTATTTTTGTGAGTATTTCTATACTTTGAGTATTAGTATTCAGCGCAAGTTTCCTTCAATATTATATCCGATATTTCAGTCAGAGGTACTATCTTTTTGAGGTAAGGGATGTTATTTTCTTTCGTAAATGATATTATTCTTTTCAATATCATTATACAGAAATATTGTCATGGATTTTATGTTGAAATTCTTACTTTTTCCGTCGGAATTACTATTCACGTATACGGCACTATTCACGAAAAAATTAAATTTTCTTCTATTTGTCTAAATTGCTTGTTAAGGTTACTATCTTTGATTGTATCCAAGTTTTGAGCTCTATTCTTGAATTTTGCTCCATAATTGATTATTACGAGGTATTTTTGAATTGGATATACTAAAATACGAATCCTTAGTCTTTGTCTTTTATCTCACTGGATTCGTTTTTTTAAAAATGTTTTTCATCATTCTCAGTCCTAAAAGGTGATGTAACTGAATATCTTTGGCCTGTAGAGCAAAGATGAATGATTACTTGATGAATATCTTTGGCCTGTTGAGCAAAGATGAATGATTACCTGATGAATATCTTTGGCCTGTAGTGCAAAGATGACAGGTGTTGAGATGAATATGACTACTGATGATACAAATGAATATCTTTGGCCTGTAGTGCAAAGATGGATATTTGATTCGAGATGTATATTGATTGATGTTACAGGGATAAAATATTGATGATGGACTTTTAAATCATAGAAGATAGTAGACTTGATTCTCTGCTTAACTCTTCTAATGAATTGTTATTTCCGCTGCGAATATTGATCTAGAGTTGGTTGTCCATTATATTTTATCTGATTTGTTGAAGACTAACGATAATTTATTTTTCATTATCTTAGTCATAATATTCTTTACTGAGCTAGTTGAGCTCACCCTTTTCATCTGTTGTCCTCTTCAGGAAATGAGAATGTTGCGGGTACTAGTCGGGGGATAGAGTGATGTTCCGAGTTAGAGCAGTAGTAGTCCTCACTATTTCTGATAAATAATGTGATAATAATTGTAATGAGGACTTAGTTTGAATCTTAATATTTTCTACATATTTGTATTGACATTCACAGTTGTGTGGTCGTATTTTGCACGACCGTATGATATAAAGTTTGTATTTGAATTATGTACCATGTATTTGACGACTCAGAATGGGTTGGGTTGAATGGACCTATTCTGGGGGCATCACAATAACGCTGCTATTTGTGCCGATAGAGCTGTAATTGTGTCCACTTCCAAAATACCTGCTACCCTTGATTGAGTCATTCTCTCAATCGGCCACTGATAGTTTTTTGCAACCATTGTTTCTATCAAGTCCCATGCCTCCTCAAATTTCTTTGCCATAAAAGCTCTGCCTAAGGCTGCATCGATGCTGGTCCATAAATGACTCCCTAACCCGTTGTAAAATGTATTCATCTGCATCCACTGGGGTAGTCCATGATGTGGGCACTTCCTCAACAACTCTTTGTACCTTTCCCACGCTTCATATAGTGATTCTCCCTGCTGCTGTGCAAATGACGAGATATCCGTTCTCAATTTATGTGTTTTTGCTGGCGGGAAGAACTTAGCCAAAAAATTTTGTGCCAAGTCATTTCATGTGGTGATTGACCCCGGTGGTAGAGAATGGAGCCGAGCATTGGCCTTGTCTTTAAGCGTGAACGAAAATAATCTCAATCTGATAGCATTGTCTGACACCCCGTTGCACTTAAATGTATCGCAGATCTATATGAAACTGACAATATGCTCGTTTGGATCATCATTCGGAAGACCCCCAAACTGACAACTATTTTGTACCATCTGTATTGTAAGACCCCAACTTTTATGAATAAAAATTGAATTTCCTCTATATATTATTTTGAAATAACTTTGATAAGTAATGGATGATACGTGCAAATATTTCAAAATAAGCAAGTGGTTATAAAATATTAATTGTTGTCGGGGAATATTCGTTTGGTCGTAGAATATTCTTGTTGTCGGGAAATATTCGTACGACGGCGCAACCATTTGTGGGCCCCATAACGAAAAACTGTCGGATGAAAAAAACGACAAGAATAAGTTTTTTAAAAATAACGACGTAACCGTTACCGTTAAAACTGTTGGAATACTCGGTGGGTAAAGTAAAGTAATACGCGTTGTTGCACAGTAGCACACGGTATTGTACAGTATGTTATATTTATAATTGTCATTGCACAATATTTTACATTATCAAATCAATAATTCATATTATTTGAATAATATTATTAGACAGCATTATTGACAATGTCTAGGAAATTCTGTCTAGGAAAGGGATTAGTTAATCTAATTGCGCGCCAGTAAGGAGAAATTCTTATCGGAAAGCCCCTCTTTTCTGAAAACGACCTGGTTGTCAATATCGTAGTTCTGTAATATTATTTGTGAATAATTAATTATTGATAAAAATGATAAAGAAATATTTATTTGATGTGGATATAAGTGGAGGAATTTTTAACCAAAGAGACAATTGTTGAAAATTGATATTTTATCTTCTTCGATAAAATAATTCATTCAAATATATTATTATAATATTACACTATAAGTGTATGATATAATAATATAATCTATAATAATAAAATAGAACCTATTTTAAAATTTTGATTTGAGAAACCACAAACACGACTCAGATTATTCCAAGTTAATCTAATGGCTCACATCTCATCTCACGTTAAAAGAAATCCCGCCCATTTCACAAAAACATCTCCCCAGCAAACTGAAACGGCTCTCTCTGCTCTTTTAAGCCTCTTGCCTGATTACTCCTCAGATCTCCTCTCTCAAGTCGATCTTAGCCGCCGCCGGAAACATCATCATCGCTGTCATCATCGTCGGAGCGTTACTTTGAGGATCTGATCGGCTGAGTCTCATCATAAGCAGCAGACATTTCTGCTCTCTGAGCCTCGATTTGCCGGCGACGCTCCTCCGAATGCTTCTCCAACGAGGTTAGATTTCATCACCCATACACTATCCCTCCCAAATCTGTTCTTCTCTTTTTCTCTTTGTGGAATTTGGGGAAATCCTTTTCTTCTCTTTCTTCTCTCTGGGGAATTTGGGTCCAAATCAAACTCAACCGTACATATGTTAACCATATCTACCCACTAATTTCTACCTACTAATTTCATCTCTGTTTGCAAAATAGCGGAAGGGCCTTTCAGGTCAAAGAAAGTAAAGAGAAGAACACTAATGCCGAGTTTATTATGAACCTGCCGAGAAGATATGAACCTGCTTAAGGTATTGCAACCGGAGATCAAACACGAGCTCTCCTCTAACAGATTTCAGGTACTATATTCTTTCTTTCCAAATTATTCTCTCTATCTCTATATACAAGTTTATAAAATGATATTAAACTGAATTGACTCTCTTTTTTTTTTCGTTTACTGTTCCTTGATATTTGGTCGAATACATTGAGTGCAATGTAATATGTACCTATTTCATTGAATACAATTGAACGATGTGATTATTCAATTGTTAACGAGCTGTTGCTAAAAACTGAACCAGTATCCTGGAAATCAAAACGAACAGTAATTGTTATTTAGAGCTCTAACAACTGTTTTGTGTTTATGGTTCGTGACTGTTAATAAAATACATTGAGTTTGCAACTTTGGATGATAATTTAAGAATATGGTAGGAGTCATTTCCAAAAGGCCAAAATTTCATTAAAACAAATACTCCCTCTGCTCCAAACTATAGGATCTATTTGACTTTTCAGAATCACTATATTTTGACTTCTCTCAAAAGTTCATCTTTTTTTATCCGTTCCCTTTATACTGATCAGATTTGTTCAAGACTTTTTAATCGGTAAGCTGTTAGTTTTTTTTCTTTTCTATTTTTGGTTATAAAGTTTCAATCTTTTCCATTGAAGTCTGGATTAGAGATTTATTTGGGTGTTGAATTGTTCTGATTAGAGGTATTGCTGTTTTAGATTTTTTTTTTGTTAATTTCTCTTTTTGGGTATTTTGATGTAGCTTGACAATTTTGCGTTAGGTTGGAAGATGTTTAAAATTCGTGTAGTGTTGTATGATTGATTGGATTTGAGAGCTAATTTATGGTTTTTATTTTTCTTGGGGTTTTAGAGCTAAATATTTGATTGGATTTACCGGCTAATTTATGATAAACAGTTATCCTCTTTAGTCCCCCAACACTTAATAATCTCTTCTTCCAAATCTCGATAACACTATCTCTGCCGCTGTTACAACTCTTCTTCGATTTAGACTGATTGAGTCAGGGTGTTTTTGGGCCATGTTATTCTTTGATTTAGACTGATTGAGTTAGGGTATTAATTTTTATGGTGCAGGGCACACATATTAAAGCAACAATGTTCAATGAGGCTGCAAAGAAATTCTATGACAGATTTCAACTGGGGAAGGTTTATTATGAAATGACTTTGAATGAAAATTAATTTTGTTCCCACTGATCAGTTGGGTCCATATGTCAATTGGCTACTTGGAAGTCTTTGAGTTATTTTTTAAAAATGCTAGTGACTTCTTTCAGAAACATGATTTTCTTTATGCTTACGAATTGCAGATGTTATTGGTGTGGTGCATAGTGTTTCTCCTACAACGAGTATTCGAAGGAAAAGTAACAATGAGACTATTCCAAAGCGTGACATAACTATTGCAGATGAGACGTAAGCTGTTCTTTTAGACATTCTATTTACAAAGTTTGCCTATTTGTGGTCATTTATGTTAAAAAATAATATGACATTATCTGCAGTAGGAAGACTGTTGTGGTATCCCTCTAGAATGAATTTGCTACTAATGTTGGACAAGAACTATTGGATATTGCGAATCAATCTCCCGTAGTTGCAATCAAATCCCTAAAAGTGGAGACTTCCAAGGTAATCTGGGTTATTTAGAACCATGACATTCAAAATCAATAATGCAAGTAATAAATAAACTTTGTGGTAAATCATTCTATGCGTTTTGTTTTGTTATTACAGTTGTGTCTTTGTCTTCATTGAGCAAAAGCATTATTGTGGTAAATCCAGAGACACCAGAATCAAAGAAGTTTAAATCCTGGTAAGTTTATAGTACTTTGGGCAATTTGGCTATGAGTTTTAGTTTATAGTACGTACTTTTTCTGTTTATTAACAAGTCTGCTTTTGCTGTATAGTTAAATTCTGCTAAGCCCACTTGAAATAAACTTATGGGGACTTATTTTTTACTTTTGTCATCACAAAATGGGTAGGAGTTCTTGAGAGTATGCTAAGTGGTTGCAAGTTCATGTGAGTGAGAGTGACTGTATATTTTGGTGAAGAAACAACTCCCTGCTGCAGATGTGGAGGACGTCAGCAACAAAGGTAATCTCCAAAATAATAACTTTTATTTTTAATTAGCAAAAAAAATTAACTTTTATTTTTTATTTTTTTAAAGAAAGTATTTTGATAAATTGGATGTTTTTGTTACATCTATTTGGTTGGTAGTTTCAATTAATGACAGAAACCATGGATTGAGTTTTGAATTATGTACCCATTTGATATTTCTGTGAAATCAGAGGCAAATTTGGAAGAACTTTGATTATCATTTTTTATATTGCAATGAATCAGTTTGTATTTCAAATTTGGAAGAACTTTGATTATCATTTTTGGTAAATACAGTTAATGTAGATTGTGTAACTGTTTATTTAAGCTATGCTTAGTTCCATGGAATCCCTGCTGTTGAATTGGAATGGCGGCACACTAAACTTTATTTTCCTGATTCCATTTCCAAGTTGTAAAATCTATGCCCTCAAGCTAGCTAGCATTTTGTGCATTTTGTACATTTTGAAGGGATTCTTTTTGTGTACTAACTAAGCTTTGTGTATCTGGTGTTTCCCTAATTTTTACTAAAATGCTTTAGTTCATGTAGCTGTACAAAAGGTGTGGATACTGCTAAAATGCCTTGATCATGATAAAACAATAGAACTTCGTCCATTCTAGAGAAGTACCAAATTTGATGTGATCCTACTAAACAGTCTAGAAAGCAAATTAAACTAAAACTACCAAATTTGATTCTTTTTGTGTACTAACTAAGCTTTGTGTATCTTGTGTCTCCCTAATTCTTATTGAAATGCTTTAGTTCATGTAGCTGTACAAAAGGTGTGGATACTGCTAAAATGCCTTGATCATGATAAAACAATAGAACTTCGTCCATTCTAAGAGAAGTACCAAATTTGATGTGATCCTACTGAACAGTCTAGAAAGCAAATTAAACTAAAACTACTGAACATAACATTGCTATTAATGACAGAGCCTACATACAATTTTTCTGTTTGTTTTTGAATTGCTACTATTATAAGTTGAATGCAGTTTGTTTGAAGCATATTGACAAGCACTTGCATTGCAAATTGTGTGAGTCCCATTTTGAATTTAATTTTTGAGGGGTGACGTGATGATTGGTGACATGGGGGCGGGATGGTGTGCGTCTTGGGGGTAATGAACAGGTGTGGCAATTGAAAAGGGTGGGTTCTTATTATTAATTTTTTTTTATTCTTTGTTTAGGGAATTGAAAGTATTAGTTGGTATATTTTTACACAACATATGTTTATGGAATTGGTATTTCCCTTCTTTTTTTTTTGTTCCGTATCTCTCCTTCCTCCCACACGCATCCATATCTTTTCTTCTCTATCTCTGATGTTCCCTAAACGGACAAACGAATACGAATTCAATTTGGGGCTTTTTGGGTGGAGCAAATCGAGAGATTGTGAAATGTGGAGTTAGATATATGACGTATTATATTCATAGTTGGTTGGTCCTGTTGTGTTATTATTATTGTTAACTTCAGGTTTTAATTTATTTCTTTTTGGGTAGTTGGGAAATGGCGAGCTCGGTTGAGAAGAAGGAAGAAGTTTTCTCCTTGGAGCTCCCTGCAGGAGCAAAGAGGTTTCTTTATCTCTCTCTTATCCCTTTACATGTATATATGCTCATTTTTTGAAATTTTATGCTACTTGCCGTTCCGAGTTGATTTTATTTATGAGCTTCATTGTTGTTTTTTTGGTGTGAATTGGGTTAATGGGTATTGTCTAATTTTATGTTACTTTGTGTCTTTTGGTGAAATTTGATTGAATTTTGGTATTTTTAAGTTGGGCCTTTTTGTGTTTTTCAAGTTAGG
The DNA here is from genome assembly GCA_020205555.1 of Panax stipuleanatus. Lineage (NCBI taxonomy): Eukaryota > Viridiplantae > Streptophyta > Magnoliopsida > Apiales > Araliaceae > Panax > Panax stipuleanatus. Next base: position 121,114,712 of record CM035119.1, on the reverse strand, counting down.
GCTTCTAGTGTATTCTCTCAATCTGGGCAAATTATGTGTTATTCAGCTTCATGGTTGTGTTTTGTGTAAATTTTGCGAGGTTAATTTATTTCAGGAAGGTTTACTTTCCCTATTGAAATCGGAATTTGAGAGAACTATGGTGAGGCTTGTTAGGCTGCTAGCTTTGTATTTGTTTGTCTACATAAATACATTATTATCTGATTGAGTTACTGTAATTTGTGTACCATCAACTTAAACGTACCAGATTATCCCTTTCCCCCTTTCCCTCATTTTAAGGATACTATTTGGAATGGGGATACAATTTAATTCTTGGAAAAGAAAAAGAAAGGTAAATCATAACCAAGTTATTTGGTTTTATATATCCTTAACTTTTGTATTAAATTCAACTTATCTTAATTGCGACTCAGTTCGTTTGCGAAGGTTAGATGAAAATTATTTTATCACTAAATCTGTGTGTGACTAGACATCCAAAAAAATTGGAGCATCTCATTGATTTGGATTAAATATTTTGCTTTCAGTATGGTGTGGAAGAGAAAATTTTGGTTTTCATAAAAGGTAATGACATCAATTATGTTTTTCCAACATGACAATATTTACTTACTGATGTAACGTATTGTGAAGTTAGAAATTGGAAAAAGAAGATAACCTTTTATGTTCTGTTTTTGTTTTTGTTTCCTTTCTTTGGATTTACTTTCAAAAGTGTTTATTTGAGTTAGAGTGTGCTGAACTTTCAGGGAAAAATGATATATTTTCTTCCTCAAATTTTCCCATCCAAAATGCGCTCCTGTGATTTTTTACAAATCAAATAACTTCTTGATTATATACATGCATGAATTTGTATGTCAACATCTTATTTGAGAGGAGTGGGAAATTTACTTTTCTAGAAATTAACGAGTATTGAACCGGGAAAGAAGGAATTAAACAGAAAAATTCGTGTGTTTTAGTTTCTTTTACATTTAGTGGTAATGATTTTATACCTAGCACCCTATTGTGCGAGAATCTAACTATAGTAAAATGATTAGTTATCCTCTTGAAAATATAAATTTTTTTATCATGTTTATTGATTGTTTGTTGTTTCCACAGCTATGTTGCAATTCTTGATGACCTGCAAGGAAGACCTGACCTACTAGAGAGGAGGGGCCCTAATATAAATTCTAAGGTTTGTGATTATGTGTTTTTGGGAATGTAAATTTTAAAGGTCATATTAGTCTATTAGGATTTGCATTGATTTGCATTCCTTGCTCTTTATTTTGCCTGGCTGTAGCTACTGAGTTGAACACAATTTTCTCTGTTTGATCTAATCTGTAGCTACTGCATTATGTTGTTCTCTTCACTGCAACTTTGGTGTTGTCTTATCTATATAAAAATGGCTTCAGTTGGTTGTTGGAGAAAATGGGCTAAAATGAAGTAATTTGCTTAAAAATGATGCCCTTCATTAAAAATCTTGGGTTGTCTTTTCTTTATTGTTCAACTTTTAAGAACTTTACTTGAAATATTCATTCTTAGAAACATGATATTCTTTGGTCAGTAAGTGAACCAATGATTGTTATCAAGCTTTAGTCAATTGGAGTATTTTTCAAGTGCTAGACAACAAAACAGACAAATCAATACTATGTTGTTCTTTTGATTTCTTTGTCTTTGAGAAGCAAAATAATATTCTGTTCTGACTTCTGTCTACTGCAAGAAGGAAATGTAGTGTCCTGCTCAATGGTAAATAATTAAAATATACCATTCCAAGAGATAAAGAGGAGCATTTTAAAATTTTTCCGAGATTGTAACTACTTTTTTTCAACTTACCTAACACATAAGTTAAGCATAAACCTATTGTCATTTGGCTCTTCAACAGTATGGGCCTGTAATTTGTAACATTGGGAAGCAAAAAAACAGTTTAATATATTGTCATTTGGATCTTCAGCAGTAAATCAAGTGATTAGAGCTTATCTAAATCAATTGACTGAACCAGAATGAAAAGTGAGGTAATGAGCTTAGCCCATGAGAAAAGAATCAGAGAAACTAGGCATAAATCAATCGTTCGGTTCTTCCTCTTCCGTTTCCTTTCTTGCTTAAATTCAATCTCACCATCTCTTTATCTTCTTCATCGTTTACAAACCCAAGAGTTGTTTTCTCTCTTCAATATCACCCCCCACTTCAATGAGCGAAAGCCTCCAAAGCTGAAACCTTAAAATTTTCGCCTCCACGGTGTTATCACTAGCGATTGGCTAAGAACTCTATTCCCACCCTCTAAGTTCATACCTATTTCGCTAATTAGTACAGTTAAAAGAGCCATCAATGTATGCTTATATGCTTTAGAAGATAGTTGTTTTGTCAATCTAGGATTTCGTCCAAATTTATTTACATACTTTCTTGGGGATTATTGTGTGAAGGTTGGTAAAATTATTTCTTATAGTGTTCATCTTTATACCTTCAATTGAGAGATAAAGGGTGAACGAAAAATGTTTCTAAGTGTTGTATTTTAATAGTTTTTACTGAACCTTGATTTGCTTGAAAAAATTGATGAGATTTTGTTGCGTACTTGCATTGATTTGAAAGTGTACTTTGACTTTGGGAAAGTTCATAAAAGAAATGTGAATTCCTAATTTATGATTGAGGGAAGTAACCTTAATCTGGCTGAGTTTTTCATTACCAAAGTTAGTAAGTTAATAGAGGTAACAATGTTGATATTGTAATTCTTGGTTTTTTTTCCTAATTTATCTTTGCGGCATTAAATATTTTTCTATCCCAAAATGAGTGAACAACTAAGTAGAGATGATCTACTGAATCATTAACTGGATGGTTGCTATAAATTTATCATTTTATTGGGTGAATAAATTAAGGGAATAAAATTAACTTTGAACAGAAAATATTACAAATGCTTTGAATCACTAAAATTTTGAAATATTATTATTTTCAGGAGTTTATTTTTTAAGTGGCATAGTGCATCTCAAGTGTTTGATGAAATGAGGCTAAGTTTATTTTTCTAGGTTCGTATGGATCATGGGTCATGCTTATATGCTTTAGAAGATAGTTGTTTTGTCAATCTAGGATTTAAGTTTGCTGATTTTGTTTTTGTTTCTTTGATCAGGAATTTTTTTAGATCATTCGTCTGGGTTATTGTTTCCTAAGAAAGAGACTTTGACTTTGAATTGATTATCATGAAGTGATCAAGAACCCAATGATCTTTTGCTACATTGAGGACAATTTGAGATGGGCGTGCATCTCTTTTTGACTATATTTTCTGCATGTGTGTATTTTTTGTGTTTCGTTTTTTGTAAAGTTAACTAATTACACATGATTATGATGATTTTGGGTATGAAATGATGGTTGTTTTGGTGGGTTGGATATATATTGATGATTGTAAGTTTTGTAAATAGGTTAAGAATTTTCTGGATATTTATTTTTAAAGGAAATTCTGCCGAAATTTTTTGAAATTAGTAGCGACTAGCTTTGATGTTTTGGTGGTTGGATATGTGTTGATGATTGAGTATGTATTAATTATTGTGGTGAAATGATAAATTATGATAATTGTTATGTCTGATTATACGTTATTTTAGGTTGCAAAGAGTCTTTAGGTAATGTAGTATTTTTCAAATTTTAATCTAATATTTCGTTACGCTGTGCCTTCAGGCACGGGCAATTACTAGTAATATAATAATGGTGATATTTTTACAATGAGTCCACGATATGTGAATAAAATGAGGAGAAAGAGAGTAAATTGGGCCTGGATTATTTTTGTTACAAAAAACGTTAAAAACATGTTTGTGGGACCTTAAAGGTGAGAAACATGTGGCCTTGTCCTTTTGTTTGTTGCAAAATGCTGATTTTTGTTGATTCAACGATGGTATGCGGAAGAATTATCAGTATATGTATTTTGCAGAATGGAGGTGTGAAAAATCATCCGTATGTGGATTTCGGTCATTTTTCGTACGGAATTTGGAAAAACTTTTTTCTACAAAGTTGTAGAGAATTAAATTTCCTATAGAATGGACATAAGATTTGTATTTTTATGATAAAAGGGCTATTTATTATGAATTATTGAAGTTCTGAAATATTGGGTCTGAATTGATTTTTGGGGCAATTTTTTTTTTAAAAAAAATGTTTTTTGTTGGTGGAACCCACTTGTGTGGGCTTATGAATTGGTCAGGAGGTGGGTGTGAATTTTTTTTAAATAATAATATTTTATTAAATTTTTTGCTTTGGTGTTCTAAGCATTTTTCTATAAATAGGGTGCTTAGTTTAGAATTGAAAATCACAGCAGAATCAGAAGTTTCTGTGACGCCCCCAAAATAGGTTCAATACCCAACCCATTCTAAGTCGCCAAATACATGGTACAGAATCCAAATACAATCTTTTATAACATACGATCGTGTAAAATACGACCACACAAACTATGAACTTTCGTATATAATACGAAATATAAATATTCAAATTCATTCCTTATTCATTACAATTATTGTCTCACTATTTTATAGAATAATGAGAAATTCTACAGATCTAACTTTGATCAACACACTGCTCCTCGACTAGTCCCGGCGATATTCTCATTTCCTAAAGAGAATAATGGAAGAAAAAAGTGAGCTCAACTAGCCCAATAAAGAATATTATGACTAAGATAATTGAAAATAAATTATCGTTAGTTTTCAACAAATCAGATAAAATATTATGGATAACAAGTTTTAGATCAACAACTGCTGCGGAAATAACAATTCATTAGAAGAGTTAAGTAGAGAATGAAGAATATTATCTTCTATGATTTAAAAGTCCATCATCAATATTTTATCCCTGTAACATCAATCAATATACATCTCGAACTAAATATTCATCTTTGCACTACGGGCCAACATTTGTATCACCTGTTGGTCATGTTCATCTCAACACCTGTCCATCTTTGCACTACGGACCAAAGATATTCATCAGGTAATCATTCATCTTTGCACTACAGGCCAAAGAAATTCAGTTATATCACTATTTAAGACTGAGAATGATGAAAAATAATATAAGTAATGAATCAAGTGAGATAAATGACAAAGCTTAGGGATTCGTAATTTAGTTTGTCCAAGTTCAAGAATACTCCGTAATAATCAATTGTGGAGTAAAATTCAAGAATGAAGATCAAAACTTGGATCCAATCAAAGATAAAAAAAATATTTTTTTTACCGTGAATAGTAACTCGACATGAAAAGATAAAAATTTCACGAGAAAGTTCAGAAAATTATTCCGGTGAAATGATACTAGATGAAACGCAAAACTCAATAAATTTTTGATCATTTCTGGAAATATAGAAGCAATACTTACCGTAGTAAGTTCAAATTTAGGAACATGAAATGAAATATTATCACTTTCATAATATGGAATATGAAAGAAAATAATATTCATTATTAATATTGAAAGGAAATAATATCATTTACGAGAAAAATAACATCCTTTACCTTAATAGGAGAGTAGTTTTGACTGGAATATCGGATATTATGTGGACGAAAACTTGCACTGCTATCAACACTCAAAATATCTAAATACTCACAAGAAATACGCTCGATATTATAGAGAGAAAATTTTCTTATTCTGGTGTAATTTTTATTTCTAACTAAGCACCCTATTTATAGAAAAATATCAGAACACCAAAGCTGACTTAATTAACCAACGGATGAATTTTCAAGCCTATCACTTTTGAAAAAAACAATCAGCACACCAGCATTCAAAGCCTCCACCAAAAATCCCATCAACCACATGTTTATATAATATATATATATATTAAAATATTTATTTTTGAAACTTCAATAATTCATAATAAATAGCCCTTTTATCATAAAAATATGAATCTTATGTCCAGTTCATATGAAATTTAATTCTCTACAACTTTGTAGAAGAAAGTTCTTCCAAATTTCGAACGAAAAATAACTCAAATTTACATACTGATGATTTTTTCACACTCATCACTTTTGAAAATCTTCAACACACTCAAAATTTTAAAGCCTCCATTTTTAAAATAATGAATTCCACCACATGTTAATTTATATATATATATATATATATATATATATATATATTAAAATATTTATAATTATTAAAAAAATTCCAAATTTCATTTTCTCTCTTTCATCTCATTTTATTCATATATCGTGAATTTGTTGTAAAAAAATATCATTACTATTATATTATTATATTATCACATTATACACTTATAATGTAATATTATAATAATATATTTGAATGAATTATTATATCAGAACAGATAAAATATCCATTCTCAATAATTGTCATTTTTACTAAAAATTCTTCCATTTAAATCCACATTGAATAAATATTTACTTATTATTTTTATCAATAATTATTATTCATAAATAATATTACAGAACCACAATAATGACAACCAGGTTGTTCCTAGGAAAGAGGGGGCTTTCCGATAGGGATTTCTCCTTACTGACGCGCAATTAGATTACCTAACCCCTTTCCTAGACAGAACTTTCTAGACATTGCCAATAATGCTATCTAATAATATTATTCAAATAATATGAATTATTGATTTGATAATGTGAAATACTGTGCAGTGACAATTATTGAATCAATAATATAAAATATCAACGTAGTAATTATTGAACCAATAAAATATTATGCAATTATTGAATCAATAATATAAATTATTGAACCAATAATATAAATTATTGAACAGTAATTACTGTAACAATAATTGAGTAAATACCTTCTTACGTAAGAATCAATGATTCAAAATACTGTGCAATACTGTGTGCTACTATGCAACAACACGTATTACTGTATTTTTATCACCGGGTATTTCAACAGTTTTACCGTAACAGTTTTACCGTTATTTTTATAAAAAGATTATTTCTGGCGCTTTTTATATCCGACATTCATTTCGTTGTGGGGTCCCCCAATGACTGCGCCGTCGTACAAATATTTTCCGACAAAAAGAATATTTCTCGACCAAACGAATATTCTCCGACACAACGAATATTTTATAACCACTTGCTTACTTTATAAAATTTGCACATTCCATCCATAACTTACCACATTTATCAAATCAACATCTTACTATTTCAAAATAATATATAGAGGAAATTAAATTTCATTCATAAAAAGTTGGGGTCTTACAACCTCTCCTCCTTATGAAATTTCATCCTAGAAATTGACGTACATACCTGGTATGTCAAAAAGGTGAGGATACCTCGCTTTTATTTTCGATTCTAACTCCCAGGTCATTTCCTCGATATCATGGTTCCTCCACAAAACTTTAACTTGAGGTATAATCTTCGAGCATAGGACATGTTCCTTCTTATCCAAGATATTGACATGTATCTCCTCATACGTTAAATCTTTGGCTATCTCGTTTGGTTCTAATTCAATAATGTGGTTTGGGTCTTTCACATATTTACGTAGCATGGATATGTGAAAAACTTTATGAACACGAGACATACTAGGCGGTAAAGCGAGTCTATAGGCCACAGTTCCTACTCTATCGAGGATTTCAAATGGACCAATAAATCGTAAATCGTTGCCCATAGCTTTCTGCAAGCTGACCCTTTGGCACTTGATGCTTCGCCTTAACACGTTTACACGTTAAACATCTCGAGGTAAAACTCCGCGATTTCTCTCTTCATATTGCTCCACCAAAATGTATGTCGAAGATCACGATACATTTTGGTACTTCCAGGATGGATTGTAAATGGTGTGTTGTGTGCTTCCATCATGATTCTATACTTCAAATCAAAGTCGTTAAGAACACAAAGTCTGGATTTGACTCGAAGTATTCCCTCTGCATCGATTCTTGCTTCTGGAATAACACCTTCTTACATCTTCTTCATATTCATCAGCTTCGGGTCTGTAGCTTGAGCATCTTTAACTTTATCAATTAAAGCTAGTTCTACGCGTATATTTGACATCATCACGTGGGTCCCTGGAGTCTTTAACTCTATCTCCATCCTTTGTAAGTTATGTAAAATAGGTCTTTGTGTTGATAGTATCGCACTCATTTCCGCATGTGATCTTCTACTCAACGCATCAGCTATCACGTTCGCTTTTCCAGAATGGTATTGAATGTTATGGTCGTAATCTTTAAATAGTTCAAGCCAACGTCGTTGTCGCATATTGAGTTCGTTCTGGGTGAAAAAAATATTTGAGGCTTTTGGAGTATATTAGGATGTCTTCAATAATGACAACCACGAAATGATCCAAATATTTCTTAAATATTCGGTTCATCATGTCCATGAATGCAGCATAGACATTGGTCAATCCAAAAGATATAACTAGAAATTTGTAATGCGCGTATCGAGTTCTAAAGGCAGTCTTTGGAATGTCATCAGTTCTAATCTCTAACTGATGATATCCAGAACGGAGATCGATTTTAGAGAAGAATTGCGCACCATGCAACTGGTCGAACAAGTTATCAATGCGAGGTAGTGGATACCTATTCTTGATGGTGACATGGTTCAACTCCCGATAGTCAATACATAGTCGCATACTATCGTCTTTCTTCTTTACGAATAAAATAGAAGCACCCCAAGGAGACGTACTACGACGTATGAAACTGATGTCTAACAACTCCTGTAGTTAAACATTTAACTATTGAAGTTCAATAGGAGCCATTCGATATGGGGTTTTAGAAATGGGTTTTGTACCAGGCTCAAGGTCAATAAAGAATTCAACTTCACGTTCTGGGGTAGACCAGAAAGTTCTTCGAAAAATACATCAGGAAACTCATTAACAACAAAAATATCATTCAAATCTGATATATTCTGATTTAAATCAGTGACATGGGCTAAAAAAACTTGACATCCATTTTTCAATAAACGAATAACTTTATGACTTAAAATGACATTGTTTGATTTTAGTGGTCTGGTTGTTTGAATGAAAGTTAACAACCTTACTAAACAATTAATTTTGGCATGATGAATGGTTAACCAGTCGATTCAAAAAATCACATCAAATGGAAGTATTTTCAAAGATCTAAAATCCACAGGTAGGGCGAGGGTGCCAATTTGAATCAAACAAGATTTGTAAACTATGAATGTAACGAAGGTTTCTCCTAACAGAGTTTCAACAAATAAGTAAAAGTCTAATTTCTCAGAAGTCAAGTTCAAACGTTGAGCACAAGCAGGTGAAATAAAAGAATGGGTAGCACCGGTATCTAATAAGGTATAGACTTCGTAAGAGTTTATGATTAGCTTATCCGTGATCACCTCGTTCGGGTTCCTCGCGTTTTGGGCAGTCACGACAAACGCTCTTTCAGGAACCACCGACTTTGACTTGTCCGGGAGAGCCTTTGGAGTCACCATCCCCACTGGACTTGGTTTTGCTACCAGACACTCTCTAGCTATGTGTCCTTCCTTTCCACAGTTATAACATACATTGAATTGTTGTGGGCAATTTGGACTGATGTGTCCCTCTTGCCCGTATTTATAGCATACGACCGGTGGTCGTTCTCCTCCCCTAAAAATAGTTGATGCTGGTGCTACTGTCGACGTCTTCACGTTCTCATTGTTGTACTTTCTCTTCTTGAAATCTCCCCCCGACTCACTTTTTCTATTATCATGGCTACGATTACCGCCGGAGTGGTTACCGCTTCTGTCATGATACTTTTCTTTCCGCTGGTTGTCATTGTTCCGATGACTGCTGCCATCGGTACAACCTTGATTGTTGTCCTTTGGTTGAACATAATCATTATCTCATTCTAATAGTTGGACCCTGTTCACCACATCTGAATATAAAGAAAGTTTGTGAGAAATGAGGTACTGACAAATTTTGGGTTTCAAACCTCTCAAAAACATCCGCGTCATATGTTCCTCATTATCAACCAAATGAGATGCGAACCGGGATAACTCCGGGAACTTAGCCTCGTATTGGGACACAGTCATGTTATTCTGTTCCAATTTAATAAACTCTACCTCCTTTATATGACGAATACTTTCTGGAAAGTACTTGTCATTGAACAGTTTCTGGAACTCCTCCCAAGACATCTTGAGTGCGGTAGGCTGGGTACGCTTCACAGATTCCCACCAATAATCTGCCTCTCCATGGAACATAAACGTGGCGAATGGAACCTTCTGTTCCTCCGTGCATCCCAAGACATCAAATTTCTTAGTAATTTGCTTAATCCAATTTTCTGCCTTGATTGGATCTGGCTTTCCTTGGAACTCTGGTGGTCCCAACTGTTTAAACTGCTTGGCAGTGACAAGCCGCGAGTTGTTATTTCCACCTGTATTATGAACATGAGTTTCCCTCGTCTGATTTTGCATGAACTGCAAAAAGCTTCTAAACATCCCATCGTTCATCGTTTGATCGGTGGTGTCGTTTTCAGAAGGAATATTGCCTTCTTGTTGCACGTTTTCTTGGTTGGTGATTAAAGGTGTCTCAACGGTCTCATTCACTCCATTGTTTAGATTTTCAGCTGCCATACTTAAATACTGCCATAAAACAAGGGTTAATTAAACAAATTGATATATCACATATTAACCCTATGTTTCGATCGACCAATTAAATAACAAATAAGCTTAGGTAGGACACACTAGCGAAAGTTTTACTAGTCTCTCCCATCCTAGTTCTATTCCCAGATCTCCGCCAGAGATTATATCCCTAAGCTCTGATACCAACTGTGACGCCCCCAAAATAAGTTCAATACTCAACCTATTCTGAGTCGCCAAATACATGGTACAGAATCCAAATACAATCTTTTATAACATACGATCGTGTAAAGTACGACCACACAAACTATGAGCTTCAATACACATTGTATATAATACGAAATATAAACATTCAAATTCATTCCTTATTCAATACAATTATTGTCCCACTATTTTATAGAATAGTGAGGACTTCTACAGATCTAACTCTGATCATCACACTATTCCTCGACTAGTCCCGGCGATATTCTCATTTTCTGAAGAGAACAATGGAAGAAAAGGGTGAGCTCAACTTTCCTAGTAAAGAATATTATGACTAAGATAATAGAAAATAAATTATCGTTAGTCTTCAACAAATCAGATAAAATATTATGGACAACAAGTTTTAGATCAACAACTGCAGCGGAAATAACTATTCATTAGAAGAGTTAAGTAGAGAATGAAGTCTATTATCTTCTATGATTTAAAAGTCCATCATCAATATTTTATCCCTATAACATCAATCAATATACATCTCGAACCAAATATTCATCTTTGCACTACGGGCTAAAGATATTCATTTGTATCACCAGTTGGTCATGTTCATCTTAACACCTGTCCATCTTTGCACTACGGGCCAAAGATATTCATCAGGTAATCATTCATCTTTGCACTACATGCCAAAGATATTCATCAAGTAATCATTCATCTTTGCACTACAGGCCAAAGATATTCAGTTATATCACCATTTAGGACTGAGGATGATGAAAAATAATATAAGTAACGAATCCAGTGAGATAAAAGACAAAGCTTAGGGATTCGTAATTTAGTTTATCCAAGTTCAAGAATACTTCGTAATAATCAATTGTGGAGCAAAATTCAAGAATGAAGATCAAAACTTGGATCCAATCAAAGATAAAAAATATTTTTTTTTACCGTGAATAGTAACTCGTGAATAGTAACTCGACATGAAAAGATAAAAATTTCACGAGAAAGTTCAGAAAATTATTCCGGTGAAATGATACTAGCTGAAATACAAAACTCAATAAATTTTTGATCATTTCAGGAATTATAGAAGCAATACTTACCGTAGTAAGTTCAAATTTAGGAATATGAAATAAAATATTATCACTTTCATATTATGGAATATGAAAGAAAATAATATTCATTATGAATATTGAAAGGAAATAACATCATTTACGAGAAAAATAACATCCTTTACCTTAATAGGAGAGTAGTTTTGACTGGAATATCGGATATTATGTGGACGAAAACTTGCACTGCTATCAACACTCAAAATATCTAAATACTCACAAGAGATACGCTCGATATTATAGAGAGAAAATTTCTGATTCTGGTGTGATTTTCATTTCTAACTAAGCATCCTATTTATAAAAAAATATCAGAACACCAAAGCTGACTTAATTAACCAACGGATAAATTTTCAAGCCCATCACATTTGAAAAAAATAATCTACACACCAGCATTCAAAGCCTCCACCAAAAATCCCACCAACCATATATTTATAATATATATATATATATATATATATATATTAAAATATTTATTTTTGAAACCTCAATAATTCATAATAAATAGTCCTTTTATCAGAAAAATACGAACCTTATGTCCATTCCATATGAAATTTAATTCTCTACAACTTTGTAGAAGAATGTTTTTCCAAATTCCGAACGAAAAATGACTCAAATTTACTTACTGATAATTTTTTCACACTCATCACTCTTGAAAATCATCAACACACTCAAAATTTCAAAACCTCCCTTTTGAAATAATGAATTCCACCACTTGTTTATTTATTTATATATATATATATTAAAATATTTATAATTATTAAAAAAATTTCAAATTTTATTTTCTCTCTTCCATCTCATTTTATTCATATATCGTGAATTTATTCTAAAAAAATATCATCACTATTATATTATTATATTATCATATTATACACTTATAATGTAATATTATAATAATATATTTGAATAAATTATTTTATCAGAATAGATAAAATATCCATTCTCAATAATTGTCACTTTTACTAAAAATTCCTCCGTTTAAATCCACATTGAATAAATATTTACTTATCATTTTTATCAATAATTATTATTCATAAATAATATTAGAATCACAATAATGACAACCAGGTCGTTCCTAGGAAAGAAGAGGCTTTCCGATAAGGATTTCTCCTTACTGGCGCGCAATTAGATTACCTAACCCCTTTCCTAGACAAAACTTCCTAGACATTGCCAATAATGTTATCTAATAATATTATTCAAATAATATGAATTATTGATTTGATAATGTAAAATACTGTGCAGTGACAATTATTGAATCAATAATATAAAATATCAACGTAGCAATTATTGAATCAATAAAATATTATGCAATTATTGAATCCATAATATAAAATATTGAACAGTAATTATTGTAACAATAATTGAGTAAATGCTTTCTTACGTAAGAATCAATAATTCGAAATATTGTGCAATACCGTGTGCTACTGTGCAACAACGTGTATTACTGTATTTTTATAACTGGGTATTTCAACAGTTTAACCTTAACAGTTTTACCGTTATTTTTATAAAAAGGCTATTTTTGTCGCTTTCTATATCCGACATTCATTCTGTTGTGGGGTCCACTAATGACTGCGCCGTCGTACGAATATTCTCCGACAAAAAGAATATACTTCGACCAAACGAATATTCTCCGAAACAACGAATATTTTATAACCACTTGCTTACTTTGTAAAATTTACACATTCCACCAATAATTTATCACATTTATCAAATCAACACCTTACTATTTCAAAATAATATATAGAGAAAATTAAATTTCATTCATAAAAAGTTGGGGTCTTACAGTTTCTCTCTCTATAATATCGAGCATATTTTTTTTGAGTATTTTGATATTTTGAGAGTTGATAAGCAGTGCAAGTTTCCTTTAGCATTATATCCGATGTTCCAGTAAGAAGTACTACTCTTTTGAGGTAAGAGATGTTATTTTTTTCGTAAATGATATTATTACTTTCAATATCATTTCATCGAAATATTAGTATAAATTTTATTATGAAATTTTTACCTTTGTCGTCGCGATTACTATTCACGTATACGGCACTATTCACGAATACGGTACTATTCACGAAGTATGATTTTTCTTATAAATTTTTTTACCTTTCATGTCGAGATTACTATTCACGTATACGACACTATTCATGAATACGGTACTATTCACCGAAAAATTTAATTTTCTTTTCTTTGTCCAAGTTGGCTATTAAGAGTCCTATCTTTGATTGGATCCAAATTTTGAACTTCATTCTTGAATTTTGCTCCACAAATGATTATTATGGAGTATTTTTGAACTTGGATAAACTGATTTACGAATCCCTTATTTTTGTCCTTTATCTCGCTGGATTCGTTCTTTAAAAATATTTTCATCATCTTTAGTCTTAAATGGTGATACAAAAGAATATCTTTGGTCTGTAGTGCTAAGATGGATAATTATTTGATGAATATCTTTGGCCTGTAGTGCAAAGATGGATGATTATTTGATGAATATCTTTAACTTGTAGTGTAAAGATAAATGATTACCTGATGAATATCTTTGGCCTGTAGTGCAAAGATGACAGGTGTTGAGATGAATATGACTACTGGTGATACAAATGAATATCTTTAGCCCGTAGTGCAAAGATGGATATTTGATTTGAGATATATATTGATTGACAGGGATAAAATATTAATGATGGACTTTTAAATCATAGAAGATAGTAGACATCATTCTCTACTTAACTTTTCTGATATATTGTTATTTTTGCTGCAGTTGTTGATCTAAAACTTGTTGTCCATCATATTTATTTTGATTTTTTGAAGACTAATGATAATTTATTTTTCATTATCTTAGTCATAATATTCTTTACTGGGCTAGTTGAGCTCACCTTTTTATTCTATTGTCTTCTGCAGGAAATGAGAATGTTGCAGAGACTAGTCGGGGAACAGAGTGATGGGCAGAGTTAGAGCAGTAGTAGTCCTCACTATTTTTGTAAAATAGTGTGATAATAATTGTAACTGTTGAGGATTGAATTTGAGCATTTATATTTCGTATTATATACGATATGTATTGAAGCTCATAGCTTATATGGTCGTATTTCTCACGACCTTTTGATATAAAAGTTTGTATTTGAATTCTGTACCATGTGTTTGGCCACCCAAAATGGGTTGGGTTGATTGGACCTATTCTGGGAGCGTCACATGTATTGTTCCAGGCTTGATCTCAAAGTTATTAGCATTAATCGCCGGCCTGGTAATGCTTGACTGAATTTTTGAAATTCGTAGTGTAGCATAATCCTGCAGTGCTTTCTGTTCCGGTTTAGTCATGTTATCGTTGGGTGTTTCAAGTTCCTCTCCAGTTTTCTGTATCCACTTACTCAACCGCTGAAACCGTTTATCGATGTCGTCCTCGTAAGGCAACAACTCTGATTTCTGTGATCGAGTTTGCATGCACTACTTGAGCGTACCTGAAATATCCAATCAAACAAAAATAAAAATATATATATATATATGTTTAACTAAAACTGATCTAATTAAACTGATATTGTAAGTAATAATGCAATTACTGTCCCCGGCAATTGCGCCAAAAACTTGTTGGGTATTTTCTATATGCACTACGCGCAAGTGTACGTGGTCAACAAATATATAATGATAAGATCAAGTATCGTACCCATAGAGATAATAATTTCTATTTAATCAAACAAGTAGCAGTTTTATATTGCTTCAGCTTTATCAAACTAATGATTAAAAAATGTTTTTTTATAAATAACTACTACTTAGATCAAATTAACACTAACTCAAGATTTTAACAAGTTTTGGAGAATTAAGCCTACAACTTCACTTATTATTTCACTTCAGATAATATACTTTCCTTCAATTTATATAAATTACTCCAGATTATTAATCAAGAACATTAAGCAGATATAACCATCTCTCAGTGCATTACATCCATACTCACTTAAATCCATAGATGATAGAATTAAGCAAGACACCTTAATTAACTAACTCACTATATCTTTATGTGAATTACAATTGCATAAGGTTTAAAATCAAGTTCTTATCAGATTACATATGATGCATAGATATCTCTATCCTATACATGAATTATGAATTCCAACTAAGCAGAAATCACAAACATATGTCACTATGGCTAGTTCCAATCCCATATGTCATCTCTCGAATTCATATGGGATAACGGATAATTGGTGATCAAGCAATTATATAAGTTAAGCACAACACATAGCAAATAATCTGGAAATAATATTCATAAACTAAATTAAAAGCTATTTAATCCTCCGTTACATAATAAGATCCGTTATAGGCTTAAATAGAAAGTTAGTTCATCATAGATGAATCAAAATCCATAATCCACATAATAGAAATCATTCTTAATACAAGATGTTAAAGAAGAAAGAAAATAAACTCTAAAGTATATCACCGTTCATCTCCACACTTCTTGCGTTCTTCGCGATCCAACGATGCTTCAATTCTCGTCCCAAGTCAATCTTCAATCTAGGGCTTGTGTATGGCTAAGTGTCACTCAATATGTTCCTTTATGCCCCTTTTATATCATTATACTCGCAGCCCTAGTAACAACTTAAATTTGCATCCAATTCCTAGTCAAACAAGGACAACACTGCTGGCTTCTGCACCTACCCTCCCCGACGGGGAATTAGGCTTGCAGTCACTCGCCCCGGCAGAGAAACCTACTGTCCGGCAATGCTCCTACCCGCCCAGGCGGAGATCTGCTTCTTTAGGGACTCGCCCCAGCAGGTGTTTAAGTCATGAAAACTGAAAACTTCGCCTTTTATGCTACTTTTGCTTCCATTCCAATTTATGCACACAATATTATAAAACCAAGTAAAAATGATAGGAAATCTACTTGAAAACCTCAAGAATCAAGCTATTAAAAATATCGATTCGTAGGTATGAAACCCACTCATAATGTATGGAGAAAATAAGGAAATGAGCTTTAAAACTTGATCTCTTATGCAGGTAATTCTTGTTGCCAAAAAGAATTAAAAGTTATAGAGGCTAATTTATGATTTTTTCTCTAATTTGTTTGGTGTTAGATTTTTCTTTTTCAATTTATTGAATGAGAACCTTCTTGTATTTTTCTTTTTATAAACTTATATGCAAATAATTGAGTAAAAATTTTAAAAAAATAAAAAGCAATTGCTATCATTGATTGCCAATACAATAATACTTTTAAAATAAACACCTCTATTCTAAAATTAATAATACATTTTATTTTTTAAAAATTAATTTGCATAGTTTTAAAATTTAGAATCGATATGAATTTAAATTCGTACGAGTGTTCTTTCACGTGAGGTTTATATTCTAATTCTTAGAGTATAAGATTTATTGATATAATAATTAAGTTTTTGATGTTAATTTTAAAATTCATTTGTGTTATACTAAAATCCCTCCAAGTGAGATTACAATTTAGACCTAGCAAAATCGGCCCAGGCCCGTGGGTTGGCCCGGCCCGTCCGTCAAAAAACGGGTTTTGGGCTTCACTTTTTCAGCCCATCAAAACCTGGGTCGTTTTGGCCCGGCCCGTTTGCCAGGTCTACTACAACGTCCTGAAATTGTATATTCATTTTCTTTTATAAATACATAAATAAATTGTACTTGTACAAACAAAAAGTTACACCGTATATAGTAGTGATATGAAACAAATTTTATTAACGTAACGTTTTGTTATATCAATTAAACCTTTTATCATTTTTGTACATTTTTTTTTACCAATTTACAACTAAAGAAATTCGAATATTAAGAATCTCTAACATGAGGTATCTCTTTATAATAATATTTGTTAGTTCCCAGAGGGCACACAATAGATCTAGAAGGGGGGTTGAATAGATCCTTTTTATTTTCAAACATCTTTTCCATTTTTTTGTATTGCTAAGTAATTATCATATGACAAACACAAGAATCCTTTCAAGCACAGCGGAATAAGTTAAAGATACCCTTCATAGATATTTTGTTAACCATTGTTCTAGAGTTAGTTTAGATGTAAATGGTTATTACAGTTATAACAGTTATAGCAGTTAAAGGTACATAAGGTAAATGACTGAATGTAAAAGACACAAGAGATTTTAAGTGGTTCAGATACTCAAACTCCTAATCCACTCTTCTGCTTCAACAAGCAGGGATTCCACTAAGGAAGTCTTTACATCTTTGAATCACTACGATTCCTTCAAGGCCAGCAGCCTTGGAACTTCAGTTCACTAAGAACTCTTTAAGTCCAGCAGACTTGGAACTTCAGTTCACTAAGAACTCTTCAAGTCCAGCAGACTTGGAATCTCTTGTATCCTCTGGTACAGCAAATCCAGCAGACTTGACTTTGATTTAGTCCCTCGGACAAGGAACCCTCCGGCCCTGGCTTCTTGTTGATGTTGTTGGTGGTGCTGAGCTGTTAAGTTGACTTGAAGTTTGTTCATCCTTTGGTACTTAGCAGCTTGGTGTGATCCTCCTTGGATTCTTCATCGAGAATGAATCACCTTTGATGAACTGCTAAGATGTTCATGAAGCTTGACAGCTTTGAGTACTTAGCAGTCTATCACCTCTTCTTTGGTGCAGCTGATCTTTTGGTTGATGGTTATCTTCATCTAATTTTAGCCTTTCACACTTTCACCACTTGAGGTCTGCTTGGTCTTTGTACTTTTGGTAGACTCCGTCTGGTACTTAGCATCCTTTGAACCTTGTTTGACTTGTGTACAGATTTGGTTCTGTAGCTGTTCTTCTTCAGCTCTTGGTTGTTCATGGTGATTCGTAGAGTGACTCTTTGGATCTTCTTTTCGGTTTGCCACTCTTCTTACTGTCTTCTTGGCCTTCTCGGCTCTTAGCTTGGATGCCATTCTGATTGGCATTCTCATTGTTGTTAAGTGAAGCCTTTATCAGTTAAAGCTCTTCTCTTAACTTACTTCACTTTTACTTTTGTAGTCTCACTGTCACTGAGACATATTTCTATTCAGCTCTGTAGAACTCGTAGAGTTAACAACTTAACAACCCAACAACTCTTGCATCTTTGAAGCTTCAGCTGTTATATACCCTTCCATAAGCTTCCCGTTGGAATATAGCCGTTGAAAGCTATTTGAATTGCTTCGCAGATCTCAAGTTATTTGGTGCAGACTGCTAATTTAACGTGACAACCCCTTTTTGACTTTTCTGACACAGCAGTCTGATATTTCACCTACCACTTCAGAGATGTCACTTTAACGTGTCTGGCTGGTAGTCACCTTTATTTCTCCTTTCTAATTCCTCGATTAGAACCACATGAGTTGTCCTTCTGCATCGATGCTCTCAATCAGTAACGTTCGAATGTCAGTTCTTATATTGTGACGTTACCAAGGCTTCAATATTCAGATGACCTAACTCTACGTTTTTGATGCAGATGACCATGAACTTGATCGTAGTTTATCTGTTGAATGTTTCTTGTTGACTGGTTAAGACAACACTACGATTCTGAGAGTGTTCTTTGGATTGACAATGTAGAACCTCTCTTTTTTCACTCGTGCAGTACTTCAACAGTTCTGCTTGCCTTGACTTGCATTAGGAACTGACAACTTGTCTGAATGCTCTGGCCCTTCTGAACTTGTTAGACTCTTCTGATTAGTCATGCTCATCTCTCTCTCTCTCTATGATCTCCAGTTCACATATCATAGAGGGTCTGACCCATGCTTAATCTTCTTCGTCTATTGTTTATAGGTTGGCCAGTATGTTTGTATAAACAGCATCAGTTCCTGCTTCTCATTTGGCAAGCACTACGATCATGGTCACACCCAAGATCGTTGTCTTCTGTTGGTTTGACAACTACTGCATTGCTGACTTCCTTCGGTCAGTCACTTCATCTGAAGTCTTCTTATGATTGCTTGTGGAAGACTTCTCCTGAATGGCTTCACTTCTTAATCAGGATGCTGATTGAGTTGATGCTTCGATCTTCTGATTGCTTGCATGCCATTCGGTGAGTGCTCTCTGGCATTTAAAGGTAGTTTACATCTTTACTGCTCTGACCAGAGGCTACAACTTTGGATACTTTGGGAGTTCTCATTCGTTGAGAATCGCATTGTCTTTACGATTCTTCCTAGGCATTGTGAGCACTTGTAGACTTTGTCGAAGCCTTTGTTGGTTCTGCAGACACTACGACTCCGAGAGCAGATCATATGAAAGACTGCGATTTTTGCCTTAACACTTGACGTCTTTGTCTAATCTTGCTCGACTACGATTTTAGTCTCTGATATGATCAGTAGGCTCCATGACTTCAAGTGTGGCCTACGATTCTTGACTTGGCTTCGGCAGGCGCTCGGTCGGCGCTTAGATAGGCTGTCTCCACGATTCTGAACAAGACTTCCCTAACAGACTACGATCTTCGAGAAAGTCCTTCTCGACACACCACGATCCTGCCTTGTCTCTCCTGGCAGACTACGAACTTCGAGAGTTACTATCCTCACAAACTACGATTATGCCTTGATAGTCTTTGAGTCTTCTTTGTCTCTCCTGGCAGACTACGAAGGCTGGTGCAGTGCTCGACGATCAGACAGACCTATCTATTACATTTTATAAGATCAACCTAACAAGCTTGATCTTTCTATATTTAGTCCTTGTACATCATATTCTTTTGAAGGGCTTTACAAAGCTGTTTTGTTCATGTAGGATCAACCTAACATTTTTGATCAATTCATTCTAAGTCCTTGTACATATATTCGTATTATCTATTGGGAGCTGTCGTTTACACTCCTAAATTAACCTCACTTTCACTTCACGAATTTAAATAATTAGCACAGTAGTAAGCAAGGATCGATCCCACAGAGAGTAAGTTTGTTTTAGATTTATTCTACTATTTTAACAGAAAATAAATATGGGGGATTTTTGAAATTATTTTAAACTAAGAAAAACAGAATTTAAATAAAGAGATTAACCAAATATGTAAAAACTTCAGTTCTGTAGTTCAGTTTCACCAAGCACAGCAATCAATTAATCAAGTTATTATTCTTTACCCTTCAATGAAACTATTAACCCTAGATAACAATAAGCTCTGCTATCCGAAATTCTCCTTAGATATTCACTGTATGAAACAAGCTCTTCACCAGATTCAACTAGCATATAACCTAGAACAAGCTCTCTAGATTTAATATGATAGAAGCATTAAGAAATAGAGAATTAGGCTAATCCAAGCAACAAACACATAAGCTCGATTTGTTTAACTTGTTTTCAGATAATCTTAGCAATACCCAAAAGCTTGTCCACAATTAGTATCACTAATTTACTACTTGTGATGAAGACAGATATCAATTACACGTAATACCAATCTTAATCTAGCATATGATAATGATTAAATTAACTCAATTGGCCATATCAAATTAATTAGATCAATTAGCATGCAATCAATGAAAACAGATTATCAGAAGAAATTTCATACAAGAAGGAATAAATAATAATACTCAATTAATTAATTACTTGTAACAAGGTTCCACCTCCCTTTAGAACTGAATAAAGAAACTAGCCTGACATGCTCCAAATCTGCACTTCAATGAGGTATGATAGTTGGTAGAAGATTGAATGAATAAAACCTTAACTATCATCCTCTATTTATAGTGCTAGACAAGGGCCTAAATCCTATAAGAACTAGGAATCCAAATCCTAAAAGGAATTACAATTATAACTAGTTTCCATAAAGAAATAGAATCTAATAAGGAAATAAAATCTCAGTCCAAAGAAGTCCTCATTCTAATAGTAATATCAATCCAATTCCATGTAGGAATCCCCAAAAATTGAGAAAGTCAACTGCTGGTCAAACTCCTCTTCAATTCAACTCCAAATCAACTTGTTTCAATCCTTTTAGCTTTAATTCACCTGAAAATAATAAACAACTTATTAAGCTCATATACACATGAAACATGTAATAAAATCAAATGTAAAGGAATAAAAAATCATGAATATTGTGTACTTATCAAATTCCCCCACACTTAGTCTTTTACACGTCCTCGTGTAAACTAAAAGTTTAATTTCCAGAAACTCTACTCAACCATAACGTCAAAAGATTTTAAGATCAAATCATGATTATCAACACTAAACCCACAAAAACATGATCAACGCTTCATCAATCAACTCAAGATAAGTACCTCACCACTTCACCAATGAGTTTTATTAAGTTAAATTGTAACCACATAAGCCCTTGTCTATGATCCACATACTTACTCAACTTAGTTACCATAGAGCAAAAATCGTGCACACCACTCAAAAACTCAAAACATACTTTTTCTGCTTCATTTTTTATCAGAATCTTTTCATTTTTTATTTTTATTTTCGGTGAATGCATTTTATGCTCCGTTTCACCTTCCTCAATCATTCTTTTGTAAGTGAGTGCATTTTATGCTCCATCTCACTTATCCGCACGTGTTTATGGGAGAGTGCGTTTTACGCTCCATCTCATCCCACCACATGACTTCTCTTGTGTTTCTTTTTCAATAAGTTCACTGGTTTCCAATTTTTCTTATTATTTTTTTTCACATGGTCCTGCAAAAAGCTTAAGCAGTTCAATAGTTCTAGAGCATGAGATTAGTGCACATAGACAACTCCACAGATAACTTAGCCAACTAAGCATATATCACATGTTCAAGTGCTCATGAGACACAAATTCAATTTAAATCAATCACTATGGATCATGACTTAGTTTTTCTCAATCATTAACCAATTAAGCATTAAACAAATTTTGAATTTTTAGCATTGATTCTCATTTGTTGATCTTAACCTTCGAACACATAGGCAAATAGAATCATGGAATCTAATTTTTTTCAAAAATTTTCAAAGGCATCTAGATGGTCCTATTTCCTATCAAAATCAGCAGATCAATATCACTAAAATAAAAAATTAAAAAACCTAAATCTCTCCCCCCACACTCAAACCTTACATTGTCCCCAATGTAAGAAAATCATGCAAAGAAGAAAGAACTACATGCAAAAAAAAAAAAAAAAAAACTAAATAGTAAAGGGATAGAAAAATCAAATCTGATTTCTTGGGTTGCCTCCCAAGAAGCTGCCCTTGTTTATTGTCATTGGCTTGACATCTTCCCTCTCGTTCTATGTAATTGGAGTTGTGAACTTCAAGTGGATTGGTAACAGTTTCTTCCTTAATTGAGGAACATTGTGTACTTCATGATTTTGCTCCTTTCCAGCCACCAAATCCTCCTCGTATAATTGTATTTGATCAAAAGATTCCTGCACTAAATAATCCACAACATCAATAACAAAAACAGATTTAATATTATCAAGATACCTTTTAGCCTGATCTACGTTGAACTGGAACTTTGCATTGTCCAATTCCATGGTAAAGGTACGATGGTGTGTAGCACTCCTTGTTTCTGTTAGTTGTACTGATGGAGATGAATCCACGTCTTTCTTGTCGAGATCTGCAGAATTTATCAAATTATTCTCTTCTTCCTCTTGTTCATTCTCTTCGTCAAATTCCATATTACAGTCCGTTCCCGGAGTAAGCACTGAATCCTCCTGCTCCTCTTCGTCAAATCCCATTGTACTGAAGTTCTCAACAAACGGAGGAGGTAACTCCTCGAAGCCTTGAGATTCCAACCTCCCTACTTTGGTTGCAAGCTGACCAACTTGATCCCTCAGATCTTGAACAGAAGTTCTTGTCTCCTGCTGGAACTGCTGTGTCTGAATCATGAACTGTAGTGTTCGGCTCATGAATGCCTTGAACATATCCTCCATAGATGTCCCAGAATTGACAGGTACTTCTTGGTTTTCTGTGTGGTACTGAGGTTGAGTCTGCTGAAGATCTTGCTGCATACTTGAAAGGACAGGTTGCATTGGTGGCCTAGTACCTTCATAGCTCAAGTCAGGATGATCTCTCCATCCGGAATTGTGAGTTTCTGCCCAAGGATAACATTGATGTGGATTTTGTCCGAAGAATGCCCCTACAGTATTAACTTGATGAACAATTACATCCTCTTGCACTATGGGACAATCATTTGTTGTATGCCCTGATTTTGAGTAAATTCCACATACTTTTGCAATCGGTACGTTTTCTGTTGTTAATTGTTGCACCACAGCAGTTAAGTTAGAAATCTGTTGTGCCAATTCACTCGTGCTTACCTCACTTACCCCTTGTGGAGCATGATCGTATTGTTGTGAGTTAGCGGCCATGTTTGCAATCAAATTTCTTGCAGCCTCCGGTGTCATGTCTACTAATGCTCCTCCACTAGCCGCATCGATCATACTTCTTTTCGTTGGTATCAGTCCCTCGTAGAAGTACTGAATCAAGTGTTGCTCATTAATTTGGTGGGGAGGGCAGCTGGAACACAATTTCTTGAACCTTTCCCAATACTCGTAGAGAGTTTCTCCATTGAACTGACTAATTCCACATATCTTCTTCCTTGAATCGGCAACTCTTGATGCAGGAAAATACTTCTCCAAGAATAGCCTTTGCATATCAGTCCATGATCGTATCGATCCTGAAGGAAGATAGTATAACCAGTCTTTAGCCAAATCTGCTAATGAGAAAGGAAAAAGTCTAAGTTTGATATGCTCCTCTGACACTCCTTGTGATTTCATCGTGGAACACACCATATGGAACTCCTTTAGATGCATATATGGATTTTCACCTGTTAGACCACGAAAAATAGGCAAAAAGCGAATTAGTCCGTAGTTAAGTTCAAAAGCAACTTCTACCGTAGGATATTTAATACACAGGGATGGATGATCAAGGTCTGGAGTAGCCAGTTCTTTTAAAGTCCGGTTGTTGTTCGGCACCACCATCTTTTCCTTTTTAAGTATTGGAACAAGAGTTTCTTTTGTATCTGCAATTTTCTCTATCTCTTGATCAAAATTAGAGTGAGAGGATTGAGTCATAAAACAAAAAGAAAAAAAAATAAAATAAAAAGAAAATAATAAAAATAAACGAAAACAAAGAATAAACAAAAACAAATAACACTCCCCGGCAACGGCGCCAAAATTTGGGAGCTGTCGTTTACACTCCTAAATTAACCTCACTTTCACTTCACGAATTTAAATAATTAGCACAGTAGTAAGCAAGGATCGATCCCACAGAGAGTAAGTTTGTTTTAGATTTATTCTACTATTTTAACAGAAAATAAATATGGGGGATTTTTGAAATTATTTTAAACTAAGAAAAACAGAATTTAAATAAAGAGATTAACCAAATATGTAAAAACTTCAGTTCTGTAGTTCAGTTTCACCAAGCACAGCAATCAATTAATCAAGTTATTATTCTTTACCCTTCAATGAAACTATTAACCCTAGATAACAATAAGCTCTGCTATCCGAAATTCTCCTTAGATATTCACTGTATGAAACAAGCTCTTCACCAGATTCAACTAGCATATAACCTAGAACAAGCTCTCTAGATTTAATATGATAGAAGCATTAAGAAATAGAGAATTAGGCTAATCCAAGCAACAAACACATAAGCTCGATTTGTTTAACTTGTTTTCAGATAATCTTAGCAATACCCAAAAGCTTGTCCACAATTAGTATCACTAATTTACTACTTGTGATGAAGACAGATATCAATTACACGTAATACCAATCTTAATCTAGCATATGATAATGATTAAATTAACTCAATTGGCCATATCAAATTAATTAGATCAATTAGCATGCAATCAATGAAAACAGATTATCAGAAGAAATTTCATACAAGAAGGAATAAATAATAATACTCAATTAATTAATTACTTGTAACAAGGTTCCACCTCCCTTTAGAACTGAATAAAGAAACTAGCCTGACATGCTCCAAGTCTGCACTTCAATGAGGTATGATAGTTGGTAGAAGATTGAATGAATAAAACCTTAACTATCATCCTCTATTTATAGTGCTAGACAAGGGCCTAAATCCTATAAGAACTAGGAATCCAAATCCTAAAAGGAATTACAATTATAACTAGTTTCCATAAAGAAATAGAATCTAATAAGGAAATAAAATCTCAGTCCAAAGAAGTCCTCATTCTAATAGTAATATCAATCCAATTCCATGTAGGAATCCCCAAAAATTGAGAAAGTCAACTGCTGGTCAAACTCCTCTTCAATTCAACTCCAAATCAACTTGTTTCCATCCTTTTAGCTTTAATTCACCTGAAAATAATAAACAACTTATTAAGCTCATATACACATGAAACATGTAATAAAATCAAATGTAAAGGAATAAAAAATCATGAATATTGTGTACTTATCAAATTCCCCCACACTTAGTCTTTTACACGTCCTCGTGTAAACTAAAAGTTTAATTTCCAGAAACTCTACTCAACCATAACGTCAAAAGATTTTAAGATCAAATCATGATTATCAACACTAAACCCACAAAAACATGATCAACGCTTCATCAATCAACTCAAGATAAGTACCTCACCACTTCACCAATGAGTTTTATTAAGTTAAATTGTAACCACATAAGCCCTTGTCTATGATCCACATACTTACTCAACTTAGTTACCATAGAGCAAAAATCGTGCACACCACTCAAAAACTCAAAACATACTTTTTCTGCTTCATTTTTTATCAGAATCTTTTCATTTTTTATTTTTATTTTCGGTGAATGCATTTTATGCTCCGTTTCACCTTCCTCAATCATTCTTTTGTAAGTGAGTGCATTTTATGCTCCATCTCACTTATCCGCACGTGTTTATGGGAGAGTGCGTTTTACGCTCCATCTCATCCCACCACATGACTTCTCTTGTGTTTCTTTTTCAATAAGTTCACTGGTTTCCAATTTTTCTTATTATTTTTTTTCACATGGTCCTGCAAAAAGCTTAAGCAGTTCAATAGTTCTAGAGCATGAGATTAGTGCACATAGACAACTCCACAGATAACTTAGCCAACTAAGCATATATCACATGTTCAAGTGCTCATGAGACACAAATTCAATTTAAATCAATCACTATGGATCATGACTTAGTTTTTCTCAATCATTAACCAATTAAGCATTAAACAAATTTTGAATTTTTAGCATTGATTCTCATTTGTTGATCTTAACCTTCGAACACATAGGCAAATAGAATCATGGAATCTAATTTTTTTCAAAAATTTTCAAAGGCATCTAGATGGTCCTATTTCCTATCAAAATCAGCAGATCAATATCACTAAAATAAAAAATTAAAAAACCTAAATCTCTCCCCCCACACTCAAACCTTACATTGTCCCCAATGTAAGAAAATCATGCAAAGAAGAAAGAACTACATGCAAAAAAAAAAAAAAAAAAAACTAAATAGTAAAGGGATAGAAAAATCAAATCTGATTTCTTGGGTTGCCTCCCAAGAAGCTGCCCTTGTTTATTGTCATTGGCTTGACATCTTCCCTCTCGTTCTATGTAATTGGAGTTGTGAACTTCAAGTGGATTGGTAACAGTTTCTTCCTTAATTGAGGAACATTGTGTACTTCATGATTTTGCTCCTTTCCAGCCACCAAATCCTCCTCGTATAATTGTATTTGATCAAAAGATTCCTGCACTAAATAATCCACAACATCAATAACAAAAACAGATTTAATATTATCAAGATACCTTTTAGCCTGATCTACGTTGAACTGGAACTTTGCATTGTCCAATTCCATGGTAAAGGTACGATGGTGTGTAGCACTCCTTGTTTCTGTTAGTTGTACTGATGGAGATGAATCCACGTCTTTCTTGTCGAGATCTGCAGAATTTATCAAATTATTCTCTTCTTCCTCTTGTTCATTCTCTTCGTCAAATTCCATATTACAGTCCGTTCCCGGAGTAAGCACTGAATCCTCCTGCTCCTCTTCGTCAAATCCCATTGTACTGAAGTTCTCAACAAACGGAGGAGGTAACTCCTCGAAGCCTTGAGATTCCAACCTCCCTACTTTGGTTGCAAGCTGACCAACTTGATCCCTCAGATCTTGAACAGAAGTTCTTGTCTCCTGCTGGAACTGCTGTGTCTGAATCATGAACTGTAGTGTTCGGCTCATGAATGCCTTGAACATATCCTCCATAGATGTCCCAGAATTGACAGGTACTTCTTGGTTTTCTGTGTGGTACTGAGGTTGAGTCTGCTGAAGATCTTGCTGCATACTTGAAAGGACAGGTTGCATTGGTGGCCTAGTACCTTCATAGCTCAAGTCAGGATGATCTCTCCATCCGGAATTGTGAGTTTCTGCCCAAGGATAACATTGATGTGGATTTTGTCCGAAGAATGCCCCTACAGTATTAACTTGATGAACAATTACATCCTCTTGCACTATGGGACAATCATTTGTTGTATGCCCTGATTTTGAGTAAATTCCACATACTTTTGCAATCGGTACGTTTTCTGTTGTTAATTGTTGCACCACAGCAGTTAAGTTAGAAATCTGTTGTGCCAATTCACTCGTGCTTACCTCACTTACCCCTTGTGGAGCATGATCGTATTGTTGTGAGTTAGCGGCCATGTTTGCAATCAAATTTCTTGCAGCCTCCGGTGTCATGTCTACTAATGCTCCTCCACTAGCCGCATCGATCATACTTCTTTTCGTTGGTATCAGTCCCTCGTAGAAGTACTGAATCAAGTGTTGCTCATTAATTTGGTGGGGAGGGCAGCTGGAACACAATTTCTTGAACCTTTCCCAATACTCGTAGAGAGTTTCTCCATTGAACTGACTAATTCCACATATCTTCTTCCTTGAATCGGCAACTCTTGATGCAGGAAAATACTTCTCCAAGAATAGCCTTTGCATATCAGTCCATGATCGTATCGATCCTGAAGGAAGATAGTATAACCAGTCTTTAGCCAAATCTGCTAATGAGAAAGGAAAAAGTCTAAGTTTGATATGCTCCTCTGACACTCCTTGTGATTTCATCGTGGAACACACCATATGGAACTCCTTTAGATGCATATATGGATTTTCACCTGTTAGACCACGAAAAATAGGCAAAAAGCGAATTAGTCCGTAGTTAAGTTCAAAAGCAACTTCTACCGTAGGATATTTAATACACAGGGATGGATGATCAAGGTCTGGAGTAGCCAGTTCTTTTAAAGTCCGGTTGTTGTTCGGCACCACCATCTTTTCCTTTTTAAGTATTGGAACAAGAGTTTCTTTTGTATCTGCAATTTTCTCTATCTCTTGATCAAAATTAGAGTGAGAGGATTGAGTCATAAAACAAAAAGAAAAAAAAATAAAATAAAAAGAAAATAATAAAAATAAACGAAAACAAAGAATAAACAAAAACAAATAACACTCCCCGGCAACGGCGCCAAAATTTGGGAGCTGTCGTTTACACTCCTAAATTAACCTCACTTTCACTTCACGAATTTAAATAATTAGCACAGTAGTAAGCAAGGATCGATCCCACAGAGAGTAAGTTTGTTTTAGATTTATTCTACTATTTTAACAGAAAATAAATATGGGGGATTTTTGAAATTATTTTAAACTAAGAAAAACAGAATTTAAATAAAGAGATTAACCAAATATGTAAAAACTTCAGTTCTGTAGTTCAGTTTCACCAAGCACAGCAATCAATTAATCAAGTTATTATTCTTTACCCTTCAATGAAACTATTAACCCTAGATAACAATAAGCTCTGCTATCCGAAATTCTCCTTAGATATTCACTGTATGAAACAAGCTCTTCACCAGATTCAACTAGCATATAACCTAGAACAAGCTCTCTAGATTTAATATGATAGAAGCATTAAGAAATAGAGAATTAGGCTAATCCAAGCAACAAACACATAAGCTCGATTTGTTTAACTTGTTTTCTGATAATCTTAGCAATACCCAAAAGCTTGTCCACAATTAGTATCACTAATTTACTACTTGTGATGAAGACAGATATCAATTACACGTAATACCAATCTTAATCTAGCATATGATAATGATTAAATTAACTCAATTGGCCATATCAAATTAATTAGATCAATTAGCATGCAATCAATGAAAACAGATTATCAGAAGAAAT
Organism: Panax stipuleanatus; assembly: GCA_020205555.1. Taxonomy (NCBI): domain Eukaryota; kingdom Viridiplantae; phylum Streptophyta; class Magnoliopsida; order Apiales; family Araliaceae; genus Panax; species Panax stipuleanatus. The sequence continues at coordinate 121,085,120 of CM035119.1, read as the reverse complement.
TTCATACAAGAAGGAATAAATAATAATACTCAATTAATTAATTACTTGTAACAAGGTTCCACCTCCCTTTAGAACTGAATAAAGAAACTAGCCTGACATGCTCCAAGTCTGCACTTCAATGAGGTATGATAGTTGGTAGAAGATTGAATGAATAAAACCTTAACTATCATCCTCTATTTATAGTGCTAGACAAGGGCCTAAATCCTATAAGAACTAGGAATCCAAATCCTAAAAGGAATTACAATTATAACTAGTTTCCATAAAGAAATAGAATCTAATAAGGAAATAAAATCTCAGTCCAAAGAAGTCCTCATTCTAATAGTAATATCAATCCAATTCCATGTAGGAATCCCCAAAAATTGAGAAAGTCAACTGCTGGTCAAACTCCTCTTCAATTCAACTCCAAATCAACTTGTTTCCATCCTTTTAGCTTTAATTCACCTGAAAATAATAAACAACTTATTAAGCTCATATACACATGAAACATGTAATAAAATCAAATGTAAAGGAATAAAAAATCATGAATATTGTGTACTTATCATCTATTTGAGGTCTTTACAACTTTTATCAATGCAGACATATTTGCATATTCATTCATTAAGATCATAATCAAATCTTATATAAATAGGAATAACATTCTCATGATTATTCTTAACAATATTTTTAAAAATTCTAATTTTTTTTTGTACATAACATGGGAGAGCATATATTCAATTATGTAAAAGTACGTCATTTTAATAGTTACCTCATATAAGAGGATGAAGTAACCCTCACATCTTTTTTTACATAATAATAATATTATAAAATGAAACTTATCGATGATCAAATAAGGAAAAAAAGTAGAGGGAGTATTTATTTGTTTATTTTTATTTTTTTAAAGTTATACTCCCTTCATCTTGCGATAAAAATCTTTATTATTAATATAGGTACTTCAGTTAAATGTCTACTTTCATTAAATAATTTATTTTTTATAATAATTTACCTATAATATCCTTAATATTAAGATTAATTGTTATATTTTTATTCTCTACACATATTTATGAAACATCATTAGTCATGTGAAAAAATTATACAATTAAATGTGAATTTAAATATAAATAATTTTATCATTTTATCCTTTTTTTTAGAATAATGCTAGAGACACAACTTATTCTACAACTGTTTTATAATTTGCTGATGTGACATACTCTACCTCAGCTTTTATGTGAGGCCGAAGACTACATTGAAGCAATTTATTTATCAATCTACTGAGTTAGAGTATGACATTTCAACAAATCTTATATAAATAGGAATAATATTATCATGCTTATTCCTAACAATCTCCCCTCTATTTGATTATGACAAAAACAATAAGTGCATATGTATGAGATGAATGAATCTTAATATACAGTGAGCAGCTGTATTTCTAAAACAGATAATCATGAATGTCATTGATGATAATTTAGAATTACATATAATATGACACTCTACATCCTGGATCCAGAACATACCTATATAGCTAGAAATGTACCTTCTTTACTTCATTGTCTGCTCCATGTATGTCTCCAGGATGTTTGTTGATCAGCTACTCATGTTTCTTTTCTTCTTCAATCTGCTCCCCCTCAGATGCATGCTCCATTACTTCATCCTCATGTTGCTCTAGCTCAAATGCATGCTTTTCTTCTTTATCTTCTGCTTTGTCTTTTTCTTGTTCTGGCTCCCCCTCAGACTTTGTCTCCATAGGCCCCTCAAACTTTGTCTCCATAGGGTCATCATCCTTTGACTCCCCCTCAGATGATGACACATTTGCTACTGCTGCTTTGTTCTTCTTCTTCCTCTTCTTGTCCTTCTTTGCTTTTCTGCTGCTTCTGCTCTTGCTCTTCTCTTCTGCCTTCATTCTTCTTTCCTGGCTCTTCCTTGAATGCCTCTTTTTCTCCCTCTTTTGTCAATAATCACTTGGGAAAGTTGCTGGACATTTGTCATAAGCTGCTCTATCAAGTAAGATGAGTTGCCAACCTCAAGCTTGAGTCCTTGTTAACTTAGCTCCAACTGTAGGGAGAGAGACTGATTCAGAGAGTCAACCTTGTCAGAGAGAGACAGTATTTGATCTGCACTATCCTTTTGAGCTTGCAGAGCTTCTTTCTTCTGATCATTTATAGACTTCAGATAGATTTGATCTCTCTCTTTGAAATTGAGTGATATATTTGATATTGTGGCCTGGAGTCTGTTGTGAAGCTCACCATCTCCTTCTCTTGATAGGATTTTAGCTTCTGCAGCAATAAGAGATATTTTCACAACTAATTCTTCAGAGTTCTTCAGTAACTCTTGCTCCTGAAAAGTTTGAGCATTTGGTTGAACAACTTCCTGCTGAGCAGCTGGTTGGACTCCACGATTCGCACTCTTGGACAGGCTTTCAAAGGTAGTGAGAATCTAATAGATCGTTGAGTACCAATCACTGTTGGAAGATGAAGGAATATCAAACAATGCTGCTGTGGCAAAATAAAACTTCTTAGTCTGAGCTTGATCATCTTCAATGGTAGGGTGAGAGGATTCTACGATCATAGACTTGGTTATGAACCTTCTGCCATCTGAACCTACTCTACAATCATAGGGAATGTAGTGGTTGCCAGCATGTCGATAGACTCTGAAGTGAGACTGGTATTTGATCAGCTGTGTTACAAATTTCTTTACCCTTGGAAAGTTCTGTGCTACCAGCTCCAAGTTGGGAAGATGAGAGAAGCACCACGAGAAATAGTTGTTATCACCAGTGATGGATGCCTTTACCCATTGCATTTGAGGATAAAACCACCTTATCGCTTGATCTTTAGTTTCAGGCTCATCCAGCAATGTTGCAGTGTCCAGCTTTATAGCCTTGAGATTGTTGAGCAGATTTGTTGTGGACATTTTCACCACATTCAGCCTTTCATTTCCATAGTTAACCCATTTGCTTGGAAGTACATTTAGTGGTTCATCATCAACTTCCACCACTATTCTTTTCTTGAGGCGAACCGGAGAAGGGATATGAGAATCTTCTGGCACCTCAACCTCAGGACTAGAGTCTTCTTCACTTTATTTCTGTCCTGACCTGGAGTCAGACTGGTGTAGACTTCCTTCAACTGACTCATCAGTATATTCCTGCCTTTGATCATCATCTTCAGTAGAGCTAGTCTTTGTAGACTCACTGGGCACTTCATGCTCTGCAGTCTTCAGTCTCTTACTGCTTGATTTTGCAGACATTGTCCTTCTTTTTCCCTTATCATCTTCTCCCTTGGATTCAGTCTCATTATCACTAAGTTCAATGATTGCTGTAGAAGATTTTCCTTTCTTCTCTAGGATAGATCTAGCAAGCAATTTGTTGCTCTTTCTTTTCCTTGGAGGTACAGCTACAGGCGATTCAGAATTTTCTTCATCTTCAGATTTTGAAGCCTCTGAATCATCAGACAAGCTTCTTTGATGTTCAACAGCAGGAGGAGATTCTTCTTCTCTAGACTCTGAGTCCTTTGAAATAGCAGAAGGACTCCTTGGACTTTCAGTAGTAGGAGATCCAATTTCTTCATATTTAGATCTTTCCTTATCAGTAGAATGGCTACTTTGGGGCTTAGCCATAGGACTCACATTTCCTTCTTCATCTTCAGACTTTGCTTCCTCTCTCTCAGATTCTAACTCCTCATCATTAGTGGACTGGCTGCTTAAGGATACACCCATAGAGCTTTCAGTTCCCTTTTCTTCTTCTGACTTTACTTTTTCCACTTCAGCAGATAGACTTCTTTGGAGAACTGATTTTGACTTCTTCACCACTTTTGTTTTCTTCTTGGATGGCCTTACAGACTTGGACTCTGGAATGATTGAATCCTCAGAGTGTGATAGCTCTGTTAGGAATATACATTAGAATGTTATTCCTATTAATATATGATTTGATTATGATATAAATAAATGAATATGCAAGTATGCTTGCATTGACAAAAGCTGTAAATTCCTTCAATAGATAATAGGAATATATATACAAGGACTTAGAATGAACTGATCAAATATGTTAGGTTGATCCTACATAAGAAAAACAACTTTTGTAAAGTCCTTAAAAAGAAATGATGTACAAGGACTATAAATATAGAAAGATCAAACTTGTTAGGTTGATCTTTTACAATGTAATAGATAGGCTTGTCTGATCGTCGAGCACTGCACCAGAAATCGTAGTCTGCCAGGAGAGACAAAGGAGACTCGAGAGCTATCAAGGCGGAATCGTAGTCTGCAGGATAGTAGATCTCGGAGTTCGTAGTCTGCCAAGAGAAACGAGGAAGGATCGTAGCTGTGACGAACGAGATTTTGTAATTTAATTTGAATATTTATTGAATTAAATAAATATTTTTTGATGATTTAATTATTGAATTAACTAATTAATTGATGAATTTGTGGTAGATTAATTTAATTATATGTGTTACATTGATTAAATTAATGTGGAAAAATTTTTATATTCAATGATGCATTTAATTGAGCTTATTTGATTAATATATTAATTAATAAGAATAATGTGTTCTAATTAATTTAATAATTAATTAGAGATTTAATGGTTTGATGTAATTAATAAATAAGAATTTTAATTATGGGACTATGTGATTTAATGTGGATTTATGCCATTTTATTTAATTGATTTAAATAACATTATTTGATTAAATTGGGTGTGATATTAAAACTATATTATAAAGCTATAATTAAAATAAATGGAAAGGGGGAAGGAATGAGCTAGCCAAACAAGGCCCTAAGGGGAGTTGGAGCTAGTTAACCCATTAAGGGAGTAACGGACGACCATTCACCCACTATACATGTTATACGTATTATATTATATATTACTATTATCAGTCCTTTGAAAAGTAGTCAGGAAGAATACAGAGAGAAAAGGAGAGAATTGAGAGAGTTGAAAGAAATTGAAGAATTAAAGTACATCATCTTCACAGAGTTAGCAAGGGTAACCTCTTGATTCAACCTTTATATTTACGTATATATATATTTCATCCATGAAAAAGCCAAGTTCTGTGAATAAAATTGGTGTTAATTACTTGAGTTATGATCATATACGTGTTAATTGATGTTCATAACATACTTTCTATAACATATGTATGTTTAAAACAATCAAATCCATGAAGCTATGCTTTAATTTGGAATTCAAAAGTCACAGAGTAGAAAAGTTATATATATGGCCTTACGTACAAATTAAATATTTTATGTCGATGATTTTTAATCATATAACCTTATAGGTGTTACTAATTGTTAATAACATATTATATGCCATATATACATAATTTTTAGTAATCACACCATATAATTTTGTTTGAATTGGGTTTCGAAAGTTACAGAGTATAGAAGTTCTATATATAGCCCATACGGCCCTTACGTACCATTTTTATGCCATGAATGATTTGTTTAACTTAAATTTGACAGTAGATTATGATAATACATGTTAAAACAATGAAAACAAACTTTGAACGGACGGATTAGGAGTTATAACGAATCCGTGACGTCAAATTTTATGTTTTTCTTCAAAATCGTCAAGAACATCAAGAATGGTGAAATTTAATGATTTTATTCGAGTAATTGCATAATTTAAGATGTTAAAAACATGTTAGTAACATTGTATGATGTTTCTATGAAGTTCGTACTTCATAAAAATCGCTGTGTGAGTTTAATTTGCATTTAATTGGAGTAATTGGGCCAACGAACTGTCAAAATCACGAACCAAGGAGTGCACCAGCAGGGGGCCCGCCCCAGCGGGTGTTCATGGGCATAAAGACCAGCCCCAGCGGGTGTAGGGGCTGTCCGGGAGTTTTTATTTTTGGTTTCTGAGACTGTTTTGACCTCCTGTAGTAAAATAAGCATAACTTTTTCATACGAGCTCCGATTAAGGCAATTCAGGATGATTCAGAAAGATAACGAGTAGACTTACAACTTTCATTCTTTAAGTTTTTCAATTTGAAATCGTTAAAATGGGTAAAAATGGCCATCTTTGTGACTGATACGTATTCGGAGGCAATCAGATTGCTTCGGACATGCACGCACACAAGTGTAGTGTTCTCGATAATAAAAGATGTTGTTCTAAGTTACATATATGAATATTATATGATTTGAAGTTCATGATTAATAAACTAAGTTATTGACATGTATAAGATAATGTGAAGGTTCAAGTTAACAAACTAAGTGCGAACTTGAATATCGTAATTGTAAAACTTGATTATGATTGTTTAAAGGGCTATACATGTGTGATATGCATGTTGTGAGTTTAAATTCATGTTATGTGATTAGACATTGAGTAATATTATAAACCAAGTTGTAAGTTGAACTTAAGTGAATAGTTCAACAGTTAAACATGGTAGTTATGAAAACTAATCGATGTCGTATAAATAATTTAATGTGTAGGACGTTGAGGAAGTGAATTGTAATTATATTTGTAGCTTGTGCAAGAGGCAAGTATCCTATCCCTAACTTATTGATTTAGCAAGTTCCCTAAATTCTAATTTATTCATTTATTAAGTCTTAGACTTGTGATTCTATATCGAGTAAGCTCGTGTTCTTAATTGTTCCAGTTTGAAATTCATATTAGATATTGTAACTCTTTTAAAAGCATGATTCAGTTATACAATACTTATTCGATTGTATACTCTTGAGATTTATTATTCAAGTTGAATATCGATATTATTGTTGAACCTTATAGGACTAGTAAACCCTTATTGATTCGACTAGTCCATAGTTGATGAACGTTCTAAATTCTAGAATACTTATTGAGCTTATCCAAACCAAACTTCCTTTGGTGCGGACTCTGATGTCAAAACTGAGATGAACAACCCTGTAAAAGGGGATTATTTACGCTTTAACGTTGAGATATTGTGCACAGTATGGTACTAAGGGCTGATCCCCCTAATTACGAGAAGTAGAGTCCATAGTCTTATGACTGTTAAAGGTTTAAAGCATAAAAACTTTACAACCTAGGACACATTTCAAGGTCTTATGACCCTCAGACGTTTTTTTGATTCCTGTTATTTATTCTTGAGTCAAAAGTTGAGTTTCTTTATTCAGATGTCTTTGATTCACTCGCATGTTATTATATTGTTGTTGTATTATTATACTTGTGGGCAATCGTGCTCACTCTTGCGTAATAATAACATTGCAGTTAAGAACGAAAGGTCCGACGAGCCTTCTATTAGCAAAGGCAAGGGCAAGGTCAACAAGTGATGAAGACTTGTTGTTTATTTTTATATGTTTATGTTTCAGACTTATGTTAAAGTTGTGTAAGACTTATTTATTTGTTTATGTTCCGCACAGATGTTTAAGGTTAGTATGACCTGGGATTGTATTTATTATTTAGATGTTGTAACCCCATAAGGGGAGGATTTATTTTTATCTATTGCATGGTTTGCATTTATTATGGGTAGATAGATAGATGATATTTGTACAGTGAACACCAAGTCCCGTGGAATTGAACTAACCGGATTTGGGGGTGTCACAGGTTGGTATCAGAGCTGTAGGTTATGAACCTTAGGTGGGGGAAAACCTTAGGATAGTAGCCTTTTAGAGATCTAGAACATAGTAATGATAACTCTTATCGAGTTCTAAGAAAAATAATAACTTATCTTATGTGCTATATGCTTATACTTATATACTTGAGTATCGATTATCATTACGTAATAACTAAGACTTAAAATTTTATTTGTCAGGATGACGGATTATGGAGAACCTAGTCAGTCCAGGGACCTTGTACCCCTAGAGGCTAGAGAGGAGGAGCCCCGAGATATCCACGTAGTCTGGGAGCAGTTAGTCCGACTAGAGCCATCACCCTTGATCACAGTCATTGGTCAGGAGTATGTACCGATGTCTGATTCAGAGGAGGACTCTGAGGAAGACCCTGAGGAGATTGAGGTTCAGGCTGAGGCAGCCAAAGAGGAGGAGGAAGACCCTGAAGAGTTCCCGCCGAGCTCTATCAGTGCTGAGATGTATGACGAGCTGTATGACCATAACATAGAGTTACGTGATTCTGTTCAGGAGCTAAGGGAGACTATTCAGGAGCCGAGGGAACTATCGGTTACTCAACATTCTACCATCGAGCAGAGGGATGGAGAGGTTGAGGCTCTTCACACACATCTGGGAAATGTAGAGTGGGATTTGGTTCAAGAGAAAGGCCAAACCGAGCAGAAGTTAGAGGAAATAGAGGAGTTGAAGAATGAACTGAAAGAGAAATCAACAAGGCTGGCTATAGCAGAGGAGGCCTGGGTAAGGGAATCACGACAAGCAGATCTCGCAGAAGACAACTGTCGGGTGAAGAAGGCCAAGCTTGAGGAGACGTACTCTACACTTCAGTATGCAATTGATGAAGCCCAAGATCAGGTTATGAGGTACCCAATTCAGTTCGAAGAACTATCGTCATACATGCTAGATCGCAGGATGATGTCCCGGATTATGGAAGAAGAACATGGCAAAGCTGTTCGTCGCCTTAATGGGCAGTGATAGGAACATTTGATTTTGTGAAACCTATCTGGTAGTTAATAATGTAAATTCCAATGTGTTTATAAATAGAGGAATATTTTATGTTTTAAATCCTGTAGATTATTTATCTTGGGATAGTTGATGTAAATAGCAGTGATGCTATCGTGTTATGTTAAACTTTTGATTTAATAAAATATCAGAGTTTATTTGAGATAATGTGTTGACTGATTGTGTCTAAATGTTTAAGTTAAGCCTTGGATATTTAGAGAATTGAATAAAGATCTAATAAGCGTATTTCTTAACAGAAAATGCCGCCAAGGAGACGACCTAACCGTCAACAGGCCCAAGAATGGTCAACGAACATCAACAACGACGCCAATACTAACCCCGTTCAGTAGTTGGCGAACTTACTTGTTGGAGCGCTTAACAACCAACCTCAAGCTCCACCAAACACAACGTTCAAGGACTTCAAGGCGGTGGGACCGCCAGAGTTTAAAGGCACCATGAACCCGATAGAAGCTCAAACTTGGGTGATGGAGATGGAGAAAGTTTTTGACGTCGCCAGAGTTAGAGAAGACCAGAAAATCGCCTATGCAACGTTCATGCTGAAATTCGAAGCTAGTTATTGGTGGCAAGCGAATAAGGTCCGGGGAGGAGAAGGTGTGATTACCTGGGAGAGGTTCAAAGAGATGTTCTTCAAGATGTACTTTTCGACCAGCTCGCAGAATCAAATGGAGGTCCAGTTCCTGGAGCTGAAACAGGGGAATATGTCCGTACCAGAATATGCGACGAAATTCAATGAGTTGGCTAGGTTTGCCATGTATCAAGTGCACACCGATCAGAGGAAGGCAAGGAGGTTTGAATAGGACCTGAAGCCCTGGTTGTATAGCAAAGTGTCAATGTTCCAATTGAACACTTTTGCTGGGGTGCTAGAGAAGGCCATTCTCGCTGAAGGCGGGAGTGACGCTGTTACAAAGTATAACCAAGATCAAAAAAAAAGAAGAGTGAAGGTGAAGGAGTTAACAAGGCTAGTGGTAGCAACACGGGTGGAAGTAATAATCAGAAGAGGAGGTGGAATGATAACTCATCAACCGACAATCAGCAAGGAGGTCAGAAGAAGAGGATCGAAGCTTGTCTGACCTGCGGGAAAGCTCACCTGGAGGTTTGTATGAAGGGAAAACGAGTGTGCTACAATTGTGGTCAGGAAGGCCACATAACACCTAACTGTCCGAACCCAAAGAAGGGCACTTGCTTCACTTGCGGCTTAAAGGACCATCTGGCAAGGGACTGTCCCAAGAAGGGATCTGGAGGGGCAGGATCAGGAGGGAATAGGGGGAACAGTGGTGGAAGTGCTCTAACTATCACGGAACCAACCGCAACCAATCGACCAACCGCCAGGACCTTCAACATGACCGTGCAGGATGCTGTACAGTCTCGCGATGTGGTGCAAGGTATCATTTCGATCAATAAAGTTAATGCTTATGTACTATTTGATTCGGGTGCTACTTGTTCATTTATATCCGATAACTTTGCTAAGAACTTAGAATTGCCTATGGATGAGTTAGAATACCCCATGAACATAAAAATTGTGAATAGAGAAGTAATCCCTGCTAAGTACGTACACAAGAATTATAGGGTGGATATTAAGGGTAACATTATGAACGTAGATCTTATCCCGATTAGGCTTGGGGAATTCGATATTATTTTGGGAATAGATTGGCTAGTTAATTATGGGGCTGTAATTGATTGCCAGAGGAAGTGTATCAACCTTATGACCCCGACAAAGGTTGTGTTTTATGGCAGCAAATCGCCTAGACAAGCGAGTTGTCTAACGATGATGCAGGCCAGGAAGTTTTTAAGACAACGCTGTGTAGGATATTTAGCCTACATAGTCGATAGTCGTAAAGAAAACCCGAAAGTGGAAGATATACTAGTCGTGAGGGACTTCATTAACGTATTTCCGGATGATTTGCTAGGACTTCCGCCAGACAGAGAGGTTGAGTTTGTGATCAATTTGGCGCCAGGGACGGCCCCAATATCGAAGGCACCGTACCGGATGGCTCCGATAGAGATAAAAGAGTTGATGGTACAACTGCAAGAGTTACTGGACAAGAAGTACATCCAACCGAGCGTATCGCCGTGGGGAGAGCCGGTGTTGTTTGTGAAGAAGAAGGACGGGACGATGCGGCTTTGCATTGACTACAGAGAACTGAATAAGGTCACAATTAAGAATAGATATCCATTACCGAGGATCGACGATCTGTTTGACCAATTGAAGGGTGCAAGGTACTTTTCAAAGATAGACTTGAGGAGTGGTTATCATCAGCTGAAGGTGAGGCCAAAGGATGTTCTTAAGACAACATTTAGGACTCGATATGGTCACTACGAATTTCTGGTAATGTCATTTGGTCTAACGAATGCTCTTGCAGCATTCATGGGCTTAATGAATGGAGTGTTCAAGCCGTTTTTAGATAAATTCGTGGTAGTCTTTATCGACGACATTTTGGTATACTCGAAGACCAAGGAAGAACATGTAGAACATCTGAACTTAATATTAGAGGCGTTGAGAAGAGAGAAGTTGTACGCCAAATTTTTGAAATGTGAATTCTGGATTGAAAGAGTGCAATTTCTTGGACATGTGATCGACAAGGACAGAATTTCGGTAAATCCCTCTAAAGTCGAAGCTGTGATGAACTGGGATCAGCCGAAAACACCGTCAGAAGTGAGGAGTTTTCTTGGATTGGTGGGTTATTATAAAAGATTCATTCAGGACTTTTCCAAGATCGCAACTCCGCTGACGAATTTGACTAGAAAATCGGCGAAATTCGTTTGGACTGAGAAGTGTGAGGAAAGCTTCCAAGAGCTTAAGAGGAGGTTGAGTTCAGCACCTGTGTTATCTCTTCCGAACGACACAGGAAATTTTGTGTTTATAGTGATGCGTCGCATAAAGGACTTGGCTATGTGCTTATGCAAAACGGCAGGGTCATTGCGTATGCGTCACGTCAATTGAAAGACTATGAGAAGGGGTATCCGACCCATGACTTGGAGTTAGCTGCGGTCGTATTTGCTTTGAAAATTTGGAGACACTATCTCTATGGGGAGAAGTGTAAAATATATATAGACTACAAGAGTCTAAAATATATTTTTACACAGAAGGACTTTTTATGCGCCATAGAAAATGGCTGAAGTTAATTAAGGACTATGACTGTGAAATCTTATACCATCCGGGTAAGGCTAATGTGGTTGCCGACACCTTAAGCAGAAAGGGTCGGGAGAAATTGATGATGTTGACTGCTCAGGAGGAGCTAATTTCAGCAATGGAAAAGCTGGAATTGGAAGTGAAGTATCCGATGGAGATTGACGATAAGTTGTTTCAGATGCAAGCTGGTACAACCCTATTAGACAAAGTTAAGGAAGCTCAACTTCAGGACGAAGAATGTGAGAAGAAGATATCTGAAGGAACTGAACTAAGATTCAAGATAGACAGTGAGGGACTACTAAGATTTGAGAACAGAGTGTGGGTACCGTCAGTGCCAGAGATTAAGGAGGACATTTTGAGCGAGGCTCATAGCTCACAGTATTCGATTCACCCCGGTAGTACCAAGATGTACCAGGATCTTCAACAACATTTCTGGTGGCCGAATTTGAAACGAGATGTTGCTGAGTATGTTGCAAAGTGTCTGACCTGTCAGAAAGTAAAAGTAGAACATCAGAGGCCGAGTGGTTTGCTACAACCCCTGGAAATCCCAGAATGGAAATGGGAACACATTACGATGGATTTTGTGGTCGGCCTTCCGACGACTTAGAAAGGCTACGACGCAGTATGGGTTATCATTGACCTATTGACGAAATCCGCACACTTCCTTCAGATCAAAATCAGATTCAACTTAGACCAGTTGGCAGGGCTATATGTGAAAGAGATTGTTTTGAGGCACGGAGTTCCGGTGTTGATAGTTTTCGACAGAGATTTGCGTTTCACATCTAACTTCTGGAAACGACTACAGGAATGCATGGGGACACAGTTGAGAATGTGTACGGCTTATCACCCACAGGCAGACGGGCAGAGCTAAAGAACGATCCAGACATTGGAAGATATGCTGAGAGCATGTATTATGGATTTCAAAGGCAATTGGGATGACCACCTACCACTTGTGAAATTCGGTTACAACAACAGTTACCACGCTAGTATTAGCATGCCGCCTTACGAAGAGTTGTACGAAAGAAAATGCAGAACCCCGCTATACTGGGATGAAGTTGGCGAGAGACAACTACTAGGTCCAGAACTGGTACAGCAGACAGTAGAAATAGTCAGGGAAATCAGAACAAGACTGGTAGCAGCTTAGGATAGGCAAAAGAAATACGCCGATCCACACCATAAAAATGTTGAGTTTGAATCGGGTAGCTTTGTATTTTTGAAAGTCTCTCCCTGGAAGGGAAAGATCAGATTCGGTAAGAAGGGAAAATTGAGCCCGAGGTTCATTGGACCCTTCGAGGTACTGCGAAGGATTGGAGAAGTTGCGCATGAGGTAGCCTTACCTCCGGCGCTAGAGAATATCCACAACGTCTTCCATGTTTCAGTTTTACGCCCCTACAAACCTGATTACAAGCATGTGATTGAATATGAACCCCTACATTTTGAGAAAGACTTATCCTATGAAGAAATTCCTGTTCAGATCGTTGACAGGAAAGAACAAGTCCTCAGAAACAAAGTTATACCTTTTGTTAAGGTAATTTGGAGGAACCACAATGCTGAAGAAGCTACGTGGAAACTCGAAGAGCATATGATGAAGAATTACCTGCATTTATTTACTTAAATTATGTGTAGCGATTCTGGGGACAGAATCTTTGTAAGGGGGGGGGGGGAGAATGTAATGGGACGAAATTTTTAATTGAACCGTGATTCTGGGGACAGAATCCTTTTAAGGGAGGAAAGATGTGACGAACGAGATTTTGTAATTTTATTTGAATATTTATTGAATTAAATAAATATTTTTTGATGATTTAATTATTGAATTAACTAATTAATTGATGAATTTGTGGTAGATTATTTTAATTATATGTGTTGCATTGATTAAATTAATGTGAAGAAATTTTTATATTCAATGATGCATTTAATTGAACTTATTTGATTAATATATTAATTAATAAGCATAATGTGTTCTAATTAATTTAATAATTAATTAGAGATTTAATGGTTTGATATAATTAATAAATGAGAATTTTAATGTGGATTTATGCCATTTTATTTAATTGATTTAAATAACATTATTTAATTAACTTGGGTGTGATATTAAAACTATATTATAAAGCTATAATTAAAATAAATGGAAAGGGGGAAGGTATGAGCTAGCCAAACAAGGACCTAAGGGGAGTTGGAGCCAGTTAACCCATTAAAGGAGTAACGGACGACCATTCACCCACTATACATGTTATACGTATTATATTATATATTACTATTATAAGTCCTTTGAAAAGTAGTCAGGAAGAATACAGAGAGAAAAGGAGATAATTGAGAGAGAGTTGAAAGAAATTGAAGAATTAAAGTACATCATCTTCACAGAGTTAGCAAGGGTAACCTCTTGATTCAACCTTTATATTTACGTATATATATATTTCTTCCATGAAAAAGCCAACTTGAGTTCTCTGTGAATAAAATTGGTGTTAATTACTTGAGTTATGATCATATACGTGTTAATTGATGTTCATAATATACTTTCTATAACATATGTATGTTTAAAACAATCAAATCCATGAAGATATGCTTTAATTTGGAATTCAAAAGTCACAGAGTAGAAATGTTATATATATGGCCTTACGTGCAAATTAAATGTTTTATGTCGATGATTGTTAATCATATGACCTTATAGGTGTTACTAATTGTTAATAACATATTATATGCCATATATGCATAACTTTCAGTAATCACACCATAGAACTTTGTTTGAATTGGGTTTTCGAAAGTTACAGAGTATAGAAGTTCTATATATGGCCCATACGGCCCTTATATACAATTTTTATACCATGAATGATTTGTTTAACTTAAATTTGATAGTAGATTATGATAATACATGTTAAAACAAAGAAAACAAACTTTGAACGGACGGATTCGAAGTTATAACGAATCCGTGACGTCAAATTTCATGTTTTTCTTCAAAACAGTCAAGAACACCAAGAACGGTGAAATTTAATGATTTGATTCGAGTAATTGCATGATTTAAGATGTTAAAAACATATTAGTAACATTGTATGATGTTTCTATGAAGTTCGTACTTCATAAAAATCGCTGTGTGAGTTTAATTTGCATTTAATTGGAGTAATTGGGCCAACGAACTGTCAAAATCGCTAACCAGGGAGTACACTAGTAGGGGGCCCACCCCAGCGGGTGTTCATGGGCATAAAGACCCGCCCCAGCTGGTGTAGGGGCTGTCCGGGAGTTTTTATTTTTGGTTTCCGAGACTGTTTTGACCTCCTGTAGTAAAATAAGCTTAACTTTTTCATACGAACTCTGATTAAGGCGATTCAAGATGATTCGGAAAGATAACGAGTAGACCTACAACTTTTATTCTTTAAGTTTTTCAATTTGAAATCGTTAAAATGGGTAAAAATGACCATCTTTGTGACTGATGCGTATTCGGAGGCAATCGGAGGGCTTCAGACATGCACGCACACAAGTGTAGTGTTCTCGATAATAAAAGATTTTGTTCTAAGTTACATACATGAATATTATATGATTTGAAGTTCATGATTAATAAACTAAGTTATTGACATGTATAAGATAATGTGAAGGTTCAAGTTAACAAACTAAGTGCGAACTTGAATATCGTAATTGTAAAACTTGATTATGATTGTTTAAAGGGCTATACATGTGTGATATGCATGTTGTGAGTTTACATTCATGTTATGTGGTTAGCCATTGAGTAATATTATAAACCAAGTTGTAAGTTGAACTTAAGTGAATAGTTCAACAGTTAAACATGGTAGTTATGAAAACTAATCGATGTCGTATACATAATGTAATGTGTAGGACGTTGAGGAAGTGAATTGTAATTATATTTGTAGCTTGTGCAAGAGGCGAGTATCCTATCCCTAACTTATTGATTTAGCAAGTTCCCTAAATTCTAATTTATTCATTTATTTAAGTCTTAGACTTGTGTTTTTATATCGAGTAAGCTGGTGTTCTTAATTGTTCCAGTTTGAAATTCATATTAGATATTGTAACTCTTTTAAAAGCATGATTCAGTTATACAATACTTATTCGATTGTATACTCTTGAGATTTATTATTCAAGTTGAATATCGATGTTATTGTTGAACCTTATAGGACTAGTGAACCCTTATTGATTCTACTAGTCTATAGTTGATGAACGTTCTAAATTCTAGAATACTTATAGCTTATTCAAACCAAACTTCCTTTGGTGCGGACTCTGATGTCAAAACTGAGATGAACAACCCTGTAAAAGGGGATTATTTACACTTTAGCGTTGAGATATTGTGCACAGTATGGTACTAAGGGCTGATCCCCCTAAGTACGAGAAGTAGAGTCCATAGTCTTATGACTGTTAAAGGTTTAAAGCATAAAAACTTTACAACCTAGGACACAGTTCAAGGTCTTATGACCCTCAGACGTTCTTTTGATTCCTGTTATTTATTCTTGAGTCAAATGTTGAGTTTCTTTATTCAGATGTCTTTGATTCACTCGCATGTTATTATATTGTTGTTGTATTATTATACTTGTGGGCAATCGTGCTCACTCTTGTGTAATAATAACATTGCAGTTAAGAACGAAAGGTCCGACGAGCCTTCTACTAGCAAAGGCAAGGGCAAGGTCAACAAGTGATGAAGACTTGTTGTTTATTTTTATATGTTTATGTTTCAGACTTATGTTAAAGTTGTGTAAGACTTATTTATTTGTTTATGTTCCGCACAGATGTTTAAGGTTAGTATGACCTAGGATTGTATTTATTATTCAGATGTTGTAACCCCATAAGGGGGATTTATTTCTATCTATTGCATGGTTTGCATTTATTATGGGTAGATAGATAGATGATATTTGTACAGTGAACACCAAATCCCGTGGAATTGAAGAACCCGGATTTGGGGGTGTCACAGTAGTGTGTCGAGAAGAACTTCCTCGGAGCCGTAGTCTGTTGAGGAAGTCATGTTCAGAATCGAAGTGATAGCCTGTCTATGAGCCGGCCGAGAATCTGCCAGAGCTAAGTCAAGAGTCGTAGATCACACTTAAAGCAGTGGAGTCTACTGATCATCAGAGGCAGAGATAGTAGTCGGGCAAGATCAGACGAAGACAGCAAGCATGAAGGCAGAATCATAGACTATCAAAGTTTGATCTCGTAATCGTAGTGTCTGCAACAACAAAGCAAAATTGTAGTCTGCAGAACTAAAGCTTCCACAAAGATTGCTCAACAACGCTAAGGGAAAAATCGTAGTGTCAACACGATTCTCAATAAATGGGCACTCCCAATATATCCAAAGCATGAAGTCTCTGGTCTGAGCTACAAAGATACATTCTACATGAAGAGTACCAGAGAGCACTCACCGAATGGCATGCAAGCTAACAGAAGATCTAAGCATCAACTCTATCAACATGCAGACTGAGTTGTGAAGCCATTCGAGATGAAGTCTTCCACAAGCCAATTAGAAGAAAACTTCATACAAAGTGACTGACTAGAGAAAGTCAGCAAGTGCAGTAGCTGTCAAGAGAACAGAAAACAACGATCTTGAGAATCACTTAAGATCGTAGTGTTTGCCAAAGTGAAGAAGGAAGAGGTGTTCTACATTGAAGATCCAAGTACCCTCTTCAGAATCGTAGTGTTGTCTCAACCAGTCAAAGCAACATTCTACAAGACACACTACGATAAAGGTCCAAGAACATCTTCATCAGAATCGTGGAGTTCTGACATCTGAATATTGAAGCTCTGACAATGTATCAATATGAAGATTGACATTCGAACGTTGCTGATTGAGAGCATCGATGCAGAAGGACAACTTCTAAGGATTCGAATCAAGAAATCAGAAAGGAGTAATAAAGATGACTACCAGCCTAACACGGAACAGTGACATCTCTGAGGCGGTAGGTGAGAAAGTAGACTGCTATGTCAGTAAAGTCAAAAAGGACCTGTCACGTCACATCAGCAGTCTGCACCAAATAACTCGAGATCTGCGAAGCAATTCAAATAGCTTCCAACGGCTACTTTCCAACGGGAAGATCATGAAGGGGTATTTAAAGGACAAGCTTCAAAGATAAGAGTTGTTGCTGTGTTGCAAAATCGTTGAGTTGTTGGAATGCTACATTGTTGACTCTACGAGTTCCACCAGAGCTGAACAGAACAAGTCTCAGTGGCAGTGAGACTATGAAGGTGGAAGTGAAGCAGACTTGAAGAACGACTGAACAGACTAAAGCTTCACTCAACAAGGATGAGAATACCACTAAAGATGGCAGCTAAGCTGAGAGCCGAGAAGGCCTTGAAGATAGCATTCAAGAAAGTGGTTAAGTATAATGAAGATCAGAAGAGCCACTCTACGGATCACCATGAAGAACCAGAAGCTGAAAAAGAAAAGATGCAGAACCATGTTTACTTATCTACGAAGAAGGGTTCAAGGAATGCTAAGGATCAGAAGAAGGTGACCTACAATAAAAAGCCTTAGCAGTCTTATGTGGTGATGGTGCACAGCTGACATCAAGAGAAGATGAGCTGAACAGAATGAAGATCAGCTGCACTAGAGAAGAGGTTCAGACTCGAAGTAGAATGCTGAGGACCATGCCAAGCTGCTAAGTACAAAGATGATCAAGCTTAAAGACATCTTAGCAGCAAGGCACAAACAACAACAACAACAACTACAATAGCAAGTAGCCAGGGCCTGAGGGGTCTTTGTCCAGAGGGACTAAATGAGTTCCAAGCCAGAGGGCTTAAAGAGTTCTTAGTGAACTAGAGAAGTTCCAAGCCGGAGGTCTTGAAGAGTTCTTAGTGAACTAGAGAAGTTCCAAACCGGAGGGCTTGAAGAGTTCTTAGTGAACTAAAGTTCTAGGGCTGCTGGCCTTGAAGGAATCTTAGTCATTCAGGGTGCTGACCATTCCTTAGTGGATTTTCTGCGAGAGTGCAGAAGAGTGAATTAGGAGCTTGTGTCTCTGAACCACTTAAAATCCTTTATGTCTTTTACATTCTGTCGTTTACTTTCTGTCTTTAGATTATGTACTTAACTGCTATAACTGCTATGTATGTACTAACTACTTACAAATGAACTAACTCCAAGAACAATGTATCAATGTTTATCAATATATCAATGAAGGGGATATTTAACTTATTCCGCTGTGCTTGAAATGATTTGTATGTTTGTCATGTGCTAACTTCTTAGCAATATAAAATAAAAAGAAAAAGAGTTTAAAACGCAAAGGATCTATTCAACCCCCCCTTCTAGATCTATTGTTGTGCCTACTGGGAACCAACAATTGGTATCAGAGCAGATTCTCATGCTATATTCAAAAGCTAATTGCTTTGAGTCTGATCCTAGGCACAAACATTGTTCTAAACTTAGTTTAGTAGTAAGTAACTTGTAAATGCAGATGAGCTCACACGTTGGACATAATGCGTACAGGTAAATGTGTGTATACACCTGAAGCTGCTCATATTGGTCCAGCTCTTAAAATGCCACAACATGAAGACCAATCCTTGTCCATAGTCAATATTGTAGTCTGAAGACCAGAGTTGGGAAGTCAAGAAGTATCTACAGCAAAGATTCAAGCATCCTCCATTCTAAAAGATGAAAGGCCATATACGCCAAGAAGTGCTTATCTAGAGGAGAAAGAAGATTCTCTCAACTATGTTTTGGCCGACCAATAGTTGGATGTGAACCTTGAGGTTCAAGAGAGTTAAAGAACTAAAGATGCCAAGGCCTTCCTAGCTTAACTCTTCAAGGCTATGACTGATTGATTGAAGGACAACTGGAGTAACAAGCTGTCAGAAATAAACATAAAGATATGCACATCAATGCCTAACATCATTATAGCAAGGTAAATGACTGTCAAGAGACTGACAATGTAAAGGTACGGCTCCTCATTAATATAAGTGTACATCATATTGCATCACCTTATATACTATAATAATACTCTATCAAGAGACCATATTCTACCTAAAAAGGGGAAGAGAGAAAGTACATTGAGATTGGAAACGTAATTGCTAATAAACTTTCTCTCCACTCAAGTTTTAGGTTAAAGATAACATTTTGAAAGAAGTCTAAAATAGGTCATAAGCATATCAAGATCTAATTAAGATTAAGTGGAGTAATCCTTGTTGAAAGGTTGGTATGTATGTACAAACCTATGTTCTAAGTTTTTGATAATACGTAGAGTATGATAAGTTCTAGAAAAGTATCTTGAAGATTCTTAGAAACTGATCATCTCCATGAATCAACCAGATACAACTAAGTAATAGAGTTGATTCCTACTCTGCAAACTTTTAAAACTTGTGAACATAACCAAGCAAAGGATGAAACCATCAAAGAAAAAGAGTGTCTTATTAAAATGACTAATTTTTCACACACTCACAATTATGCATGACAAATGTCATATCTAAATTTGATTCATGCATAGATATGATCATTGATGCTAAGCTTGATGAAAATTCTAGTATATGAGGAATAGGGGTTTTGATAAAACTAACCTAGTAGGACCCAATCAAACTTGGGTACCAAAGTAGAAATTATCTAAACCTGCAGGTACTTGGTCTACCCGACCACACTGAGAAATGCTAAAGCAGATGGCTTCAGTCACTAAGACTTAACCAGCTGGAGGATTAAGACATTTCAGCAATGCTCTTGAAAAGATCATTCTATGCCAAAGCCGAATTTTGGAAGACTTGCTGAGCTAACATGAATAAAGCTAGCAAGATTGCTGATCTCCATATGGAAGCTGACCATTCATGCCAAGATTAACAAGATCCTCTATGCTTATCCATTCGAAGCATATCCACTCAGAGAAAATATCAAAGAAGCAGAACTCCACGGATGCAGTCTTTCAAAGAGCTGAAAGTAAATCGTAGTGCTCTCTACGATCAAGACTGCCAATCCTGTGCAAGCCAACACACAATGATTGTTTCACAATGACCATAATCGTAGTGTTTCTCCAATCAGCATCAAAGATTCCAGTTCTGATTAAAGGGGAAGAGCAAATTACTGAAGAAAGGCTGATGGATGATGACTAGTTGACAGTCTAAAGGAATCCATCATTCATCCTTAGCTCATAGTGAAGATTCTAAGGAAGGATTACAAGTAGTCGAAACACCTATTCTGGTGTCTAATGAAGAAAACTATGTTCGTAGTTCAGTCAACAATCGTGGAGTGATCAGTCCTGAAGATATCTATCCCTATGATCCCAAGAATCTTATTTGATAGAAATGATTACAGTCAGAAGGAGATCTGGAAGGCCGCCTTCTGATGATTATGAAGAAGAAGAATTCATGCTTCGATGAAGAGATAACATCATCTATGGGGGAGCAGTGATCTGCTAAGAGCATCAGCACTAAAAGTGTCAAAAATGATTGATGAAGCAAATTCTTCAGATCTACCAAGCAAAAAAAAAAGATAGTAACTTGGTTAACTCAGAAAGATCAAGTGAAAAGCTGAAGAAGCTGTGAACTTCAGGAGAAGAAGGAAAGAAGTCACAGAACAAAGAAGTTCTCCCTCACTACGATTGTAGAGTAATCACCAATCGTAGAGTCCAGACAAATTATAACTGCAGATGGAGAAACTGCAGCGGCCTCTCAGCCTGAACAATTATAAGGATTAAATCTGGATAAGGTATAAAGGCTATGTTCAAACCAAAGAAAAGAACCAGGAGATTTATCAAGGAGGTTGATCTGACAAATGGTGGAAGAACAGATGAAGATATGGAAATGGTGAAGCTCAAGGAGCAAAATGAAGAAGTGAAATTCTTGCCAAAAGTTGTGAGATAAACAGGAGCTAACCCAAACCAGAAAGATTCCAGTTACATAATCTCAAAATTCTGTGACTGATGAACCAAATGAATATCCATCATAGTCAGTAGTAATGTCCTAAAACATACTACTGATAACCATATCAGCCATCCACCTCAAAATCGTGGAGTGTCTATGATCAACCATCTGATCATAGTAAAAGAGCAAAAGGACACCACGATTACAATCCTTACAAAAACAAACCCCAATGAATATCCAGAGTTGGTAAATGAACTCCCCAGCAGAGAGGTCACATTTGATGACAGTTCTAATCATGTCTAAAGCAATTCATCTGATAAGCGCCTCAGGGACAAACCTGATCCTTAGCATTAAGCTAAGAGGTTGGCCCTTCCTGAGCTACCGTATGTTAGAAGGAATGCAAATATAAAATCCATCACAAGATTTTCTGCTGAAGCAAGCAGCAGCTCCTTAGAAGATTACTTGCTGCAAATGAGAATTGCCAATCCCTCAGAGTCTAATGGAGAAGTTATCTATTGAAGCATGACTACAAACTACAATCATCAAAGAAGAAGCAAAGGGTAAAGATCAGTCTGAGAAATCGTGGAGTACTGAACTAAGCTGTAAGTCACTCCACGGATTTAAGAAGTCAATAGTCAACAGAAGAAAAGTTAAATCTGATTAACTAACACGATGGAGGAGTTACAGATTATGACCTATCAGCGTCTTACAACTATCCCACTAAGAAAACGTGGAAGGAACAGTTTCAAGAGGGAAATTCAAATTATTGGCAGTTTCATTCCAAAGAGTTCATCAATAGCTGCAAACCTGTCAAATCCATACACTCAACCTCTCAAGCCAAAACCTAAACACTTCCAAAAAGCAAGATCTTCTCAAACTATTATTAGATCTTGAATCACTTCCTGACATCTCATAAGATCCTCACACAGTTATAAACTCAGTAAACCCTAATGGCAAACTGGCGAGTAATCCCTGGTATTCAGCTCGGAATCAAGACGTTCGAGAAATCTGTAAAGAAGTTCAGAGATATTCTGGAACTTGTGAAGAAGGCTGGATTCTCAGAATGTCTTGAATCAAACACACAGATATATGTTGACTTGGTTAAAGAACTTCATTCCAACGCAACTATGAGTTCTGGAATTCTTTCTACCAAGGTCAAAGGTCAGATTCTGAAGCAGAAATCTTCTGACATCAATCAGTGCTTAGGTTTCACTAACCTAGGACTAAAGAGCCTTGATGAAGTTGACATCGAAGAAGCAAAGAAGATTATGGGGTACAAAAGAAACTCTAGTTTGAAGGATATGAAGAAAAAGGAGTTTCTTAAAGAGTTTGAGTTCCTTACAGAGATTGTAGGCAAATATATACTATGCAAGGACACTGCACATGATACTGTGAGTGATCAGCAGTTGAAGATCAAGTCTGCCATAGTTCTGGAGAAGCAAATAAATTTTGGAGCTATCCTACTTGATCAAATGTCCAAATGGCTGAACAAGGCAGAGAAGAAGAGGTTATCAGGAAAACCACTAACCAAGGTTTTCCATGGAAGATTACTGAGTATCATTCTGAAGAAGAGGCTGAAGAACAAAATTAAGGATGATGAAGGTAATGTTCTTAATAGCCATAAGATAATGACTACACAGCTGTTTGTAAACTGGAAGAAGAATCCAACGGAGAACAAACGGCTAACATATGGCAGCAGCAGCAAGAGTTCTTCAAAGAAGAGGAAGGCAAGTGCCATGAAAGAAGAAGAGTCTTCATCCTCTAAAGATGCAATCATTCCAAAGCACAAGTCTGTAAAACCTGCAAAGAAGAAAACCAAAGTGATGCAGAGACAGAAATTAATTTCCCAAAGAAGGTTATCTACTGAAAAAGAAAACGTAGAGTCAGAAAATGAGATGGGAATTGAGAAATCTAAGGATGAATCTTCAAGGAGCAAGTCTGGTGATGAAGAAAAATATGCAAGTCCTATGGCTAATTCACAGAGTAGCCATTCTGCTAATAAGGGAGAATCTAAACATAAAGTAGTTAGATCTCTTAGTGCTGAAGTGGTAAGGAGTTCATTTGATGGGGCAAAAGATGAAGAATCTAAAGAAGAAGTATCTGTCACTCATGCTGTTGAATCTTAAGAAAGTCTGTCTGATGAGTCAGAGACTTTAAAGACTGAAGATGAAGAGAGATCTGAATCTCCTATAGCTGAATTCCCAAAACGAAGAAAGAGCAACAGATTGCTTGCTCAAGCTATTTTTGGAAAGAAAGGAGAATCGTCTACAGCAATCATAGAGCTCAGTGAGGATGAGGCTGTATCAAAGGAAAGACGAGTGAAGATATCTGCAAAGGCAAGCTCTGATGATGATAATGCTGATGATGATGATCAAATGCATGAACTAATTTATGAGTCAGTTGAAGGAAGTCTACGCCAATCTGACTCCAGCTCAGGTCAGGACAAAAGTAAAGGAGACTTCAGTCCTGAGGATGACGTGCCTGAAGATCTTCATATTTCTTGTCCTGTTCAACGCAAGAGAAGAATAATGGTAGAAATTGATGAAGAACCACAAGATGAACTTCCAAAGAAATGGATTAAACATGGTAACGGGAGGCTGCAGGTGGTGAAAATGACGGCAGCACATTTACTCAACCATCGTGAAACTTTAAAGATAGACTCTTTAATTTTATTTTATGATGCTGAAGTCAAGGATCATGCTATCAGATGGTTTCATCCTCA
This sequence comes from Panax stipuleanatus, assembly GCA_020205555.1. Taxonomy (NCBI): domain Eukaryota; kingdom Viridiplantae; phylum Streptophyta; class Magnoliopsida; order Apiales; family Araliaceae; genus Panax; species Panax stipuleanatus. The sequence goes on along the minus strand of CM035119.1, from coordinate 121,060,986 downwards.
CATGCCATGGACAAAGGCATCTCTCACTGGAGACAACAGTTATCTCTCATGGTGTTTCTCTTACCTCCCCAACCTAGAATTGGTGGCACAAAACTTTCCAAGGGTGAAGAAGTTTGCAACTCTGATGATCAAGGATAAGTCTCACTTCAAGATCTATAGACATACTGAAAATTATTACATCCCCTACGATTGTCGAGCAGATTCAGATGGAAGAAGGATTCTGCCCAAGTCCACAATCGTGGAGTCATCTCACTTTATCCTTGAAGATGATCAAGATGAATATGAGAAACTATACTCTACCCAAGTAGCATGGAACTTAACGATTCATCAGATTCTCACTGCTTTTTAAGGTCTATCCAAGAGTGAAAATCGTGGAGTCCAATCTGGTACTCAGGAGGAAGAAAATCGTAGAGTTCAAACTGATACTCAGCAAGAGGCTGATCAACCAGCTGCTCGAAAAGAGGATAAACTACATGATGACAGACCTTCTCAAAAGCAAGAGCTTTAGAAATCTTCAGAAGAACTAGTTGAAGAGATTTCTCAAATTGCTGCAGACGTAAGGAACCTGCCAACAGAAGACACTGAGTTGTCAACAAGGCTTCAAGCCAGACTCTCAGACATATCCCTCAAGCTTCATCTAAGGGATCAAGTATTTTTGAAGGACATGAGTGATCAGAAGGAAGAAGCTCTATAAGTTCAAAGGGCTAATGAAGACCAAATCCTATTTCTCTCTGACAAGATTAACGACCTGAAACAGTCTCTCTCCCTCCAACTTGAGCTAAGCCAACAAGAACTCAAGAATGAGGTTGGTAACTCATCTCATCTGATGGAGAAGCTTGTGTCCAATGTGGAGCATCTTTCACAAGTGATTAATGACAAAAAGGGGGAGAAAAAGATACATCAAAAGAGACATTCAAGAGGAGAGCACTCAAGGAGGAGACTGAAGTCTAAGAAGAAGAGTAGCAGAGAGACAAAGATGCCCAAGAGGACAAAAGCAAAGAAGAAGAAGCAAGCAGCAGCAGAAGCAGAATCATCATCTGAGAAGGAGCCAAAAGATGATGACCCCATGAACACAAAATCTGAGGGGGAGCTAAACAAAGAAGAAGAGCATACAACTGAACCAGAAACTGATCAGACAAAGATGTAAAGCATGCATCTGAGGGGGAGCAAGGGAAAGAAGAAAAGAAAGATGAGCAGCAGCAGAAGCTAATTAACAGACATTCTGGAGACACACATGGAGCAAAAGAGGTACATCTCTATCTGGTTAAGTATGTTCTGGATCCAGAATGTAGAGTGTCATAGCATATGTAATTTCATATTATCATCAATGACATTCATGATTATCTGCTTTAGAAATACAGCTGCTCACTGTATATAAGATTCATTCATCTCATGCACATGCACTGATTGTTTTTGTCATAATCAAATAGGGAGAGAATGTTAGGAATATACATGAGAACGTTATTCCTATTTATATATGATTTGATTATGATATAAATGAATGAATATGCAAGTATGCTTGCATTGACAAAAGCTGTAAAGTCCTTCAATAGATAATAGAAATATATGTACAAGGACTTAGAATGAACTGATCAAATATGTTAGGTTGATCCTACATAAGCAAAACAGCTTTTGTAAAGTCCTTAAAAAGAAATGATGTACAAGGACTATAAATATAGAAATATCAAACTTGTTAGGTTGATCTTTTACAATGTAATAGATAGGTTTGTCTGATCGTCGAGCACTGCACCAGAAATCGTAGTCTGCCAGGAGAGACAAAGGAGACTCGAGAGCTATCAAGGCGGAATCGTAGTCTGCAAGATAGTAGATCTCGGAGTTCGTAGTCTGCCAAGAAAAACGAGGAAGGATCGTAGTGTGTCGAGAAAAACTTCCTCGGAGCCGTAGTCTGCTGAGGAAGTCATGTTCAGAATCGAAGAGATAGCCTGTCGATGAGCCGACCGAGAATCTGCCAGAGCTAAGTCAAGAGTCATAGATCACACTTAAAGCAGTGGAGTCTACTGATCATCAGAGGCAGAGATAGTAGTCGGGCAAGATCAGACGAAGACAACAAGCATGAAGGCAGAATCGTAGACTATCAAGTTTTGATCTCGGAATCGTAGTGTCTGCAACAACAAAGCTAAATCGTAGTCTGCAGAACTAAAGCTTCCACAAAGATTGCTCAACAACGCTAAGGGAAGAATCGTAGTGTCAACACGATTCTCAACAAATGGGCACTCCCAATATATCCAAAGCATGAAGCCTCCGGTCTGAGCTACAAAGATACATTCTACATGAAGAGTACCAGAGAGCACTCACCGAATGGCATGCAAGCTAACAGAAGATCTAAGCATCAACTCTATCAATATGCAGACTGAGTTGTGAAGCCATTCGAGATGAAGTCTTCCACAAGCCAATCAGAAGAAGACTTCATACAAAGTGACTGACTAGAGAAAGTCAGCAAGTGCAGTAGCTGTCAAGAGAACAGAAAACAACGATATTGAGAATCACTCAAGATCGTAGTGTTTGCCAAAGAGAATAAGGAATTGATACAACCTACAGAGATACAGACTAGCTTGTGAAGAACAAGACAGAAGTGATTAAGCATGGGTCAGACCATTGAAGATAGGTGAACGGGAGATCACCAGGAGAAAGGAGCTGGGTATGCCACAAATCTGAAGTGTCTTGTTATTCAGAACAGGTCAGAACGACAAGTCAAGATATTAGTTCCTGAGATCAGTCAAGGCAAACAGAAGTGTTAAAGCACTGTACAAGAAAAGGAAGAGGTGTTCTACATTGAAGATCCAAGTACCCTATTCAGAATCATAGTGTTGTCTCAACCAGTCAAAGCAACATTCTACAAGACACACTACGATAAAGGTCCAAGAACATCTTCATCAGAATCGTGGAGTTCTGACATCTAAATATTGAAGCTCTGACAATGTATCAATATGAAGATTGACATTCGAACGTTGCTAATTGAGAGCATCGATGCAGAAGGATAACTCCTAAGGATTCGAATCAAGAAATCAGAAAGGAGTAATAAAGATGACTACCAGCCTGACACGAAACAGTGACATCTATGAGGCGGTAGGTGGGAAAGTAGACTGCTGTGTCAGTAAAGTCAAAAAGGACCTGTCACGTCACATCAACAGTCTACACCAAATAACTCGAGATCTGCGAAGCAATTCAAATACCTTCCAACGGCTACTTTCCAACGGGAAGATCATGGAGGGGTATTTAAAGGACAAGCTTAAAAGATAAAAGTTGTTGCTGTGTTGCAGAATCGTTGAGTTATTGGAATGCTACATTGTTGACTCTACAAGTTCCACCAGAGCTGAACATAACAAGTCTCAGTGGCAGTGAGACTACGAAGGTAGAAGTGAAGCAGACTTAAAGAAGGACTGAACAGACTAAGCTTCACTCAACAAGAATGAGAATGCCACTGAAGATGGCAGCTAAGCTGAGAGCCGAGAAGGCCTTGAAGATAGCATTCAGGAAAGTGGCTAAGTATAATGAAGATCAAAAAAGCCACTCTATGGATCACCATGAAGAACCAGAAGCTGAAAAAGAAAAGATGCTGAACCATGTCTACTTATCTATAAAGAAGGGTTCAAGGAATGCTAAGGATCAGAAGAAGGTGACCCACAATAAAAAGCCTTGGCAGTCCTATGTGGTGATGGTGCACAGCTGACATCAAGAGAAGATGAGCTGAACAAAATGAAGATCAGTTGCACCAGAGAAGAGGTACAGACTCGAACTAGAATGCTGAGGACCATGCCAAGCTGCTAAGTACAAAGATGATCAAGCTTAAAGACATCTTAGCAGCAAGGCACAAACAACAATAACAACAACTACAACAGCAAGTAGCCAGGGCCTGAGGGGTCCTTGTCTAGAAGGACTAAATGAGTTCTAAGTCGGAGGGCTTGAAGAGTTCTTAGTGAACTAGAGAAGTTCCAAGCCGGAGGGCTTGAAGAGTTCTTAGTGAACTGAAGTTCCAGGGCTGCTGGCCTTGAAGGAATCTTAGTGATTCAGGGTGCTACCCATTCCTTAGTGGATTTCTTGCGAGAGTGCAGAAGAGTGGATTAGAAGCTTGTGTCTCTGAACCACTTAAAATCCCTTGTGTCTTTTACATTCTATCATTTACTTTCTGTCTTTACATTATGTACTTAACTGTTATAACTGCTATGTATGTACTAACTACTTACAAATGAACTAACTCCAAGAACAATGTATCAATGTTTATCAATATATCAATGAAGGACATATTTAACTTATTTCGCTGTGCTTGAAATGATTCGTATGTTTATCATGTGCTAACTTCTTAGCAATACAAAATAAAATGGAAAAGAGTTTAAAAACGCAAAGGATCTATTCAACCCCCCTTCTAGATCTATTGTTGTGCCTACTGGGAACCAACAAGCTCCTCATCCACATCACTTGCCTTCCTCTTTTTCGTAGTGCTCTTGCTGCTGCCATATGTCACTAGCCTTTTGTTTTCCATTGGATTCTTCTTCAAGTTTACAAACAACTTTGGAGACAACACCTTCTAACTGTTTAGGACTTTACTCTCATCATCCTTAAACTTATTCTTTAGCTTCTTCTTCAGAATGATGCTTAGGAACCTCCCATGAAAAACCTTTGTAAGTGGTTTGTCTGTTAACTTCTTCTTTTCAGCATTGTCCAGCCACTCAGACATTAAGTCGAGTAGTATAGCACCAAAATTGATTTGCTTCTTGAGAGCAATGACAGTCATGATTCTCAGCTAGTGATCGCTTACTGCATCATGAGCAGTATCCTTGCTCAGTATACACTTTCCCACTATCTCAGCAAGAAACTCATACTCTTCAGAAAACTTCTTTTTCTTCATGTTCTTCAGACTAGGTTTTTTTTTGTAACACATGACTTTCTTCCCTTCTTCAATGTCGATCTCTTCAAGGTTCTTCAGACCCGAGTCTGGAAAACCTAAGCACTGATTAATGTCTATTGGTTTCAACTTCAGAATCTGGCCTTTGACCTTAGTCGTTAGGGTTCCAGAACTTGTAGACGCATTTGAGTAGAACTCTCTCACCAGGTTTGAATAGATTCGGGTGTTTGATTCCAGGCATTCAGAGAATCTAGCCTTCTTTACCAGCTGAAGAATATCTCTGAACTTCTTCTCGAATTTCTCAAACTTCTTAGTACCGAGTTGAATACCAGTGATGACGTGCAGGTCTTGTAGGGATTTCGGCACATAAACGCATCGAAAATTAAAATTCTGGAACAACTTCGAATCTTCAACGCAATCCAAAAGAACTGCGTCTCTACAGTATCCACACGAACGCCCCGCGAATCGTCACACGATCTGTAATGAAGAGAACTGCGATACTAGCCTCCAAGGATCTGGACTTTCTCGCGTTTTTCTCTCTAGTCTCTCTCTAAGAGCGGCTAGGGTTTGGGTTTTTAATGAATGCCCTAAAACGGCTGATATATCATATATATATATATATATATATATATATATATAGCAGTTAAAGGAATTAACCAAAACCTAATCCAATTAGAAAAAAAATAAAATTCGAATTTATATATATTATATCTTAATTAAGTCTTACTTAATTAATATACATATATATACAAATTATCTTATTAATTTAAATTCGTAATTTAAATACTATCAATCATATTGACATATTTAAATTCTTACAATTTAAATTAATTCTCTTTTAATTACGTTCTAAGTGTGTGACCCTATAGGTTATTATTATGTTGGCAATAATTTTAAAATCATATTATAAAATTATAAACAATGAGCGGCATCTAGTAATGCATCACTGCTACCCAAATAATATTAAGATCGGTGATTCGATGCAACCTTTTCGTGACCAATGTTTCAGTATAATTTAATCCTTTTAACCTTGACATCCTAGATTAAACTCGAGTCATGGAATGTGTCATACTCTTCATAATTTAATCTGAGTTTTCTTGATCAATGAGTAGACTATATGAAACAAATCACTATTTGAGCATGGCCATGCATTTATAGTCCTACTCAATCAAGAGGCCTCTGGATATCACCCCTAATATATAGGAGGGTTAAATTCCATCTAGATCACTCATATTCCTCACACGATTCATGATGTACCCAATAATCACCTTTATTGTCCACCCTATTAAAGGTGACCTTTGATGATATCAAAGTACATAAATTCCCTTATAGTAATATAGTGATTTCAGGTCGGAGGATCATTACATCATTGTCACTATGAGAATTGCTTATGACACTTTGCATAATACTCCACGTAGAATTCTCATAGTGGGTCTGTCCAGTACATTGTTCTCTAACATGTACCTATGCATTGACTCAATATCTCATATATTTATGACCAATGAGATTTGGCCATCAGTCAATCCACATACTAGCCTCAATGTATCATTGTTGTCCCATTAACAATGACACTCGACTAGGAACATTTAAGAATAATGATACTAATTGTAATTATATGATCTCATATTCAAGTCACATACTTGAAGCCATATAATTTGTATCACTATTCTAAGGACTTTTATTATGCTAACATTTATATAACGCAGTAAATAAAACCATAATAAAATAATCCATTTATTCAATCAAATATAATATCAAAAATGTTAAGCAATTACATCAAAGAATTGGCCTCTAGGGCATAAACTCTAACAGGTCTTCCATTTGAAGAGTTAAGGGTTTTTGGGTTTATAACTTTGTGAGAGTAATTTGAGATATCAAGGAGCGATTTGAGGATGGATAGCTATTTGAGAGGATTAGACTGTTTGGAGGTGTTTAGGTTTTGATTTGAGAGAGAGAGTGTTTGGACTTGACAGACTTGTAGCTTTTGATGAACTCTTGAAAATGTAACTGCCACTTGATTTGAATTTTCCTTCTTGTAACTGTTCCCTCCACGTTTCTTAGTGGGAAAGTTGTAAGAGTCTGACAGGTCACAATCTGTAACTTCTTCTAACACGTCAGTTTATCATATTTGACTTTTCTTCAGTTGACTATTGACTTCTTCAGTTTGTGGAGTGACTTATGACTTAGCTTAGTACTTCACGATTTCTTAGACTGATCTACAACCTTTGTGTCTTCTTCGATGATCGTAATCTGTGGCCATGCTTCAATAGACAACTTCTTCATTAGACTTCAAGAGAGTGGCAATACTCATTTGTGGCTTGTTTCAGCAGAGATTCTTGTGATGCTATTATTATCTGCACTTCTACTGGGTTAAGGTTGCTCAGGAAGGGCCAACCTCTTAGACCAAAGCTAAGGGTTAGGTTTGTCCCTGAGGCACTTATTAGATGAAGAGCTTTATAGACATGGTGGCTACAATGACATCACATTGGGTTTTTCCGCTGTGGAGTTCACTTACCAACTCTGGATATTCTGTGATGTTGGAATTTGTGTAGGCTGTAATCGTAGTTTCATCATGCTCTTACACTACGATCAGGTGTCTTTTCATAGGGACTCCACGATTTGAGTGGTTGGTTGATATGGTTATCAGTAGCACGTTTTGGGAAGTTACTATTGACTATAGATCTTCATTTGGTTCATTAGTCACAGAGTTTTGGGACTCTGTAACTGGAATGCTTCTGTTATAGGTTACCTCCTGTCTCTATGATCTTGACAGAAGTGGTCTTGATATTCGTGGAGTGATCAACAGACATGCACCATGGTTGACCTATTCTCTGAGCTTATCTCAGATCTTTTGGCAAGAGTTCCACTTCTTCATTTTGCTTCCAGAGCTTCACCATCTCTATATCTTTAGTTGTTCTTCATTTGCCACTTAAATATCTATCATCAATGATTGAAAGATCTGAAGGATTTGCTCCATTGTGCTCCTTTGACACAATTAGTGCTGCTGCTCTTAGCAGATCACTTCTCCCCCATAGTTGACACTATCTTCTCAGAAAAAGATGAACTATTCTTCTTCACATGCATAGGTGAGGTAGCCTTGCATATCTCCTTCAGGCTGAAATCATCATGGATGAATAAACCTCCTTAAATCATAGAAAGGTATCCTCAGGACTGATCACTCCACGATTGTTGACAAAACTACGAACGTAGTCTTTCTCATTCAGGCTTCAGTATCTTCTGCACTCATGGAGCTATGCTTCTATGATGCAATCTTCATGATCCTTTGATATGAACTTCCTGGATGTTTCCTTTGGGATGATAGGCTTTGCATGGATAAGCGCGGAAGATCCCTTTCATCTTGACATGAATAACCAGCTTTCATATGAAGATCATTAACCTGTGAACTTCATTTATGGGGACTCAGCAAGTCTTCAAGAACAGTCTTTGACTTTGGATAATTTGATCAAGAGCATTGCTGAAATGTCTTGGCCTTGCAGCTGGTTGAATCCTTGTAACTAAAGCTATCTACTTCAGTATTCTTTAGTGTGGTCAGATAGACCAAGTACCTGCAGGTTAAGTAAATTTCTATTTTGGTACCCATGATTGTTTGGGTCATGCTAGGTTAGTTTTCTCAAAATCTCAGTTCCTCATATTTTTGAATTTATATAACATTAGCATCAACAATCATATTCATGCATATATCAAATTTAGATATGACATTTGTAATGCATGATGGTGAGTGTGAATGATTAAGTATTTTGATATGACACTCTTTTTCTTTGATTGTTTCACCCTTTGCTTGGTTATGTTCACAGATTTTGAATGTTCACAGAGTAGGAATCAGCTCTATTACTTATTTGTATCTGGGTGATTCATGAAGATGATCAATTTTTAAGAACCTTCAAGATACTCCTCTAATGTTGATCATACTCTACATTTTATAAAAAACACAGAACATTGGTTTGTATATGTTTACACACATACCAACCCTTCAACAAGGGTTAATCCACTTAAGCTTAATTAGATTTTGATTATACTTATGACATTTTCCAGACTTCTTTCAAAATGTTATCTTCAACCTAAAACATGGGTGGAGAGAAAGTTTGTTGACAATTAAGTTTCCACCCTTAATGTACTTTCTCTCTTCCCTTTTTTTAGGAAGAGTATGGTCTCTTGATAGAATACTGTTATAGTATATAAGGTGATGCAACATGATGTACATATAGATATTTAATGAGGAACCATACCTTTACACTGTCAGTTTCTTAACAATCATTTATCTTGATATAATGATGTTATGCACTGATGTGCATATCTTTGCATTAATTGCTGACAGCTTGTTGCTCCTTTTGACCTTAGATCAATCAGGCATAGTCTTTGAGTTGAAAACATAGGAAAGTCTTGGCAGCTTGAGTTCTTTGATAACCTTGAACCTCAAGGTTCAGATCCAACTGGTCAGCCAAATACACATTGAAAGAATTCTTCTTTCTTCTCTGAATAGGCATTTCATTGCATGTATAGGCCTTTCATCTTTTAGAACAGTGGATGACAGACTCTTTGCTTTTGATGCCTTTTGACTTCCCATCACTGGTTTGTAGATTGCTGATTGACTTTGGACATAGATTGGTCTTGTTGCTACAACATTTAAGAACATAGACTAATCTGAGCAGCTTCAAGTGAATATACACATTTACCTGTACGCATAATTTCCAACGTGTAAGCTCATTTGCATTCACAAGTGACTTACTACTAAACCAAGTTTAGAACATAGTTTGTGCCTAGGATCAAACTCAAAGCGTTAGCTTTAGGGTATAGCATAAGAACCTGCTCTGATACCAATTGTTAGTTCCCAGAGGGCACACAATAGATCTAGAAGGGGGGGTAGATCCTTTTTATTTTCAAACATCTTTTCAATTTTATTTTGTATTGCTAAGTAATTAGCATATGACGAACACAAGAATCCTTTCAAGCACAGCGGAATAAGTTAAAGATCCCCTTCATAAAAATCTTGTTAACCATTGCTCTAGAGTTAGTTTAGATGTAAGTGGTTATTACAGTTATATCAGTTAAAGGTACATAAGGTAAATGACTGAATGTAAAAGATACAAGAGATTTTAAGTGGTTCAAAGACTCAAGCTCCTAATCCACTCTTCTGCTTCAACAAGCAGGGATTCCACTAAGGAAGTCTTTACATCTTTGAATCACTACGATTCCTTCAAGGCCAGCAGTCTTGGAATTTTAGTTCACTAAGAACTCTTCAAGTCCAGCAGACTTGGAACTTCAGTTCACTAAGAACTTTTCAAGTCCAGCAGACTTGGAATCTCTTGTTGTACCCTCTGGTATAGCAAGTCCAGCAGACTTGACTTTGATTTAGTCCCTCGGACAAGGACCCCTCAGGCCCTGGCTTCTTGTTGATGTTGTTGGTGGTGCTGAGCTGCTAAGATGACTTGAAGCTTGTTCATCCTTTGGTACTTAGCAGCTTGGTGTGATCCTCTTTGGATTCTGCATCGAGACTGAATCACCTTTGATGAACTGCTAAGATGTTCATGAAGCTTGATATCTTTGAGTACTTAGTAGTCTATCACCTCTTCTTTGGTGTAGCTGATCTTTTGGTTGATGCTTGTCTTCATCTAATTTCAGCCTTTCACACTTTCACCACTTGAGGTCTGCTAGGATTTTAAATTTTTTGGTAGACTTCGTATGGTACTTAGCATCATCTGAACCTTGTTTGACTTGTGTACAGATTTGGTTCTGTATCTGTTATTCTTCAGCTCTTGATTGTTCATGGTGATTCGTAGAGTGACTCTTTGGATCTATTTTCTGGTCTGCCACTCTTCTTATTGTCTTCTTGGCCTTCTCGGCTCTCAGCTTGGATGCCATTCTGATTGGCATTCTCATTGTTGTTAAGTGAAGCCTTTATCAGTTAAAGCTCTTCTCTTAACTTGCTTCACTTTTACTTTCGTAGTCTCACTGTCACTCAGACATATTTCTATTCAGCTCTGTAGAACTCGTAAAGTCAACAACTTAACAACCCAACAACTCTTGCATCTTTGAAGCTTCAGCTGTTATATACCATTCCATAAGCTTCCCGTTGGAATATAGTCGTTGGAAGCTATTTCAATTGCTTTGCAGATCTCAAGTTATTTGGTGTAGATTGCTGATTTAACGTGACAGCCCCTTTTTGACTTTTCTGACACAGCAGTCTGCTATTTCACTTACCACTTCAGAGATGTCACTTTAACGTGTCAGGCTGGTAGTCACCTTTATTTCTCCTTTCTAATTCCTCGATTAGAACCACTGGAGTTGTCCTTCTGCATCGATGCTTTCAATCAGTAACGTTCGAATGTCAGTTCTTATATTGTGACGTTGCCAAGGCTTCAATATTCAGATGACCTAATTCTACGTTTCTGATGCAGATGACCATGAACTTGATCGTAGTTTGTCTGTTGAATGTTTCTCGTTGACTAGTTGAGACAACACTACGATTCTGAGAGTGTTCTTTGGATTAACAATGTTGAACCTCTCTTTTTTCACTCGTGCAGTACTTCAACAGTTCTGCTCGCCTTGACTTGCATTAGGAACTGACAACTTGTCTGAATGCTCTGGCCCTTCTGGACTTGTTAGACTCTTTTGATTAGTCATGCTCATCTCTCTCTCTCCTTGTGATCTCCCGTTCACATATCATGGAGGGTCTGACCCATGCTTAATCTTCTTCGTCTATTCTTTATAGGTTGGCTAGTATGTTTGTATAAACAGTATCAGTTCCTGCTTCTCGTCTGGCAAGCACTACGATCATGGTCACACCTAAGATCGTTGTCTTCTGTTGGTTTGACAGCTACTGCATTGCTGACTTCCTTCGGTCAGTCACTTCATCTGAAGTCTTCTTATGATTGCTTGTGGAAGACTTCTCCTGAATGGCTTCACTTCTTAGTCAGGATGCTGATTGAGTTGATGCTTCGATCTTCTGATTGCTTGTATGTCATTCGGTGAGTGCTCTTTGGCTTTCAAAGGTAGTTTACATCTTTATTGCTCTGACCAGAGGCTACAACTTTGGATACTTTGGGAGTGCTTATTTGTTGATAATCGCATTGTCTCTACGATTCTTCCTAGGCGTTGTGAGCACTTGTATACTTTCTCGAAGCCTTTGTTCTGCAAACTATGATCTTGCTTTGGTTCTGCAGACACTACTACTCCGAGAGCAGATCATATGACAGACTGCGATTTCTGCTTTAACACTTGACGTCCTTGTCTAATCTTGCTCGACTACGATTTCAGTCTCTGATATGATCAGTAGGCTCCACGACTTCAAGTGTGGCCTACGATTCTTGACTTGGCTTCGGCAGGCGCTCGGTCGGCGCTTAGACAGGCTGTCTCCACGATTCTGAACATGACTTCCCTAACAGACTACGATCTCCAATAAAGTCATTCTCGACACACCACGATCTTACCTTGTCTCTCCTGGCAGACTACAAACTTCGAGAGCTACTATCCTCACAGACTACGATTATGCCTTGATAGTTTCTGAGTCTTCCTTGTCTCTCCTGACAAACTACGAAGGCTGGTGCAGTGCTCGACGATCAGACAGACCTATCTATTGCATTTCATAAGATCAACCTAACAAGCTTGATCTTTCTATATTTAGTCCTTGTACATCATATTCTTTTGAATGACTTTACAAAATTGTTTTGTTCATGTAGGATCAACCTAACATTTTTGATCAATTTATTCTAAGTCCTTGTACATATATTCCTATTATCTATTTAAGAACTTTACAGCTTTTATCAATGCAGACATATTTGCATATTCATTCATTAAGATCATAATCAAATTTTATATAAATAGGAATAACATTCTCATGATTATTCCTAACAATATTTTTAAAAATTCTAAATTTTTTTTGTACATAACATAGGAGAGCGTATATTCAATTATATAAAAGTACGTCATTTTAAATGTTACCTCATATAAGAGAATGAAGCAACCCTCACATCTTTTTTTACATAATAATAATATTATAAAATGAAACTTATCGATGATCAAATAAGGAAAAAAAGTAGAGGGAGTATTTATTTGTTTATTTTTATTTTTTTAAAGTTATACTCCCTTCATCTTGCGATAAAAATCTTTATTATTAATATAGGTACTTCAGTTAAATGTCTACTTTCATTAAATAATTTATTTTTTATAATAATTTACCTATAATATCTTTAATATTAATATTAATTGTTATATTTTTATTCTCTACACATATTTATGAAACATCATTAGTCATGTGAAAAAATTATACAATTAAATGAAAATTTAAATATAAATAATTTTATCATTTTATCATTTTTTTTATAATAATGTTAGAGACACAACTTAGTTTATAATTATTTTATAATTTGCTGATGTGACATACTCTACCTCAGCTTTTATGTGGGGCCGAAGACTACATTGAAGTAAGTTGTTTATCAATCTACTGAGTTAGAATATGACATATCAACAAATTATAAAATAATTATAGAATAAATTGTGCATCTACCATTACTCTTTTTTTTAATACACGAAACAAATTAACTAGAATTTTTATACCTCGACCGAGGGTATATTAAGATAAGATCTGAACCGTTGGTCGATTGAAGATACAGGTAATCAGTAGAAGAAGAATAGCTACAACTCAGTTGGCGGGCCAATAGGGGTTGGAAATGCAATTATCGTTGAAATCGTGCCATCTCATTACAGTCTTCTTCTTTTCTGGTGGAAAATACTGTTGAACAACATTATTCATCTGTGTCCTAAACCCAAATTCCCCTATTTTCTCTCTCCTCGATTTACTCTCTCTAGATTCCCGTGATTCAATTCAACACAACAAGTACTTGTTGTGCTCAATAAATTCTGACCATGGAAGCTCGGATCGATGAAGATGATGAAGAAGTTAACCCATATCGCCAATTTCAAAGATACCCAGAAAAAAACGGACAAAAAGGAGAAGGAGAAGATAGTAGTAGGACCAGTAATCGCATCCCTAAGATATTCGACCGGTTCTACGATTCCTCATCAGAGGAAGATGAGTATTTCTACTCCGCCGGCAGCGGGAGAGAACAAACCGGCCTTTTGGACAGTGCCGGCAAGCGGCTTGATTACATGATCCAGTTCCTCGACCGGAAGCTCTCTTTAGACGAAAACCCAAGGAAAGAAAAGAATGACCGATCTCTGCCGGAGTTTGTAGCTACCGGTGGCGATGCTGGTATTTTTAAGGTGCCGGTCCGAGCGGCGGTGCATCCGGGTCGGCCGCCGAGTTTGGAGTTGAGGCCACACCCGCTTACGGAAACCCAAATTGGGTGTTCTCTGAGGAATTTGGTGTGTGCGGATGGTTCCCAATTGTGGGCCGGGTCGGAGCGTGGAGTTCGGGTTTGGAGGTTGCCGGATGTTTATAGACCGGCGGCGGGAAATGTGGCGGTGAGCGGGGATGAGGAGGCAGCGCCGTTTAGGGAATCGGTGAGTACGGCGGCGACTCTGTGCTTAATTGGGGATGCTGCGAATCGGGTGGTGTGGAGTGGGCATAAGGATGGGAGGATTAGATGTTGGAAGATGATGGAAATGAATAGTAATAATAATAATCAGTCTTCTTTCAAGGAGAGCTTATCCTGGCAGGCTCATAAGGGTCCAGTTTTATCCATGGTCATGACATCTTATGGTAAAATGCTAATTACTTTTATCATTGCTATAACAATTATTATTATTTTGGTCATTTTCATTATTGTAACATTTTTATTTTAGTGTGGTCAAAATATTAAAGATATATTTTCCTGTTTGTTTGCTCTAAAACTAGAGATTCTTTTTTATTTTTAGATTGTAAAGTGATATGAAGTACATGCCATTAGTTATCGAGACTTGGTAGTATTGGGACATATTTGTTCCGAATTACAAATGTGACACATTAGTATGTGGGATCCGATAGAATTATAGGAGCACATCTCTCTAAAAGGTTTATCACTAATACTTATTGATGTAACTAGCAATTAAAAAATCGACATAAACATTCGCAAGATATTTTATTCTCCTTAGTTATATTCTAGGTAGATTGAGTAATAAGTATGCCACCTGTACTAATTTCCTAGCAAATGTTAGGGGTATTTTTTAGGCGGTTGCTTTGACAATATCAACCACTATTTTTTAATTAAATTTTTTCCCTAAATGTCGTCGTTTTAAAAATATTTCTCTAATTTTGGAACAAAGGGAGTATATATTATTTTCTGTTCCAAATGCACATTCACCAAGTATAATGTCCATTACTCCTTGCCCATATTGTCATGATTATAATTTTTTTGCATCTTAGTTATCATTCCTTGCTTAAGAGAGGTCCTCCCAGCACTATCGTCGACGTTGATGCAAGTTGAAATGCTTGGAGGCTTGAGCGTGTGTTTGTGCGGGTGGAGGGGTTTGCTTCTAGTTGAGATTTGCATCCCACATGGTGTTGAGCCTCCTGTGGGTTTGCAGGGCAGGATCCCCATGCTTGGGATTCTGGAATGCAAGTGACCAAATTTTTGAGTGGCAATTTTGTAGATTGCATTGCTAGAGTTACACTATAAATACGGTAAGTAGTTAGCCTAGAGAAACTTAGACGCAAATTTTGTTCTTATGTACTTAATTTCCTAGCAGTAATGGTGTAACATTTTAGTAGAAACCTTGAGTGCATAAAATTTTTCAAGGTATATGGTCATTTGGTTATCATAGGTATTTAGGTCAACAGCTAATATATATTTTTCCCGTCAAAACTAATAACAACTGGAGCACCAGTGCACCACCTGGGAGTTGGCACTCCCGTACAAGCTTCAGTTAGAAACCTTTTACGTGAGCTAGGAGGCTGTTCAAGCCATGTGAATCCTGGACTGCTAGATAAACGTAACTCAGTTTGACAAATAATCATTATGGAAACAGTCACACATTCATGCATAGTTATTAATTATTATTAAGAGAAGCTACAATGCTACATCAAAGGTTTTCCTTTTGCCTTCACAAGCTCACTACTCCCGTGCAAAGCACGGGTGAATGGCAACATGGATAATAGTTATTATTTTAATTATTAATAAATAAATAAATAATATACTAAAAAAATTATGTGATAAATAAGTGAGAGCGGTGGCAGAAAAATTGAATGATTTGATGTGGTTTAAAAACAAAAAGGATCTTCCTTTTTTCTTATTCCTTTTAAAGATTTTCTTATGGTTGTGTAAAAGAAAAATAGAAAAAAAGAAGAAGCTTGTAATAAAATTGGTAAAATTAAAAATAATGGGAAAAAATAGTTGAACTTAATACTTAAATTTGTTGTAGATTTGGATAGTACTTATACTAATTTGAATAGGAAAAAAAAAGATTAAACCAAAAATTTGTGAAACCAAGTTTGTGCTTTTAATTATATAGTTGATTGGTTGTTGGAAATACCACCTGAGCTAAAAGCTGGCGATAGTTTCTTTTTTCATTTTCAAGCTAAAATCTTACTGGCATAAGGGTAATGTTTTTCTTTTTTAATTAAACTTTTCTTGGTAAATCTTCTAAAATTGCTGTCCTCAGAAGTCTATGTTATGTCGAGTAGCTTCTTGTTGTGTTTAAAAAACAGCTGACAAATGTCATGAGAAAGAGCAATTGATTAAACCATATGTGCTTTATCTTTTTCCAACAGCAATAAGTATAACATCCAATATGGGTTTCATTATGGTCAATTTTTTTGGTGTTGTGATGATGAAACACTATGCCCTATGGAGGTGTAAAATTGATTTGCGGCATTTTTTTTTTTGATAAGCCGACTTGAAACATCTGTTGATTATCTCTATGCTGTGTCTCTGACTTGTACTCCAGGGGATATATGGTCAGGGTCTGAGGGTGGCGCAATAATGATCTGGCCTTGGGAAACCATTGAAAATTCTCTTTCTCTAACTCCGGAAGAAAGGCACATGGCAGCTTTATTAATAGAGAGGAAATATATTGACCTTAGAAGCCAAGTCGGTGACAATGTAGTCTGCTGCAACATATTTGCTGCAGATGTAAAGTATATGTTATCTGATCATTCTGGCGCAAAAGTGTGGAGTGCAGGGTATCTATCATTTGCTTTGTGGTAAGTCTTATTTTTATAAGTAGTTCATTTATGATTATTACTGTTGTATGTTCAAATTAATTAAAAGGATGCTTAGGCTCCCATTTTGAATTGGACTTATTTCAAAAAAGTATTTTATTTTATTTTTATTTTGTCATATATGCATATATATAACAAATGTAAAGAGAGAAAAATGAGGAGAAAAACCATAAATAGTGAGAGACACATTATAGATGAGAAGATCTATTTAGGCTGGGGCAAAAAATGGGTTAGGTTTGGTTTTGGTTTACATAATAGAGTTATGGGTCCATTAAGAACTAAAACCACATAATGTGTTTTTAATATAAGTAATTTGGTTTGGACCCATTATAGTTGCAATATAGGTAGACCCATAATGCAAAATTTTAAACTTAATAATATTAGGATATGGTCCAATGAAATAAATTTTTATATTTTTTCTCTCTCTAAACTGTTTTATATACTCTCTCCAAAATTTTGACACACTTTCTCCCTCTAATTTTTTTATACACTTTCTCTCTCTAAAATTTCTATACACTTTTCTCTGTAAATCTTGTTATTCACTTTCTCTCTCTAAATTTTGTAATTCACTTTATCTCTTTAATTTTTTTATTTAATCTCTCTTTCTAATTTTGTTTTTCGCTTTCCTGTCCATTTTTTTAAATTTACTTTCTCTTTCTAATTTCATTTTTCACGTTCTCTCTCTTTATTTCATTATTCACTTTCTCTCTCTAAATTTTGTTTTTCACTTTCCCTCTTTATATTAGTATCTTCTCTAAAGTTTCAGCGGAAAATGAGGTAATAGGCATTTATGGAGGCTTTAATTTCCATTTAAAAATTATTTGGGCACTCTCAATTGTTAGTTTCTTATGTTTAAGTTATATAGATGCCTAGATTAAACATGAAAAAGCTTCAGTAAGTGTGTTTAATGGTCCTTGTTCTTCTGAAAGCCTTTAAGTTTTTCTCTTGTGTTTAAAGTTAAAGCAAAGGTAAAATTTTTTGATGAAGAAATAGTTCTAATGCAGGTCTTCATTTGGAATGATCACTACAGTTGGATCGAAAATGGTTAACTAGGTTGGACCAATTTTTTATTCTCAAAATATAGGTCCAAACTTTATCCAACCTAAATCATATAAAGTCATTAACCAACCCAAATAGATCTAGTTAAAATGGGTTGAGCCTATGGGTTATAACTTACATTGTCAAGTCTAGATCTATTCGAAGAGGTTCTAGACGATGAGGGTCATATTTCTGCTATTGTATGACAATACCTCCTGTATATGCAAGGTAGTATGATATAATGGCAATATATTTATCTAACTTGAAAAATAAATTTCTTATAAGATAAAGTAGGTAGAACTTGTTTTGAGAAAACTTAAAACTGAACTCACTTGTATTTTTTAAACTAAACTAAAAATAATAATTATGATAATGAAGATTCACAATTAATATAAATGCATTCTAGCATGACCTTTACAACTAGTTTTCGGTAACATTCTACAAAGATGTGTAAACCCAGAAGGCTTTATAAAACTTGTAAAGCCAATGATGTTGTCTCGATCCTAGTATTAGGCTTCCATAGCCTACTCTGTCCTACACCACGCCAGAATAGAATTCATTTGCATAATAATATCACCTATTGTAATCTAAACTACCGAGGATACTATTTTTTCTAAACCCATTAAGCTTTGTATAACTTGTAAGGCCAATGATGTTGTCTCGATCCTAGTATTAGACCTCCAAAACCTGCTCTGTCCTACACCACACCAGAGTAGAATTCATTTGAAATTTTGTTAGAGGTTTGTGCGATTATTTGATAAGAAAATTGTTTTTGCTAATCATATACATAATACATGCTTTCCTCTTTCTGTACTGTTCCTCTATTTGTAAATGAGGTTTTAATCATTATAAGAGCTAATATTCTCCAGGGATTCTCGTACAAGGGAGTTATTAAAAGCTTTCAATATTGATGGTCAGATTGAAAACTTGTCAGTAACACTGGATCTCACAATGGAAGATGAGTTGAGGATGAAGGTTGTAGCTGGTTCAAAGAAGGATAAACCACAAAATTCGTTTAGCTTCTTTCAGCGGTCACGTAATGCTTTAATGGGAGCAGCTGATGCTGTTCGTCGAGTTGCAGTAAGAGGAGCATTCGGAGATGACAGTAGGAGAACAGAAGCATTGATTACAACAATAGATGGAAACATTTGGACTGGGTGCACGAATGGATCACTTGTACAATGGGATGGGAATGGCAATCGTTTGGAAGAATTCCAGTACCTTTCTTTTCCTGTTCAGTGCTTGTTTACGTTCGGATCAAGGATATGGGTAGGTTATGCAAGTGGCACTATGCACGTGTTGGACCTCAATGGCAATAAGCTTGGAGGATGGGTGGCTCATAATAGTCCTGTAATTCATATGGCTGTTGGGGATGGTTATATCTTTACCTTGGCTAGTCATGGTGGTATACGTGGATGGAGAATAACATCTCCAGGACCTCTTGATAATGTATTACGTTCAGAGTTAAGTGGAAAGGAATTTCTTTATACAAGGCTAGAGAACGTTAAAATATTGGCTGGCACGTGGAATGTTGGACAAGGAAGAGCGACACATGATTCACTTATATCCTGGCTTGGTTCTGCAGCTGCAGATGCTAGCATTGTTGTAGTTGGGTTGCAAGAAGTGGAAATGGGTGCTGGGTTTCTAGCAATGTCTGCTGCTAAAGAAACTGTAAGACATCTTTACTTTTCTTCCTATTTTGCTGCTAGGCAAGATATCTCATACTTTTTCTTACAAGTTACTAGCCATGGCATATGTGCAGTGCACATGATCGTTACAATTAATATTTGAAAAGATAGAGCTAACAACTTTTAGTTTAAGTCCCAAGAAAAAGGTTAGCCAATAATACTTTTTCTTAAGATTCAGAAAGATATACATGAAGTCTGCATTCATGGATACATCAGAGCTGTGAGTAGGACCTATGTTTGAAGTTTTAAAAAGTACTTGAAAATTTGGAAAAGGCAGTAAGGAATTCAAGATCAAAGACACTGTAGAAAAAGATCATAAATGAAATCTAGCGGTAAGAGGCATTTAATTTTTGATAAAATAAATCTCTAAAATTAATTTTCATTTCCGTATGGTGGTGTCTATTAAATAGATAGACTCATAAAAAGATAAACTCCAGGGGGAGATATTCATAGCTAACTACACATATTTTACAAGAAACATGAATTAATGATGCCATATGTTGAAGTTTTGCTCTTAGTGGCTTGCTATTTTATAATATGACAAGGGGTCGTAGGGACTACTACGCGGTGTATACAAGACGCATATAACGTTTCTCTCTTCAACCACATTCTGTTCCCTATCCCCAAAAATTACTCTAAACAATTAAAATTGAACCCTAAACACTAAAATTGAAACCATGAACCCTAAAATTGAACCATAAGTCATAAATATGGAACCCTAAACTCTAAAAGTTTAACCCTAATAAACCCTAAATCTTGAAACTTGAACCCAAAATTCTGAAAATTGAGCCTAAACCCTGAAAATTGAACCATGAACCTAAACTTTGCCCTCCACCAGAACAACTTGCATCATCAACAGAAGCATACCAATTAACCCACAATGAAAGCCATATGTTTTCCCTCCACATCTCGACTAGTAGCCATATATTAGGGAAGGAAAAATAATAAAGGTAGATGGATAAAAGATGAGTGCCGCCTCCATCTTCTACTATTGTCGTTGATCAATTGTTGATGCAAGAGATTTTCTGTATTTGTCATCGCTGTGTTTGCGGGTGAGGGGAAGAATATGTGCTTATGTTATATGTGTATTTGACCCAAACGGCATAGTTTCAGAAGACTTTGTACGCTTTTTTATACAACGTGATGTATTTGCCTTTCTCACATGATAATCTAAGATATCTCAAAAGTTGCAGTTTTTATTTTCACTTTTTTTTTCTAGCGGTCTGTAAACATAGAGTTAAAAGAAGAGTTGAATCTAAGTTCTTTTTATCTTTTACCTTATAAATTATGATATCTCAAACTTTTGCAGTTTATTTTATTGTTATATTTTTTTAGAAATAATCCCATAATTAGAACTGAGTATAGATAAAGATCTCAATCAGTGTAAGAGAACAAAGGTGAAAATTATTGAGTACTTGTTTTTAAAAAAAAGGTGCAAATAAACGATTACTTATAAAAAATAAGGAAGTTGAAACTAATTAAGTACACAAGCAGAGCCATACCCATCAAAAGATCAAGACAAATATTTGAAAGATAAAGTTTATGTACTCTTGGATACGGTCATTTTCTTTATTTCTTTGTGGTTGGGAATCTTTTTTGATTTGGAAATGAGATGAGTGCTTTGGTGGGATTTTGTATTCAGATTTCCAAGGTTTTTGTTGGGATTTCTCATCCATGCTAATCATTTTGTAATCTCTCTTTTCTACGGTGATGTTCATTATCAGTACACAGGATGTTGCTGGGGCTGATTGTAGTTCCTTGTACTACTAATGAATTATTTGCTTCTTTTAGACTGTTGAACATATTTTTCCATAGAAAATTATGTAAGTAAAGAATATTTGTTTCTATTTTCTAATATATTTTGAGAACAATATGAAGAAAAAGAGCAACCAAAGGAATTACTACGAAATTCAGAAATTTATAGATTGTGTTTCACAATTTCTAAGAAGACAGTATTGTAGTATACAGAAATGCCAATTGTAAACCTAATACTCCCTTCATCCCATTTATGCGGCTACTTCAAACTCGAATGTAGGTTGAGGAGAGAAAAGTTTTATCATTATATTCCACAGTTTCCTCACCTTTTTAATGTCTGTTGGAGTCCACAAGTTTTTCTTTTCTCATTTTTGTATAAGAATAATGTAGCCACACACACACACACACACACATATATATATATATGTCAGTAGGGGCGGATCCTGCCCCGGAGTTAAGTGGGGTCAAATTCGGGAAAAAAAATCTTTAAGAATAAAAATTTAATAAAATAAATCACAAAACTAAATTATAAAATAAGTCCCATTTTGATTTTTTAGAGTTTGTTATTGTGAAATTATTAATTTTATGTAAGATTTTGACAATAGTTTGCTTTTCCATTTTTTTTCAAAAAAGTAATTTAATTTCTTTTTTATAGGAATATAAAATAAGATCATGCCATTATTATTCAAGAAATTCTCATCAATAACTTAGGAGTAAATATAAAGTTAAAAAATATTTATTTCTACTGTTTTTGTGGTTAGTTGTACTGGTACTCCTTCCAGAAATTCTTTTATTTATTTTTCTATCTTTTGGAGTAGGAGTATAGGAGTAAATTTTAATAAATTTAATAACAGCATTATTTTTTATAGTATCATTTTTAAACCTTAAATGCTGCTACTAATAAATTAATAAATGATGTTTATTAAGGAAAATTAATCGGAGCCCACATGTCATGAATGTATTTGGACTCTCACTATCTCAAAGAAGTTGTTGCACTTACTTATTACTAACAGACATAGGCTAGCTCATGAAATTTCAGTGGGGGCAGGTGCCCCCCCCTGCCCCTAACTTGGGTCTGCCCCTGTATATCAGAAGTACATTTTAATTCATGTGTCTCTGAAAAATAGAATTAACTGGCCATTACCCTAGCAAAGCAGTACGCTAGTTGATACTCTATCCAATTCATATTATAGGGCCCTCAGCTATATTCAATGATATTATCTAAATTAACAGTCTGGGTGGTGGTTAATATGTATAGTTGCATCTGCTTAAATACAGGCAATGGTTGCTTCCTCGTTTTAATATGAAACTTACAAAGTTGCAATTCTTTCTCCTTTTTTTCCTTGTTATTGTGAAGGAACAATTTTTTCTTGATTCTATGTACTATTTCTTCTTTGTTCTTTTATTACACATGTATATTACTTTATACTAACTTTCCTCTTGTTTGTATATATTAGATGCAGGTAGGTCTTGAAGGTAGTTCTGTTGGGCAGTGGTGGCTTGATATGATTGGGAGAACCTTGGATGAAGGATCAACTTTTGAACGTGTCGGTTATAGGCAGCTGGCAGGCCTGCTTATTATGGTATGGTGAGTATTTTCATGGAAGATCTTGTTGGGTTTTATTTAATTTTTAGCTTCCCGGGGTTATTTCCAAACATAAGTTTAAGGTGTCATAGCTACTGTTAAATAATACTCCCTGCGTCTGACAAATATTGAAACACAACTTTTTGTACAAAGTTTAAGAAACTTTCAAACTTTCATTTTGATTTCCTAATTAAAATCCTTGTGAAAGAAGAGTTGCAATTTTTCCGAGACATCCGAAAAGGGAATGTGTTGCAATATTTGGGGTTGGAGTATTTAGCTTCTACTCATTCAGCTTTATCATAAATTTGAGTTTTCCCCGCAACTTCCTTTAAGAAAATGTTATTTTAGAATTAAAATCAATTATTTCATTGTCCTTTCAGTTTTTTGTTTTTCATTTGTACTTTTCTATTTTGCAACCACCAACTCGTTTTTTTTTTCAATTCTATATGAAATATATAACTTGACATACTGTAACATGGCCTATCTAGATGCCCAGTGATGATATGTTGTCAACCTTTCTCTTTCTCTGGCTCTGACAGGGTATATTAATTTCCCCCCTCCATGATCTTACCAGGGCCTCTATTTCTGATAAGCCCCTTGTGTCTAATTAGTGATATCTATGTTACAGGGTCAGAAACAATATTAGGGGTCATGTTGGGGATATTGATGTTGCAGCAGTTCCATGTGGTTTTGGCCGTGCAATTGGTAATAAGGTATGTAGTATGTACACATTGTTTGTGTTCTGCTGAATAGCACTAAACATTTTTAAATTGACTATACATTTTACTACCACTATCTGATATGCACAGGAGATATGATTCCAAACTATTGTTTTAGATATTTTTCTTTTGAAATATTTTTAGGTTCCACATGATACCATTGACGCATGTTTTCTAGGTCTGTATGGTATTGAAGTTGCCTTAATATCATGTCATGTTAAACAGTTAAAGAGATGACTTTTTTAGTAAAATTTCTTTAAAAGTAATGATATTGCTTTTGTAAACTTGTTTCTTATGTATCTTTTGATGATATGGAAGTGAAACCTAAAAAATCTCATTTGAAGTGTTTCAGTATCACTTCAAGACTTCTTGCCGTCTTCAACATCCACAACCATCTAGTTATTTTTTACATAGTTTTCATTGAATCTGAATTGGTCTACATGAAACATTGCAGATGGTAGACACCTATATTTAAAAAAATTTGGTTATTGCAGAAGCAACTCGTTATATTGTTCTTCTTTGCCACTGGAACACTTTCTTTTGTGTGTTTTATATTATACATCTAGCTAACCATCCTTTAAACAGGGAGCTGTTGGTTTGAGGATGAGAGTATATGGTCGGAAAATGTGCTTTGTGAACTGCCACTTTGCTGCACACTTGGAGGCTGTCAATCGTCGAAATGCTGATTTTGATCATGTATACCGGACAATGATCTTTAGTCGGCCATCTAATCTTTTGAATTCTTCGTCTGGTATGGGGTACCTATTATTATCTTGCTTCATTGCCTGCTCCATGTATTTGATTTGGCTTGTTTATTGTTCTCGGTTGCCATTGGTCCTTTCTATTGCAGCTGGAGTCTCATCGGCCATTCAAATGCTTCGTGGTGCAAATGTATGTTATTTACAACTTTGATTGGTATTGTGGTTATCTTCTATCCAAGTTATATAGCTATAAATTAATTTTCTTCTCTTGATTGTTGAAGAATGTTCTATCTTGATAAAACTTTTAGTTGTGGATAAAAAGTCATAAACATACATGATTCTTGTACAGGCTATGGGTATCCAACCCGTGGCTGGGATGCCGGAACTATCTGAAGCAGACATGATTGTGTTTCTTGGAGATTTTAATTATCGTCTTGATGGCATATCATATGATGAAGCAAGGGATTTTGTCTCTCAAAGGTGCTTTGATTGGCTTAGAGAGAGGGATCAGTTGCAAGCAGAAATGAAATCTGGGAATGTCTTCCAAGGAATGCGTGAAGCAGTGATTAGATTTCCTCCGACGTACAAATTTGAAAAGCACCAACCCGGTTTAGCAGGTACCTTTACTACAAGTTGCATGACATTCTTCAACAGCATTATTTTTACTCTGTATTAACTGGGATTTGGCTATGTAGAGATTTCATTAGCAGCTGTTTTAAGTAGTCTGTTGTATGCTTAGATAACTATTAATCTGGTTGAATTCCCTTTGAAACATCGCTGGTGACTGATCATATTATAAATTTGTAACTCTTGCGTAGGGTATGACTCTGGTGAAAAGAAGCGCATTCCTGCCTGGTGTGACAGAATATTATACCGTGATAGCTGTTCAAGTACAGTGTCTACATGCAGTTTAGACTGTCCGGTAGTCTCTTCTATTTTACAGTAAGTTTTCCCCATAGGATTTGTACGTACATGTGCATATTAATCCACATAATTCCATCTTTGTGTATACCCAAACTTCGCTTGCTTGTTGGACTTTCAATAACACATCCATGACTGTTGTCTTTTTTTTGTGCATCAAGGTGTATGATAATCAGTTTGTTTTCATGTATGACGAGGTGCATGACAGAGGGGA
Organism: Panax stipuleanatus; assembly: GCA_020205555.1. Lineage (NCBI taxonomy): Eukaryota > Viridiplantae > Streptophyta > Magnoliopsida > Apiales > Araliaceae > Panax > Panax stipuleanatus. Next base: position 121,035,386 of record CM035119.1, on the reverse strand, counting down.
TATATATATATATATATACACACACACACACGTAAATATATGTAGATATTTTAAACTTGTAGAGGGGAGTTTGGCTATGTGATTTAGTGCTGCCCTAGTGGAACTTGTTTCTTAATTATAGTCACCTGATGAATTGTAGTAAATACTAACTACATATTAAGGAACCTGTCTCTCTCTCTCTCTCCCTATTCAGTTTTCATCTTCAAAAGTGTTCACACTGATCAGGTATGAAGCTTGCATGGATGTCACGGACAGTGATCACAAACCAGTCCGCTGCATATTTAATGTGGAGATCGCTCGAGTAGATGAGTCAATAAGGAGACCAGAGTTTGGAGAAATTATGGGATCTAATGAGACAATTAGGCATATGCTTCAGCTACATGAACTATGTAAAGTTCCAGAAACTATTGTTAGTACAAACAACATAATCCTTCAGAACCAGGATAAATCCGTATTAAGGATTACCAATAAATGTGGGAAAGACAAAGCTCTGTTTGAAATAATTTGTGAAGGTGAGGCCACCATTAAGGAGGGTGGACAAGCATCTGATCATCATCCAAGAGGTTCTTTTGGCTTTCCTCGATGGCTTGAGGTAATTTTCAGCACCTTACATATTTTTGAGACACTTGTACTTACAGGGAATCTATTTTTGAGTAAGCAACAGGTTTGACTTTGGGTTTCCATGAATAACAACTTCGTTCAAATTGACTTGTTCAGTCTAGCATTCATTTGGTTTTTGGCCTCAACTCAATAAGCAAGTTTATGCTAGTTTCATTTGCATGACTCTCTTAATATATTGACCTTGGGTTTGTTATATTACCTACTTAACTTTTTATTTTACTGATTTCACATTATCCATAAAAAAAGTTTTATTTAAATCTTTTTTGATGACATTCATGATTCATACTTTAGTCTTCCTCAATTTTTTGAAAAAAAAGGACAGAATAACATATAGAATATGTCCGTCTTTAGACTTTTAAAGCATATTTCCCTTTGAAATCCATCAGAAGCATTAATTTCTCTTCCATTTTTAGATAAAAGAACAAGCCTTAGTGATAGAAAGAAGATACAAAGAGGACAAGGAGCACACCCTAATTTTGCACGTTACTTGAATACCTCTTATTCCACTTCTAAGCCTCTTTTTTGGGGTTATCTTGTCGATCTGGGAATGCGAAGTTTTGGTCCCTATATTATGTGTCAGCTTGTTGTATTTCTAATTTCTATTAGCAATCTTTGTTGATACCTGGTAGGGTGTTCCTCGGGCAGGTTGGGCAGTTTTAGGGGGCTTCTCATGGCCGAACTGATGTTACCAGGTCAGAGGTTTGTGGAACTAAACCAAACAACCAAATAATCAATGGGTTGGTTTGTGTTTGGTTGATCAGATTGAACATTGATGCGTAACAAGTTATAAAGAGTACTGGAAATTTCGAGAGATTTTATTTATTTATTATAATTAGGAATAAATTTATTGTAATCCTTGTATATCTATGTATTACCTCCGTCCCATAATAAGTGTTTTTTTAGCTTAAATCACACATACCAATACACAAGCTAAAATGACAAAAATACCCTTAATATACTTTCTTTGTTTTGTTTGAGACTTTTTTTATTGCCTTTTGGTCTCTCTTTCTCTTTCTTCAACTTTTTAACTTTCCAATAAATACCATTGGTTGCATAAGGGCACATATAGAAAAATATTGTAAAAATTATATTAGAATTCTAACACATCACTTATTTTAGGAAAAAATGTTAAGCCTAAAAAAGCACTTATTGTGGGACGGAGGTAGTATTATATTGGTTAAATTATTCAGATTAGTATTTAACAGTTTCTTTCTTTATTATATTAGGTTTCCTTAATCATTTAGAATTAGGAGTTTATTTTTTATATAAACTGATCCATCGCCGGGATTCAAACTGTATTATATTGATTTAAGGCTTTGTGCCATTTTGTTATCTACTGATTCCTTGCGAGGATAGATTTCCCTTACCCTTCTTAATTCCTCCTCTATACCTTTTCTACGCCATTCTAGACTCTTTCTTGCATCAAATTCATATCAAAGCTGTTAACAGTAGCTGGACCATTGACAATGCCAGGTTAAGGTGTCGACAAGGGCTTTAGTGAGGCTTTCGGGCAACATTTTTTAATCTTAACTCAGTTTTATTGAATAAGGGTTGTTGGGATTATTTTTTTATTGGGATATGTTTTAGACGACTAGGATGGGTGATGGATATTGCGGAACCGAGATGAACTAAGTGTGGTCGGGTTGTCCATTGTCCACTGTTTTGACCGAACTCATGCATTAGAACCTTCTAAAAGTCATTTAGTTTGTTTTGGCTGGCTGAGTTTGCACCGTTTCAGATTTTGAGTAGCCCCTAGGAAGCACGGACACTTCCTGGAGGGCCATGAATTCATTTTGGATACATCGGTACACGCTAGAGGACACGCCTGGGGTCAAATTTTAAAAAAAATAAAATTGCAGTACTTAACTTGCAATATAAAAGTTATGGGTTATTTTATGTCTTTTAAGTTTGGACATTATAGTGTAAATTTAAGATATTTATTATGCAATGTGTTTGTGTTTTTTATTGTTTTGTTCAAGTTTTTATCATGCTCTATTAATATTAAATTTATTTATTATAAAAAACACATTTATATTATTAAATATATATATATATATATATATATATAATCGAACATGTCCCCGACGTATCGTATCTTGTTCTTTTGGAAAATGTCGTATTCTATGTCGTGTATTGTGTCCAAGTCGGTGCTTCATAGAGTAGCCATAAAACCTGGTATTTGGTTGTGTTGCTGCTTTTGAGTGACATGAGTTCTTGTATTGTTAATTGGGATATAGCACCTTTTGCTTCTTTTGTTAATTCTCAACGTCTTTGTTATTGTTTATTAATTTTATTTATTTTTAACGAGAAACAATTGTGGGATTATTAAATTTTGTGCTAAACCTGCAACAATCCAGACCAGCTTATGTTCTAGTTTTGCATTTTCCTCAGGTGAATCCGGCAACTGGAATAATCCAACCCGATCACACTGCAGAGATTTCATTTCAGAACGAGGAACACCAAACTTTAGAGGAGTTTGTTGATGGCGTCCCAAAAAACTGGTGGTGTGAAGATTCCCGAGATAAGGAAGTTCTATTGCTGGTTAAGGTGCGGGGAAGCTGCACAACTGAGACAAAAATTCACCGTATCCGTGTGCGTTACAGCGTCTCGAGAAAAGCTATGCCGACAGATCATAAACCCAAAAACTCCACCCCTATCCAGCCAAATGTTCTTCGGCGTTCTGAATTTCTAGGACGCGACTGTCCCTCTGATGTTGTTGACCACCTGCGGAGTCTGCATACCCCTTGAAGCAGTAAAGATACATTTAGCACAAAAAATCATGTAGAAGAAACTAGAGTTGCCATTTTATGTGTAATTTTCAACCTATAGCAATTCTTTGTGTCAAACTGTATAGAAATATTGAATGCCTGGGAGAGCCAAGAAGCTTGTACTAGAGTGATTACTTTCACAGTTCACAGTGGACCTCAATTTTCAGATGGGGATTGAAGCTATAGCTACTACCAAAGAGCTTGTTAGGTATATTTTACATGTATTTATTAGACTTTTGAGCTTCTTAGATGTGGTGAGGGCTTTTCCAATTTTCATACCAGCTTTTCTTCTCTATTCTTATAGGTATTAAGTTTGTCTTTGCTTTTTCTATGACAACATTTGCCCCAACTTAAGAGTTCTTGTTTCCTCTAGTGAAATCTCCAAAAGTTAGAAAACTGGCATCAAATTATGCATTACTATACATAATGCAAGTGTTAATGTCAAGATTTGTTCACGCGCTCCAATCACCAAAGTGTGTCAAATCCTGTACAGAAACGGATAAACATCCAGAAACGGATAAACACCAAAAGCTTGACGGCTTGGGTCGCCGGGTGCTGGGAAATAAGAATAATGTATGTGTACCTTAGAATGCTGGGAAATAAGAATAATGTATGTGTGTACTTTAGAATGAAACGTAACCTTGTACTTATAGAGATCTCACCACTTACACATAGTCCTTTTTCATGTAGAATTGGATTCCTATAATTCCTTAATGGGATCGCATCAAATCTCCTTGAGAAAATGTAGTTGGATTGAATCCTAACTCTCCTTCTATAAATAGAAAGTCAATCATTATTAATGATTCCCTAACATATTCCAACTTCTATAATAGGAGCCCATTTTGAATATGTCACCCCTTATGGGCTTTGACCCATTAAATAATCCGAACCTAAAGGACCACAACCCAACAAGAAGATTTACAAAAGCCTCCTTTTATTGTTCCTTCAAAAGTTTTACTGCCAAATGGTGACTCTTATTTCGTAGACCTGGCAAAACTTGGCCCAGCCCACGGGTCTGGCCGGGCGTTGGGCTAGTTGTTTTTAGCCTAGCAAAAGTCGGGTCTTTTTGGCCCGCCCATTTTTGGCCCGGCCCGTTGATGTTCCGCCCGTTTGGGCCAAACCCAAAAAAAATCAAAAATATAAGTATAAATTGGTCTAAGCCCGCGGGCTGGGCCGACCCGCCCGCCATGGGCCGGGCGTTAGGCTGGACATTTTTAGCCCAGCAAAAACCGGGCCTTTCTGGCCCGCTTGTTTTTGACCCGTCCCGCCGCTAGTCCGGCCTGTTTGGGCCGAACCCGCCCGTTTGCTAGGTCTACTTATTTGGATAAAGAGTACAAGAAGAATACTGTTGACACTCAAATGGGATGGTTAAAGAATGAGGCCAAAAGTATATCAAAGAAAATCATGTGCCACGTGTGTATACTTCAAATCTACATTATTACTTGAATTAGTGGGTTGAATAAAATTTGAAACATTTGCATAGAATTCCTTATTGGTGGTGAGGGTTTTAATTTTTCCTCCTGTTTGGTATTATTTTTTTGGACATGAAGTCATATGGGGCATGAAATCAACATTCTTAATTGTGAAAATGAAACTTTACCCAATTGGACTCTCACCTTTATTTTTTTATTTTCCCCCTTTTGCCCCCACAAAAGAAAAACATTTTTCTTTCTCTAAAAATTTAAACAAAAAGAAACATGGTCTCTAAAATAAGCATAAAAGGTGATTAATTCTAATTTTCTAGTTTACTCAAAGAACAAGTTTTATACTCGGTGCAAAACACGAGTAAACTTAAAAACAATTTATTTGGACGATTGTATTTATAATTATAATAATAATTTGTGTAATTTCAAATTAAAATCAATATAATATGTTATTTTAAACCACTGATTAATAGATTGGAAAAAAAAATGTTTGAATCTTGAAAAGATGCAAGTGAAAATCAATTAAAATCAGTAGAAAGAGAGTTTATATTTTCATGTTAAAAGTAAAAGAAAATAAGATTACTTGTTAAAGTTTGACAATTGGTATGAGAGAGTAATACAATGCAAATTGAGTTTTATTGGTATAATTGTTCTTGTTTTTGAAGTGCATATAGATATTTCCTTGTTCAATATACATTATATTTTAATAATAAATGTATACTAAAATTCTTAATGACAAAGGTTATATTGAGCTTTGAGCCAATTTGGGAATACTAAAATTTATAATCAAGAAGATAGGAATATCAATAATAAAAAAAAAAACTTTTGGACTATTGAGTCATTAAACTGAGTTGACTCAGGACCAAATAAAATAACTCGTGCTTGTCTTGTTATATTTTAGTATTGAAGAGTGTAATATAAAAAGAGGAACACTGTTTTCACATGTGTTTTTAATATGAAAAATAATATATATCTACCTTTTGGTTGTCACCTACGTGGACAAGTATTACTGTATTAGTGATATCTTTTTTGGAGAAATATATAATAAATAAGACCTTATAATTCTTACGAATCACATCGATAAGTTTCGCGATTGTATTACATAGATGAACTCTTTTAATAATTTCATATGATCTCTCTCACATGAAAACGAAATCAAATTTATACGTCTTTTTCATATAAAGATAGAATCCGCTTTATATTCATTTGAAAAAAATTACGTAAAAATATCAAAAATATATATATAAAAATATCAGTTCTCTATAAAAAAAAAAAAAAAAAGAAGAAAAAAGAAAAAAGAAAAAAGAGTTGAATACAAAATTAGAAGATTACTAATTTCACGTGTACGTACGTTAGCCTCTTAAATATGACATAATTTTTTTTTTTTTATCAAAAATACACTCTACTTCAACCTACAAGAGAGAGAGAGAGGGGGGGAGGGAAGTAGAGTTTCCGACATGGAATAATATTTCAGACACAAATTATTATATAAATAATTTATAAATTATTGATGTGATATATAACTTTTTATGGGTCAAAAATTACATTGAAGTAATTTGTTGATCAATATGCTGATGTGGAGTATGCCACATCAGCAATTTATAAAATATTTGTAGAATAATTTGTGTCTATAGCATTATTCTTCCGACAAGATCCGATTAATATGAAATTAACTTCACGATAAGTTAATCAATCGATCAATACAATATTAACACATCGACAGATCACCTTCCGTCTGCGTGTCGACACTGTATTGCTAACCACTCCTTCTAATTGCAGAGCTGAAGAGTTAGGTAGGCAAAGAGGTCAGTAGATAACTGAAAGTGAAGTTATAAATGTTGCATAAATTATGTGCCTACCAAACTAAACTTCCCCACCACCTCTTTTTTGCCAAAATTTTATTCATACCTTGGATAAACAGAGAGAGAGAGAGAAAATGGCAGAGGGGAAAGAAGGAAAAGTAATGAAAAACAAACAAATCATATTCAAGGGATACATAGAAAGAGCTCCACAAGAAACAGATATGGAAGTGAAAATCAGCAACATATTTATTAAACCAAATTCATCAATTGGAGGAGGAGTGATGGTGAAAAACCTCTATCTGTCTTGTGATCCTTACATGCGTGGCCGTATGCGCGACTTCCATGGCTCTTATCTCCCTCCTTTTCGCCCCTCTTCGGTACTCATTTCATTACTCTCTGTCTCTCCCCTAATTACTTACTGTTTTTGTTTATTAGATTATTAGGGGATGACTTATTAAATATAAATGTTTAACACTATTTTAACTTATAAATTAGAATTTAATTTAAAATAAAATATAAAGGTTAAGAGTTAAAATAAGACGTGAAGACTATTAAAATAAGTGTAAAATAGTTTTTATATAAATAATACTACTATCACATAAATAATCTCACATACACACATATACATATTGTGAGTTTCATATGTCAGGCGGGGGCCCACAGTATGCATGTGTGTGTATGCGAGTATTATGTGATATTTTTTATGTGATAATAGCATTGTTGTTTTTATATTTGCTCAAACCTATTTATTTTTAGACTGAGAAATTGTTACATTTCAAAATCTACTTATAAGTCGAAAATAAGTCACATCCAAACACTTAAATAGTAAAACCAACTTATAAATTGTCACCGAACCTAAGAGGCCCTTACTATTTTTGTTTATTACTACCTCCGTTCCTTAAAAAGTGCAATTTTAGCAAAAAAAAATTGTTCCTTAAAGAATGCAGTTTTAGAAATCCAAAGCTTTCTTTTTCCAAAGATGCTCTTGTTTTAATTAATGCACTAAATGGGAAAGTTAATGCACTAAAGGAAGAGAAAGGCTAGCTTTATCATTTTATCCCACTTATTGGTTTGTGTGCTTTTTGCTAAAACTATTCTTTAAGTAACGGAGGTACTAGTTTAATTTCATGAATTCTAGAAATGGGTGAAAAAAAAAATACTTTGATCCAAATTGGGATTAAGATATAATTTTCAATTCTTTGTTCCGAATACATATATAAAGTTACTTGGAGTTTCGAACTTGCCATTATTTTTATTTTTATTAGTTTCATGTCACTACTTTCACAATATTAGGAATACTTTTGAAACACAAAGTTTTTGTTTTTCATTTGTCTATTAAAAATAAAATATAAACAATCTATGCAAATACCCAAAAATATCAATCTGTTAAAGGGGATGGAGGTATTATTATCTTTATTAATTTAAAGTTTTTTGACTTTATCTTTATGGATAATATTGGGATTTTTTGAAGTTCAAAGGATAAAATAAGAAGATTCTTAAACTTAGATAGCAGGACAAAAATATGAAATTATATTGCTAAAATAAGAATTTTAATAAAAATTCAAGTCTAAGAGGGGAAGAGAATTGAGATTGAGAATCACCCATGTACTAGTAGTATCTACAATCAATCAATAAACACAAAGGAAGAATTACTAAAAACTATACTGAAAAATATTAACAAAACAAATAAAAATTGACACTGTTAAAAGATAGAATAAAAAGCTGAAATTTTGTATGTATCAATTTTGTATGTATCTATCTATACACGTTGGTATGGACGTTTCAAAATATGTTATCAAATGTGATGATCCAATTTTTTTTCCTCTTTCTATTTAAATTTGTATACACAAGTTAAACTTCTATACGTAGAGTGTGATTATAACTTTGTTTCATGATTTCTAAATAAGGAGAGCATCTATAACTTTGTTTGATGATTTATAAATGAGGAGAGCATCCTCTTATATAGCTTAGACCATAAGATCAATGACTAAAATCAAATCTAATGGAAGCCTATGAGTGATTATCCAAAATCATCCTCTAAAACATCTTAAGATATTTTTAAAGTATAATAATAACACGGATAAATCTTAAACACTCCATTAGAAACCTTAACATGTAAATGAAGATTATAGGGAATACTAACTAATGTAGTCAAATGATCAACTTGTGGGTGCTGTGACACTACGCTTAGAAACAACTCAATCAATTTTAACTGTATCTCAACCAGTTTTAACTATTCCCTCATTCCTCCAAAGTATATTTTCAAGTATAATATTTTTTGTCCACAGAAATGTCTGAAAATATACGCAAGTGTGGTTTACTGGATTTAGACAAAAACAAAGATTAATTAGTACTGTTAAATAGGGTTCACTATGGGTAATATTGATACTTATTTTATACGATCTCCTCTACTTTAGCTTTTTTAATTTATGCGAAACATGTATCTTGAAGACTTGAACATCCTTTTGTGGACGAAAGGAGTATATCTTAACCAGTTTTAACTAAATCTTTTTAGATAGTTATACCACGTTCGAGATAAATCATATTTTGTACCAACTAAGATTCGAGAAAACCTACCCTTACCATACCCTATACCACGAAAAATGCTGTTTTCTATTCCCAACTTCGTTCCACATACCATATTGATCCGCGATCTACGTAACATTAGTTCTACTTACAAATTTTTTTTGATCACCAGCATTAGAAGAAGAATTAAAATAGATAAATCTCTATCCCCAATATGTTGGTGAATGATTACTAGTCTATAGCATTTCGTGAAATCCCAGGCACCATCAGGCCTTACATATTGTTCTTTACGATTTCATATGAATAGTTTTCTGGTACTAATAATACGTTTGGATTGAACAAATGGAATCGAGAAATGAATTAAATGAAAAAAGTTGTATTTGGTGAACCATTCCGATGGAATAAAAATTCATTTCATTTCCTTGATTTTCATTCCACGGGGGAGGTGGTGGAATGGTGATCCATTCCAACGGAACTGATGAATAGGACAATTATGCTATCGTATCACACCACCAACCACCACCAACAATGAAACATGCTCTAATTATCGATATCGTGATAGTTTCAATGAAGGTCAGTTTCAGTCAATTTTTTACAACTATATTTAGCAGACCATTAACTCAATCGCCGCTGATTCTAGCTGACACTCTACTAGCTACAAGTACAAAATGAGTATTTACATTTGTAGGTCTATATATTACTTTCATAATTATGATATCATTCTTTTCAACATCACCTTCCTATTCCATTAATTGCTGGATATTTTTGTTGAAGGTCATTGAAGGATTCGGTGTGTCAAGAGTTTTGGAATCGGATAACCTAAATTTCAAGCCTGGTGATGTAGTCACAGGGATAACAGGTTGGGAAGAATATAGCCTGATTCAGAACACTGACCAATTGAGAAAAATTCAGCAGGATGGTATTCCCCTCTCATATTATGTGGGTCTTCTTGGTATGTTTTCTTTCCGGTTCAAATCCTAAGTTTCGCCTTATATCACAACAACATTCTCCTCATTTCAAGCCCACAGTATTCTTCAACAAGAAAGCTTTTCTATGTATTTGGTCATCAGATGCTGCATTAGGAATTCACTAAATTTCATTATAGAGTTTATGTGAATGGAGAACTTGATTCTATTTTACTTTTGAGCTTTCATATATCTTGTAGAAGATGATCTATGAGAGCGAGCGAAAGAGTTTTATTTGGGGATTTGTTTGTTCAGTGATCTGATTTACTTAGGAAAATTTGATATTTCCACATGACCTTACTCAGTTGAATGTGGGTCCCGTTTACTATTCATATTTGTGGGGGGTGGGGGGAGTCTTGGGGAACTATCAAATTCACTTGTAGAAATATCAACTCCCAACTAGGGAATTGCATTCCTTGGTATACGAGAAGGAGAAAAGCGATTTGAAGATACTACTCGAGTTTCTGTTTTAGTGATCGTCTCTGGAATCCATTTCTCTAGTTTGATAAAAAAAAAAAAACTTCTTCTAAAATTTCATTTCTTCTCCTTGTATAGGCTTTAACAGTTTGTTTAATGTTCATTTATTATTCTCTTTTCTAAGTCTCTCTATATTTCTCCTTGGCATTGCCATAATCCATTGAAAGAAGTGTAGTGCAAGATCTTAGGTGTATATCGACTTGTTCCACCATATTTCATCTAATTTAATGGTCAAAAGGAGTTCGTAAAACAAGATTACAGTATTCCAACAAACCGGACTCCTCGTAATAATTCGTGTAGAATTCTTAACCACCTGTTCGTTTTCCAACCTTTTTTTCCCTCTCTTTCATCTCCTATTGTATTTTACTTTGGAACTTTGTCTTGTGCAAACTGTGCAGTCATTAGTTTGTTTGTTCAGGCTCAATAAATTTCTAAGAAATATTAATGGTTTTTATAACACTTCTTGCCATTTTTGGAAGGTAATATCTATCTTTGTTGATTAATAACTAGGTCTAGTATCCCAAATCTTCAATTAATTACAGTATTCACATGAAAATATAATACCATATTCTACAGGCATGCCAGGTTTTACAGCTTATGCTGGTTTTCACGAGGTTTGTGCGCCTAAAAAAGGGGATTCTGTTTTCGTCTCTGCCGCTTCTGGAGCTGTTGGTCAGCTTGTCGGACAGCTTGCTAAGTTACACGGATGCTATGTGGTTGGTAGTGCTGGTACAAGCCAGAAAGTATGTTTCAAGTCGCCGTCTCCTAAGTGGTTGTATGGATTTTAGTTGATTGAACTGATTTTGTTTCTGTAATAAGTTATTTATATCTTCATTCATTGATTTTTATTGGTACTGATGAGACAAGAACTTACTTGAATCGCTGTATTAGGTTGATCTTCTGAAGAATAAGCTTGGATTTGATGAAGCATTCAACTACAAAAAAGAACCAGACCTTGATGCAGCTTTGAAAAGGTTGGTTGGTGTTTTTTTTTGATGATAACGATGTATATATATTGTATTAATGTAGATAAACCTTAAATTATATAATTAAATTCAATTTTGAGTATCAAAGTAAAACGCTCTTATGGATCTTAATCATCAAAAGGCAAGAAGAAAGTGCTTAATTTAATCAGGACCTTTGTTGAACTATTATTGCAACATTTTCGAGCTTAGATGAATGGGACAAGGACCTCAACACCAGAGCTACAAGATACTCTAATTAATTGACCTAGCGAACTGCATATCGGTACTTACATATCCAAACACGGTACTCTTACGTACCAATACTCTCAAATGTAACGCCATGAATTTTCTTTGTTGGTTTGCCGATAGTTGTATAAATATCAATGTTCTAACTTAGTGGTGGATGTTCAAAAATCACATTTGCACTAGATTATCTATAAAACCAATCAAATTGTTGATTCAACTAAATATCTTTTAGAAAACTTAGTTTTGCTGCATTTAGATTCTAAGTTGGTTTGCCGATAGTTGTATAAATATCAATGTTCTAACTTAGTGGTGGATGTTCAAAAATCACATTTGCACTAGATTATCTATAAAACCAATCAAATTGTTGATTCAACTAAATATCTTTTAGAAAACTTAGTTTTGCTGCATTTAGATTCTAAGCAAATTACTAACTATAAACACTCGTATAAGATGTAGGCTCAAACTCTTATTTCTTCCTAAAAAGCTAACTATTCAAGAGGAGATGTCCAAGCCTATATCAACTCCACATTGATATCCCAATACTACCAATGTGGGATTTGTCTCCCATATGACAAGCTCACATTGGTATTCATAACACTTAACCGCCATTTTCGCGTCCAAATTAATAAATCCCATTTACCATTCTGGATTATGTCTTTATACATATATGGTCTTTAGTCCTTTCATCACGAACTTGTTTCTCACATTTTTGAGCAGGTACTTCCCACAAGGCATAGACATTTACTTTGAGAATGTTGGCGGAGCAATGCTCGACGCTGTACTTGTCAACATGTCGATTCATGGCCGAATCGCTGTCTGTGGAATGGTGTCTCAACATAACATGTCCAATTGGCAGGGCATTCACAATTTGATTCAACTCATTCCAAAACGTGCGAGGATGCAGGGATTCTTGCAGAGCGATTACTTGCATTTGTTCCCACGCTTTCTGGAAGACGTCGCCAGTTTGTACAAGCAAGGAAAGATCGTTTACATTGAAGACATGAACGAAGGCTTAGAAAGTGCTCCGGCTGCATTTGCAGGGCTGTTTTCCGGAGGCAATGTAGGTAAGCAGGTCGTTCGTGTTGCTCACGAGTAAGGTAGTGTTTAATTCGCGTCAAATCAACGCAACAACGTTGTAATATGGTAGAATATTACATTGATGTGATATGTGTTCTGTTTGATTCACTAATTACGTGCATTAGCCCATTACAGACCTAATACGATTACATCAATTTGGATGCTTTTCATTACGTCTGCCAGTGCGTGTATTATTAGCTCATTTCGTCCGTAATGCTTTAGCTCATAGAAGACAAAACCATAATGATTACAGCTGATTTGACCTTTTGATTTAAAAGTTGCATTTTTCATTACATACCGTCACATATTTAGGGAACCAAATACAAATTTGAATATAGTGTAATAACATTATAATTATCACTTATATTAGAAGGGAATCCATCGACCATGAATTAAGATATGAAATTATTTTTTAGTGAGGATTCCTGGTACTACCATTTTGCCTGTATGAACGTATCACAATATTTTAGATTCATTTATACATGTGATTATCTAATACTACATCCGTCCCATAATAAGTGCTTTTTTAGTTTAAATCACACATATCAGTACACAAACTAAAATGGCAAAAATACCCTTAATATATTTTCTTTGTTTTGTTTGAGACTTTTTTTATTGTCTTTTGGTATCTCTTTCTCTTTTTTCAACCTTTTAACTTCCCAATAAATATCATTGGTTGCATAAGGGCACATATGGGAAAATATTATAAAAATTATATTGGAATTCTAACACATCACTTATTTTGGGAAAAATATTAAGCCTAAAAAAGTACTTATTGTGGGACGGAGGTAGTATATAATTTTATTTTATTTTTTGTGGGGGGGGAGATGGTGACATCAGTCTTGAGGTTGTGTCGCAAATCTGTTTTCTTTTTTGCTCACGCAAGTTTAGTTATTTTACAATTTTCTCATTTTAAAATTTTATCCTCTAAATTTGATAAAATTAATATGGCAAAACTATGCTTTTGATCACCGAAGTTGGCACGTATTACTGAATACCTGATTGAACTTTTAATTTATCAAATTAACTCACCGAACTAATTATTATTTTCAAATTGGGTAATTCCGTTAAAAAAAGTTGACAGACGTTAATTTTTTATCTACGTGGCGCTTACGTGAACGTAAAAAAAAAAAGAAAAAAAGGAAAGAAAATGACATGGCAGACAACATAAAAAAATTTATTTTTTGACTCATTTTTAACATTTTAAAATTTTAAAAATGACTAAAACATAATAAAACAAAACAAAAACTAATAAAAATAAAATATTTTTTCATTCATTAAATCAAATTTATTTATCAAGATAAATCAAATCTTAATCCATTAAAAAACCAAACATATTTTCCTTAAAAAAAAGACAACATTAATAATTAAACAAACAAATAAAAATAATATTTTTTTCCACACATGGCAAGTAAAAAAAACAAAAAAATCGAAAACCATCACATACATCCGATGCTTGATTTGGTGAAAAATCAAAATCAAAATAACTAAACATTAAAATCAAAATTAAAATGTTCATCTTCCCCAAATCTTCCTTTTTATCAAAATCTTCATCTTCCCCAAATCTTCCCTTTTATCAAATTCTCCACTGGGTATTAGAGAATTCAGTCAATCTCATGGGTTCGACTCCAAAATAAAGTTGTGGATTTTCATCAATATATGGCAGAACAGGAACTTAAAGTTGTTGTCTCTATGACAGAACCTTTGAAAAGTCTTGAACACATCCAGTACCTTTATTCACAAAAACTGATTCAGGACGGAGATTTTAAGCGGCGGCAACCGCCAATCTTCAGATGGCAGAAGGTTTCATTTCGTATTTAAAGACAGTGTAGATGACTTTATAGCTTATACAGTTCACATTCCATCCTCTTCGGTGGAAAGAAAGATAGGTATTCTTGTTGTTTTTTTCGTTCATGCTCAGAATTCAGATATGAGTTTTGTCTGTTAGTATTAATTTTTCAGATCTGTTTTGTGTATTTAGATTTGGGTTGTATGTTCATCATGTTTTCGGTCGGACTTTAAAGGTTTTGTGTATTTAGATCTGGGTTGTATGCTTTTTGGATTTTGTTGGGTTTCATCTGTTTTGACAAATTTGAAGAATGTGGATGCGGCGGAGGGTGGAAGGATGTGGATGCGACGGAGGGTGGTGGCCATAGGTGTCATGTATAATTGTCGGCTCTGCCTGCTGTAAGATCGGCCATCAAATTGGTGGTGGAGGTGAGATAAGTGGTGGTGGGGCTGTGAAGAAGAAAATACAAACCCCCTTCTTCATTATCAACAAACAACAAACAGAGCAGAGGAGAGGCGGTCACCGGAGCCGATGATCTCGAAGAGATCGGCGAGAGGGGTGTGAGGGCGGAGGATTAGGGTTAGGTCGACGAAATTAGCGCGGCGGCGGCGCGTGGAGGAGGGGGTGATCGGAGGCAGGGAAGAGAAGGAAATCGAAGTTGAGAGACGGTAAGGAGGTCCAGAGGTTTTGCCATTTGCGGGAGAGAGAGAAGGTCCGTACGTCGTGGAGGGTGGGGAGGAAAGTGATGATATAGACGAAAAAATGGTGTGGAAAGATGTATGTAGATTTGTTGAGATTTGATGAAAATTTGGGGAAGATAAAGAATTTTGATAAAAGGGAAGATTTGGGGAAGATAAAAATTTTGACTTTGATTTTGTGTATTTAGATCTGGGTTGTATGTTCATCTGTTTTGGTTAGATCTGTTTTGATAAAGAATAAAATGAATCAAATAAAGAAGATGGTTAGATCTATTTTGCAAAAAGATATTTTTATTTTCAAGTTTTTATTTGCCACATAAGCAATATTTTTTATTTTTTATGCTGTCTTTTATTTTCCATGTCATTTTCTTTTCTTTTTTTCTTTTTTTTTACGTCCACGTCAGCGCCACGTAGATAAAAAATTAACGTCTGTCAACTTTTTTTAACGGAATAACCCAATTTGAGGAGGGGGTGATCGGAGGCAGGGAAGAGAAGGAAATCGAAGTTGAGAGACGGTAAGGAGGTCCAGAGGTTTTGCCATTTGCGGGAGAGAGAGAAGGTCCGTACGTCGTGGAGGGTGGGGAGGAAAGTGATGATATAGACGAAAAAATGGTGTGGAAAGATGTATGTAGATTTGTTGAGATTTGATGAAAATTTGGGGAAGATAAAGAATTTTGATAAAAGGGAAGATTTGGGGAAGATAAAAATTTTGACTTTGATTTTGTGTATTTAGATCTGGGTTGTATGTTCATCTGTTTTGGTTAGATCTGTTTTGATAAAGAATAAAATGAATCAAATAAAGAAGATGGCTAGATCTATTTTGCAAAAAGATATTTTTATTTTCAAGTTTTTATTTGCCACATAAGCAATATTTTTTATTTTTTATGCTGTCTTTTATTTTCCATGTCATTTTCTTTTCTTTTTTTCTTTTTTTTTACGTCCACGTCAGCGCCACGTAGATAAAAAATTAACGTCTGTCAACTTTTTTTAACGGAATAACCCAATTTGAAAATAATAATTAGTTCAGTGAGTTAATTTGATAAATTAAAAGTTCAATCAAGTATTCAGTAATACGTGCCAACTTCGATGACCAAAAGCATAGTTTTGCCAAATTAATATTATAACCTTATAGGTTGTTTGGTTACAATATTGGAATGGAAATGAGAATGGAATGGACATTCTTATTCTTATGTTTGGTCAGAACGAAATGGTCAATCTTTACTCATCCTCACTATGATTACGCATTTTATTGCCTCATTCACTCCCCTTTTAAGTAACCAAACATAAGAATGAACATTATTTTTGGAATGCTCATTCTATTCCCTCCAAACCAAACAACTCATTACAGTAATTGCACATGACTAGTTTCTATAAAAGCTCTTCGAAAGGAGTATAACAACTGAAATGTCCAGGAAAAATCCAACGCTGCTTACAACAATTAGCTTGTTAAATTACTTTTTCAATACCCTTCTAAAAGTACATTGTGAGCTTCTAACAGAGAATCCATACAAGGAATGTTGTATGACAAATTGTCAAAGATCAAACTTACGATAAATTGGGGAAAAAACATTTTTTTCATGCAAGAGAATGAGCACTATGAATACACGAAACAATCAATTTTTTCCTTCCCAGTAAAGGAACTCATTTTTATAAGAGTTCCACTAGCAAATATATTGATGAAAGAGGACGAGTTTCGGATATTTAAAGAATATATGGTCGGAGCTCCAAACGCACTTTAATTTCAAACATGGCTTTTTTAACTCACAAATGTCTCGTTTCTAGCTCAAATGCAACACACAGAAAACATTACCGTCGCAAACGCTAGTAACCAAACAAACCCAACATACAAAATGTATGATACCATTTTATTAATGTTGAGTACCAACAGAAATAGGGCTGGCTTGTCACAGGGCTATATGCCATTTTGGTTTCCTACTCTTGCATTGTTTCAACCTTTTGATAAACATCCAGAGTAGGGCAATGTACAAACAAGTTGGTTAAATTTTCACAGAAGGATACATACTAGATTCAAGAGCACATAGTACGAATTTGGAAACAGAAGAAACGGTATATCGAGTGAACAGAGAAATTGTAGCAGTCTGTATTTTCAGTAAACATTGCAAGTTGTGCAAATTTCTTGTTGCAAACCAGCATCTTCCAGCACAACATCCATCAAGTCCATTAACCCTTTTTTTTCGGCAGATAAGACATCAGGCATTCCTTATGCGGATTTTGTTAACAAAGCTCTTGAGGCAGGTTCAGCACAATCTCCGCATATGCTTCAGGTAAACTCATTGCTCGTAATGCCTCCTCTGCATAGGATAGACGTGTTGGTACAGGTTGACTTTCTGATGCACCATTTCCCTTTCTGCCCGTTGTTCCTGCACTTGTTGAAGATTTCTTGGATTGGTGCATCGGCCATGCCAAGACACTGACTTCCGTCGGAAGAATAGACAACATATCGGCATATCTAAGACTGACTGTTATCTTGCAATCAAAATCGTCTAGCATAAATTCAACCATGTGGTATGGAAGGCTATGATAAAGTTCGCCAATTTGATTCCCATATAGCTCCTTAATAAGGCGAACCTGCTCGCGTCGGTCCACATATGCCTGCAACAGTTCTCCAACATGATTTATAAATCTCATTGCATTTGAAGAGAGAAGATCATTTTCTGCTTCGCGTATTGGCAGAAAGAAGGGAACCGTATGTTCAAGGACAGTCATTTTCTCCAGAAATGATTTGCTTTCAAGCACACAGTGATACATCTCACAAGGTTCTCCAGCAAAAGATGTCTCATACTGTATGCCGATTCTTGCTCCATCCAGACAACAGATCACCTTTGTTCCAACTTTATACGTAACTTTTTCATTGAATGGAAGACTTGGCACCAAATTTGTTTCCCCGGGCAATTGCATTGCCTTCCTCTCAGCCTCCATGTGAACCCTTTCCCTTATCGTGGCTAATAACCCATCATTCCATTGTTCACCATCTAAACAAATTTCTTGAGTTTGAGAAGCCCTTGAAGCTTCAAATTCTTTCTGTAAACGCTCAAAAATCGTCCTGTCAGAGTCCCTAGAAAGGCGCTCAGATAGTTCTCCATGCCTTTTGAGGACATTGGAAAATCTTGTCCTTGTAGTCTCCAGTCGTACATCATCTTTCTGCATAAAGTTCACTTCTCCCATTTTTGCGCTGCAAATAACCGAACCTCAATTTGTTCAACTTTCCTTTAGCTAATTAAACTTTAGATGCAATAGGCACAGCAACTTGTTGGATAAGATTATTAGAATGGTGATTGATGAATGCAGGTGTTCTGCAGAGTTGGGTACTTGAAATAAAATTCAACGATTGGTGAATATGAATTTCAAATTTAATCAAAGAGGCCTTTTTTTTTACCCAATTTCCAAATAACAATGTTGGGAATCTCAATAATTGAAGCAAAGAGAGGAGAAAGAAATAGGGCATGATTTTCCTGGGCAAAGAGAAAAGATTTTATATAACAAAAGAACTTCAATTCGATTGTGGATACGGTGTAATTTACAATTGTATAGCAAAAGATAATTAAGCATAATAGGAATCTCCTAGCATGCCAAATAATATCTATTCAAGCGCAGTACTTGCAAGCTTTTAATTTCTAGTTGTTTCTTCTGTTATCTTTATCATTATTGACTCATTGGTACTTTAGTTTTAAACTTATTTTTATCCACTAATAAACCTCTTTACACCGACATACTAGACATTGTGTTTTTTCCATTACGTGACTCATCTTTGCTTGATTGTCACTCCAAGATCACACTTACCAAAACTATCACTGTGCAACATATCTTCACTGATTTTAGACTTATATTTGTTCTGCGTTTGTTCAATCCATATTGGATACTGCTGAGCTCAAAAAGAAATAAATGAATCTTCGATTGAAGATAAAAAGAGTATATGGAAAGGATTTTACAATTAAAACATACCTTAATTCGCTTTCCAACTCAAAAAAGATTGTCTTAACATTTTATGAATAATACAAGATATCCCAATAGCCTACCAAACCAACCCCACATGGCACTACAAAGCTGCTACATTAAATGACCACATCACCATTTATGCATATGAAAAGGCAAAGTGGCAAAAACATATTGAACAGTTCATTTCAGAGCCAAAGTTAAGGAAAACTAGAGATTAAATTAAACTAGCAAAGTTGGAGAGATGAAAGAAAAACAAAATATCATAGGAAATTTTAACGTTTTCAGTCAAGAAAACCTCTTTTGACCAAGACAGCATTGTAAACCCAGATGATTATGAAAAGTGAGAGAACTTCATGCTTAATTACCTAGGGCTGTAATTTTGGAAAAGAAAATCTGTCGGTGACATAAAAATCCAACTATATATACACATACAGACACACACTCTCTCTCTCTCTCTCACACATATAGTAAAAGACATCAGATTGGCCTTAGATAAACCATAAATCCCCAAAATGACGTCACAGCCCTCTTACCCTCTCAGTCCTACCTCCTTCTCCCTTGCACATTCACTCTCCTTCTCCCTCGACCTCGTTGGTCCCCCTTTACTTCAGATGCTTCGCCATAGAATAGATCGACCCAGTTCCCTTTTCTTTTCCAGTGCACTAGCTTTATATCTCCGACACACAAGGAAGGACGCGGTGGCGCCCTAACCAATTCCATTGTTATTAATAAGATCCGAAAAAAGCTGGTATCCACAACAGTTTCAAACAATTAACACTAAAAACCAATTCAGCAATGGTATTAAAAGAGTCTTTTATGTTGACAAGTCAAACTGCCAATTAGATGGTGTTACAGGTAAAGTCAATAAAATATATAACAACTTCAGCAGTAAAAAAGGTTCCTTCTTTTTGTTGCCCCTTATAAATTTGACACATTCTTCTCTCTCCACCATTTATTATATAAGCGCACACAAAAAAAAATAAACAAAATAAAAAAAAGTATATAAAATTGACCTTTAGATAAGCCAATGTCCTATCTAAGGTCACTACCGAAAAACTACATATATCTCTCTATTAAAACCCGCTCTCCCTCCCATTCTCAACCACTCCCTCTTTCAATAAAATATTTCTGGGAATAGTTGGAGCCATACCCAATCGAAAAAGGATGTATCCTAAGTGCATTTTTTTTCCTGAAAGGACCCCTCCTCGATGCGTCTTAGTACAAAGAAGATGACAACATAACGCTGAAAGGACATATAAATTATAATCTCTTACTTTCATAGACACAATCATTTGATTTCAATCGCATAAGATTAGTCTCTAACAAAATCATTGGTATCTTATCAAATGGAGAAAAAGGTATGCACTGACAACCCCTTTTTTTGTTAAAAATTTTAACATTGAATACTCAAAACAGAAACAGAAAGACAAGTTGGCATTAATTTCCAGTAAAAGATAACAGCATCCACAACAATTGCAAAAGACTTCATAACATAGTCCCAGTAATATGTGTACATACAGGAATATGGCTGTCCCACATTTTTTCAGTCTCAAATTAAGTCCATTGTTATGCACTTGGAACCAAAAACAACTGAAAAAAGTAGTAAGAGCTCAAACAAAGACCCTGGGAATGGAGCCACTGGCTTGCAATCACTCAAATCAGTCTTCCCCAGCACTGAGTTCCGCAAAAAGGAAAATATATAATTAAGAATAGATATATCTCCAAATGATCACAGATTTGTTCAAAGACGAGTTTTCACTTTCCAATCAAGACAATTTAAGGCTGTGAGGGAGAGGAGAATGAGCAGAGGGAGAGAAAAGAATTTTGGAAGGGTGAGATAATATTTTTAATTTTTAATAAAATGGCGTCGTTTTGGGAGGAGTGAAATTAAATAAGGTCGACCTTAAATGCCTTTTAATGATAAATATCTATACACACACATATATAAGATGTTTATTTTTAATAGTTCTTGATATACCGCATACATCAACTCTACAAAATACACGTTCAGGGAAGACTTTGGAAGCTCTGCAAAGCAAAAATTCCGATGGCCTTCCTGATGCAATATGTGTGGATCAACATAAAAGTCTTTGGAACCCCATGCTCATGCCAAAGAGCCCAAGCCCGAGAAGCAGAATTTCAATTAATAGAAGATTCTGGATTTGTTGTTAATTTACTTATTTTGTAAATTTAGTATATATCCAAATTGGGTTAGGTTAGTCATGCGTGTACAATGAACTTTAAAACACGATGATTTATCATTCAATTGATTGAGATTTGTGTGAGATATCTTTGTCCCATAACCCCAGGGGCGGAGGGAAGGGGGTCGTCGGAAATTTTTTTATGTACTAGGTATGTGGGAGAGTCCAACCTGAAATCCGGTAATGGCGGAGGGTCCGGGGTGCGCTGGGAAGAAGAAGAAGAAGATCAGTGGTAATTTTTATGTACACGTTGAGGTTCACACTACAAAACAATTGTTCGTCTTCTACCTATGTGGTCATCAGTGGTTGAAGTTCTTCAGAATATATTTGAAGATGGACAGGAATCCAAAAGTAAAGGCATTGTTGTGGGCTTGATTGATAAGATGGAAACATATGAGTTTGTATTCATTGCTCACTTGATGAAGGTAGTGTTGGGGTTGACAAATATTTTGTCACAGTTTTTGCAACAAAAAGATCAGAATATTGTAGAGGCCATGAATTTGGTTGTTACTACCAACAAATCTCAGGGAGAATGGATGGGATGATCTATTAGGAGATGTGAACAGTTTTTGTTCTGAACATAATATTAGCATCCCTAATATGGAAGATAATGTTCCAGGTCGCCTTTGTTGCAAACATACATACTTTCACCACTTTCGAGTTGAGATATTTTGTCAGGTACTCAATTGTTTCTCTATTTATACTTCTAATTATGCATTTTGTCAGGTACTCAATTGTTTCTCTACAGTCAACAAATCTTAGTTGTATTTGTCATTATTTCTATTAAATTTGAACATAATATATTTTGAATTTTCTTCGGTATGTTTATATATATATTGTGTTTCAATTTGTAATTGAATTTTTTTTGTTTCAATTGAATTTGAAGAACTAATTGAAATGTTGAATTGCTTGTGATTTAGGATTATGATTTTGTTGAATGTTGAATTACTTGTGATTTAGGAATATGGAAAAAAAAAGTCAACGAACTAAGAGGCCGTCGAAAAATTTTTTACATGCATAATCCAGACCCCCCCCCCCCCCCCCCCCCCCCGCTTAAAATCTCTGGCTCCGCCAATGCATAACCCCGACCCCACCATTTTTTGGTATCAGAGCTCAGCCCCAAATTACCTTTTGCTGCCATATCCCAGTTCCAAAGTAAGTGTCCAACAGCCTACAATCAAAGTTCCAAAATCGATAACCAACCACTCATAAAAATTCCAAACCAAACCAGCTTCTCCCCCCTCATCACTGTACCTTATTAAAAGAAAATGAACAAATTTTAGAACACCAATAACGCCTAGTCATGCATTGCTTCCATGCCCTCTTTTACAAAGCAAACCAACAATTCCTAAAAAAAAACAATTCAACAATGGTATGGAATTCTCGCTCAGTCATGATACCAATTAAACATTTATTGACTATTAAGAGTGAGACCCTCTTGAATGCCCTTTTTTCTAAAATAATTAGACAACAAATTTTGGAGATTGACCTTACATACACCCTTTAGCTTAATTAAAGTCAGTCATCTATCAATCTGATATGCTTTATCTACATGTATAATGTATATGAATATATACATATATTCTCGATCATTATTCCAACAGAATCACACTCAAACATTCAAACAACACTTTAAGCAACAGAAAACGCAATTTAAATGAAGAATTCAGACTGGGAAATGAAATCAATACAAAAGATTCAACCTTTAATCTCAATAGAAATATTAGGGTTCAGTTCAGAAACTCAAAAACCGAGATAAATCGTGGATGTGAGCATACCTAGTTTCTTGACAATTCCAGATAGACCTTATAGAAATGTGTACTTTGAACCGGTGGCGACGCTTTCCGGCAACGGTGGAGAGGTTTAGGTGATTGGTTGGATATCTGAAGGAGTAACAGTAACCGAAGAAGAACCCATATTTCAACTAGGGAGGAGTATTTTTCCTTCCCTTCTAACATATACTGGACTTGTTAAATGGGTCGGGTTGGTATTTTTGCTGGTTGGGGTACCATTAGTAAGGATTTATTTATTTATTTTAACATTTCATCCTATACTCCAATATTTAAAATTAAAAATAAATATTATTCTAAATATATGAATTTGGATCCGGTTACCATGAAGTTAATTCTATGGTAAGTTGGTCAATTGACTAATGTAGTGGTGACACGCAGATAGAGACATCACCTCCCGGCCTGCGTGTCGACACTGTATTAGTCAATTGACCAAAGTTAACTTCATGCTAACCACTTCCTATGAATTTACCTTGAAACATGGGTGCATATCATTTGGTTAGATCATAGATGTCCTGAAAATTAATTGGCAAAGTTTTTAATTAATTAAGAGTGAATATTTAAAGAATTTTGTATTTAAGTGGAGAAAATGTTTTTTTTTTAATTATTGATTTGAAGATCAATTATATGAGGAGGCTTTATTAGAAATTGCATTATTTTGAGGTTCTGAATCCTAACACAGACATATACTGGAGTATTATAAATGTCCTAAATTAAATTAGCTAAACTTTAAAAACTCCCAATATTATACTAGAAACCTTCAAAAATTAATAAGAGGATATAATTGATTGGCTGGAAAAAAAAGTTCCAAAATTATCAAACCGCGGCGTTCACCGGCTTGAATCGATAACTTTTTGTGGTTCATGGCCTGAGAGTAGGCCCGTCAATCGGGTTATGTGAGTTTAAGGTTGTCTAAGCTCAGCTCATTTTAAAATTATTCGGCACGAGTTCGGGTTTAACTTATTTGGGCTATAATAAATTTGTCCAAACTTAGCCCAAATAAGATTACGAGCTTTGGGCTTTTTTCAGTCAAACCCATACTAAAATATAAAATTATTAATATTGACTCCTATACCCAAAAAAATATAATTTAAAGTAATTCATTTAAAATATTTGACATACAACATTCTTTTTATTAATCGAATTGAAGTTTAAATTAACATAAATAAGCTATTTTATAAGTACACTAGTATTTATTATTTTTAATATTTAATTTCAAATTTTTTTATGTTATTACTCTATTTTATTATGAAATGATATAAGTGACCACTTTACAAAAAATATGGTACTTAATTTTTAGTTGAAAATACTATATATAAATACTACCTCCGTCCCACAATAAGTGCTTTTTTAGGCTTAACAATTTTTCCCAAAATAAGTGATGTGTTAGAACTCCAATACAATTTTTACAATATTTTCCCATATGTGCCCTTATGCATCCAATGGTATTTATTGCGTATTTATCGGAAAGTTGAAAGGTTGAAGAAAGAGAAAGAAAGACCAAAAGGCAATAAAAAAAAATGTCAAACAAAACAAAGAAAGTATATTAAGGGTATTTTTGTCATTTTAGCTTGTATATTGGTTTGTGTGATTTAAGCTAAAAAAGCACTTATTATGAGACGGAGGTAGTATAAATTAAGAGAGTAAATATGTAATAATATATATACACACATTTATATATAATACGTTTTTAACTCTATAATTCGGTCGAGCCTATAATGGGTCGAACGACCTATTGACCAAGCTCGACCCAAATTTTACTTCGGGTTAGATTTTTTGTCCAGGCTCGGCTCGGCTCACTCCCAAATAGAATTCGAGCGAGTTTTAAATGGACTGAACGATCAGGTTTCTGGCTTGATCAAACTTGAGAGTTGAGCTGATAGATGGCGTCATCGCTGTAAGGGTGCAAACAAGTCGAATCGAAGCGAACAGAGAGCTACTCGAATTTGACTTGAAATGATAAATTTGTACTCGAATTCGACTCGAATTCGAATTGTATTTGAAAAATTCTACTCAGATTCGATTCGACTCGAATATTTACTACTCGAATTCAATCCCACTCGACTCGAATTATAGTCAAACTACTCGCAAGTTTCAAATTCAAGCTCAAATTCAAGTCTCTATATAATAACTAGTTTTATAATAAATATAATTATAAATTGAATTTGTTATTTTACTTAAAAATGAGAAAATATATTTACCATTACACTTTACAATTATAAAATCACAATTAAAATTAAAAACAAAATATAATATTAATAATTAATTATTCTAATTTGATTTAAATTTGTATATATTATAAGAGAATGTACCGAGCATCTAATCGAATCTGTATCAATCGAGTATGTATCGAATCACAATTAAAAAATCGAGTAGTTTAAATCTTAAACAAGTTGAGTATAACCTTGCTCAGATTCTATTCATATTTTTATTCAAACTATTTTTTATACTCAGATCTGGATCATATTATTAAGGGTTAAGTTCAGATGACCACCTGGGATTTGGGGTTTTTTTCACTTAACCACCTGTAGTCAGTAAAGCTACATTTAAACTCCTGACTTTTTGAGTTGAAGTGAAAACGTCACCTTTTTCATCCAGATTAATTGTGCGTGTATGTCACACCCCAAAAGAGCGTGAGAAGGGGCTATAACGGTCAAAAAAGGCTGGTAAAGGTCCGAAATACCCCTTCTTCTTCTTGGGTTTTAAAAGACAATCAGATTCATTTTTTTCTACCCCATTTCAGCTCCATCGCAGACGTGAACTACTAGCAGACGAAATTGAAGGCTACTAGCAGACCAAATTCACAACTAAGGTATGCACATCAACTTATTTCTTCCCTATTTCAATCCAAAAGTGATTTTAATCTAAGATATGCACATGAACTACTAGCAGACGAAGTGATTTCAATCAATCTCTCAAATTTTGACCCATCTTTTCCATTGATTCGCATATCCATTATCCTCTTCTCTCATCTTTTTCAATCCATCTCTCAATTTTGATCTGATTTTGTTCGGAAAGATCACAGATCTGTTTGTTTTCGAATATTTTGTTGGATAGATTTGCGATTTTCTGAAGGTAATTTCATCATAGTCGATTTGTGAGACTATTATATGGTTGATTTACTTATGCATATGATTTATGTTGAGAGATGGATTGAAATCACTTGGCAATGTTGAAGAGAGAATTCAGTGAAGTTGAACATATATATATATATTTATGGTCTACTCTTTGATATTATTCTTCGTGTTGTTTATGTGAATTAGGAGTCATGTCTTCGTCAAGCAATGATGTAGGAAGGATGAATGGTGACTTGCGTTACATACCTAGGCGATGTAAATGTGGAAAAAAGGCAAGTGTAAGAATTATTGATTCGAACAAACCATCGAAGGGGAGGTTATATTTTGTATGCTATGAGTGTGAGTTTTGGGCATGGTGCTTGCCTTCTACAACAACCTCAAGTGGAATAGTTAGTGGCCCCAATGAAGACAATGATAGAATGGGGACATTGGTGAGTGGAACAAAATGCAAGTGTTCGTGTGAGCTGAATAACATACCAAGTAGGATGATAGTTGTTGAAAGTAATGTGAAGATGATAATTGTTGTTGGACTTGTGTTGTATTTCTTGTCAGTCATGATATATTTTATTAGTAACAAATGAATGTTTGTAATGTGTAATGGTAGGTAATGTTTAATGGTAATGTTTAATATTTAATGGTAATGTTTAATGTTTAATGGTAATGTTTCATGGAATGTATAAACTGTCTTCATGGAATGAAATATTGCAAGGTGATTAAACAAGGTGCAGTAAAGTAATATTGCAAAAATAATTCCAAAATGGACAATCAACATTGTCAAAACACTGCCCATTGATGCCAACTATAGTAGACAAAGTATATGACTGTACCTACAGTTAATTCTACCAACTATAAAACACTGCCCATTGATGCCAAAAACAGTGACAAGACAAAAATGAACCAAAAACTACCCATTGAAACATTAAAGCCTTAATCCCCCCTTCCTCCCTTTTTTGGTGATATCTTGCTCTTTATGACTCCCTTCTTTATGTTCTTCCTCGTAGGCTGTGAGCTTGAAGCATGCTGATTACTCCACATAGTACACAAAGTTGGTGTGGGATTAGGTTGAGAGCTTGATTTGGGTTGATTAGGTATTTCTGAAGTTGCTGTAGCAGTCCCTATACTGGACTGTCCTCTATTTTACAGCTTTTGTGGTTTAGGATTTGGCTGAAAAGTAATGCACAAGCCTTTTTGTTATCCCAAATAAAGGTTTCAAACAATATATTATAGTATATTTTGTTTGATTTATCTTAACAGGAATCTGTTGCACATTAGTTGCAGTCCCTTTAGTGGACTGATGTGGTCTGGTAGAAATGTCTGACTGTGTTGCACTTTGTGCAGTTGACTGATGTTGTTTGCTATTTGCCTGAAAATCAAAACATGTTAAACTGTTATAAATAAATGTTAAAAATACAATTGATAGTATGAAAAACATAAAGTATATACCTTGTTCATCTTTGAATTAGGATGAAAAGGCAATGTACATGCCCTGCTGTTATGCCCCAGTGTTAAACACCTTGCACATATGACAGTGCCACTTTTTTTTGATGCTTTTTGTTGGTTTTTTGGTTCATCTGCAGCCTTTTTTCTGAGTTTCCTTGGTCTGCCAGTGGGCTTATTGTGACGCCCCCCAGAATAGGTCCATTCAACCCAACCCATTCTGAGTCGCCAAATATATGGTACAGAATTCAAATACAAACTTCATATCATACGGTCGTGCAAAATACGACCACACAATTGTGAGTGTCAATACAAATATGTAGAAAATATTAAGATTCAAACTAAGTCCTCATTACAATTATTATCACACTATTTATCAGAAATAGTGAGGACTACTACTGCTCTAACTCGGACCATCACTCTGTCCCCCGACTAGTTCCCGCAACATTCTCATTTCCTGAAGAGGACAACAGATGAAAAGGGTGAGCTCAACTAGCTCAGTAAAGAATATTATGACTAAGATAATGGGAAACAAATTATCGTTAGTCTTCAACAAAATAGGATAAAATATAATGGACAACCAACTTCAGATCAATATTCGCAGCGGAAATAACAGTTCATTAGAAGAATTAAGCAGAGAATAAAGTCTACTATCTTCTATGATTTAAAAGTCCATCATCAATATTTTATCCCTGTAACATCAATCAATATACATCTCGAATCAAATATTCATCTTTGCACTACAGGCCAAAGATATTCATTTGTATCATCAGTGGTCATATTCATCTCAACACCTGTCATCTTTGCACTACAGGCCAAAGATATTCATCAGGTAATCATTCATCTTTGCTCTACAGGCCAAAGATATTCATCAAGTAATCATTCATCTTTGCTCTACAGGCCAAAGATATTCAGTTACATCACCTTTTAGGACTGAGAATGATGAAAAATATTTTTAAAAAAAAAAACGAATCCAGTGAGATAAAAGACAAAGACTAAGTATTCGTATTTTAGTATATCCAATTCAAAAATATCTCGTAATAATCAATTATGGAGCAAAATTCAAGAATAGAGCTCAAAACTTGGATACAATCAAAGATAGTAACCTTAACAAGCAATTTGGACAAATAGAAAAAAATTTAATTTTCCCGTGAATAGTGCCGTATACGTGAATAGTGCCGTATACGTGAATAGTAACCCCGACGAAAAAAGTAAGAATTTCATAACAAAATTCATGACAATATTTCGGTATAATGATATTGAAAAGAATAACATCATTTACGAAAGAAATAACATCCCTTACCTCAAAAAGATAGTACCTCTGACTGGAATATCGGATATAATACCGAAGGAAACTTGCGCTGAATACTAATACTCAAAGTATTGAAATACTCACAAAAATACGCTCGATATTATAAAGAGAGAAAACTTCTGATTCTGGTGTGATTTTCAATTCTAACCTATGCACCCTATTTATAGGAAAAGCTTAGGATGCCAAAGGAGACTAAAATAATAAAATATTATTATTTTTTTTAAATTCTCCAGCCGCCGGCTGCTACCAAAAAAATCAAATTTTTCAACCAACAACAAAAGTGGGGCCCACCCATTAAATAATATATATATTTTCTGAAACTTCAATAATTCATAACAAATAGCCCCTTTGTCAGAAAAATACAAATTCTATGTCCTTCCATAGGAAATTTAATTCTCTACAACTTTGCAGAAGGAAGTTTTTTCAAATTCCAAACATAAATTATCCGAAATCCAAAAACAGATGATTTCTCACACCAAAATATTGATAAAAACTCACCAGCGCCAATTCCTTCTTTAATATCCACCAAATAAATATTTCCTCATCATATAAATCAATAATTAATTATTCATAAATAATATTATAGAACTACAATATTAACAACCAGGTCGTTCCCAGGACAGAGGGGGCCTTCCGATAAGGACTTCTCCTTACTGGCGCGCAATTAAATAACCCCTCCTAGACAGAACTTCCTTATACATTGTCAATAATGCTATCTAATAATATTATTCAAATAATATGAATTATTGAGTTGATAACGTGAAGTACTGTGCAACGACAATTATTGAATCAATACTACAAAATATCAACTGTAGCCATTATTGAATCAATCATAAAAAATAGCAACGTGGTAATTATTAAGTCAATAAAATATCAATGCAGCAATTATTGAGTCAATAATATAAAATATCAACGTAGCAATTATTGAGTCAATAATATAAAATATTGAACAGTAATTACTGTAACAATAATTGAGTAATGGCTTCTCACATAAGACTCAATAATTCGAAATACTGTGCAATACCGTGTGCTACTATGCAACACCGTGTATCACTGTATTTTAACCACCGGGTATTTCAACAGTACTAACGGTAACAACCACGCCGTTATTTTATAAAAAAGTTATTTCTGTCGCTTTCTATATCCGACAGTTATTCCGTTGTGGGGGCCCACAAATAGCTGCGCCGTCGTACGAATATTCCCCGACAACAAGAATATTCCACGACCAAACAAATATTCCCCGACAACAAGAATATTTTATAACCACTTGCTCATTTTAAAAATGTTTGCACATTTCACCCATAACTTTTATATTTATCAAATCAACACCTTACTATTTCGAAATAATATATAAAGAAAACTAAATCTTTATTCATAAAAGTTGGGGTCTTACAACCTCCCCTCCTTATGAAATTTCGTCCTCGAAATTGACGTACGTACCTGGTATGTCGAAAAGGTGAGGATACCTCGCTTTCATTTCCGATTCCAACTCCCAGGTCATTTCCTTAATTGCATGGTTTCTCCACAAAACTTTAACTTGAGGTATAATTTTCGAGCGTAGGACATGCTCCTTCCTATCCAAGATCTTGACAGGTACCTCCTCGTACGTTAAATCTTCAGCTATCTCGTCTGGTTCTAACTCAATAATGCGGTTTGGATCCTTCACATATTTACGTAACACGGATATGTGAAACACGTTATGAACACGAGACATGCTTGGAGGTAAAGCGAGTCTATAAGTCACATTTCCTATTCGGTCAAGAATCTCAAATGGACCAATGAATCGTGGGTTGAGCTTTCCTCTCTTCCCAAACCTCGTAACTCCCTTCCATGGAGCAATACGTAACAATACATGGTCTCCAACGTTAAATTCCACGTCCTTTCGATGAAGATCCGCATAACTCTTTTGTCGATCCTGTGCCGTTTGTATACGTTATCGAATCATTTGGATCTTTTCCGTAGTCATACGTACTAACTCCGGTCCCAACAATGTTGTTTCACCCACCTCGTTCCAACATACCGGAGAGCGACACTTCCTCCCATACAAAGCTTCGAATGGAGCTACGCCTATACTTGCCTGATAACTGTTGTTGTAGGAGAATTCCACCAATGGTAAGTACTTATCCCAACTCCCTTTGAAGTCTAGAACACAGAGTCTCAATAGATCTTCAAGAGTTTGGATAGTCCTTTCCGATTGTCCGTCTGTTTGAGGATGATAAGCCGAACTGAATCGTAAATCCGTACCCATAGCTTTCTGCAAACTGATCCAAAATCGTGAAGTAAATCTGGGGTCACGATCCGAAACTATGGATACTGGCATGCCATGCAATCTCACGATCTCATTCACGTACATATGAGCAAGACGTTCAAGGGAATAAGTCTCTCGTATCGATAAGAAATGAGCAGACTTGGTTAATCTATCAACAATAACCCAAATCGCATCTAAGCCTTGAGAAACCTTGGGAAGACCCGTAACGAAATCCATCGTAATGTGTTCCCACTTCCATTTCAGAATCTCCAGTGGTTGCAATGGACCCTTCGGCACTTGATGCTCCGCCTTTACACGTTGACAAGTTAAACATCTCGAGATGAACTCCGCGATCTCTCTCTTCATATTGCCCCACCAAAATGTATGTCGAAGATCACGATACATTTTAGTACTCCCAGGATGGATTGCAAACGGTGTGTTGTGTGCTTCCATCATGATTCTATACTTCAAGTCGGAATCGTTAGGAACACAAAGTCTGGAGTTGACTCGAAGTATTTCATATTCATCGATTCTCGCTTCTGGAATAGCACCTTCTTGCACCTTCTTATTCATCTTCATCAGCTCCGCATCCGTAGCTTGAGCAGCTTTAACTTTATCAATCAAAGCTGGTTCTACGCGTATACTTGACATCATCGCACTCGTTCCCACATATGATCTTCTACTCAACGCGTCAGCTACCACGTTCGCTTTTCCAGGATGGTATTGGATAGTATGATCGTAATCTTTCAACAGCTCAAGCCAACGTCGTTGCCGCATGTTGAGTTCCTTCTGAGTGAAGAAATATTTAAGGCTCTTATGATCCGTATAAATCTCCACTTTCTCTCCGTACAAGTAATGTCTCCAGATCTTCAACGCGAAAACGACTGCTGCCAACTCTAGATCATGAGTAGGATAATTCCTCTCATATTCTTTGAGTTGTCGCGAGGCATAGGCTATGACTTTCCCATGTTGCATGAGAACACATCCTAACCCTTTGCCCGAAGCATCGCTGTAAATAACAAATCCATCCGAACCATATGGTATTGTCAGAACAGGTGCCGAAATAAGTCTTCTCTTGAGCTCTTGGAAGCTCTTCTCGCATTCCTCGCTCCAAACGAATTTCGTATCTTTCCGAGTCAACTGAGTTAATGGAGTAGCGATTCGAGAAAATCACTCTACGAACCTCCGATAGTAACCAGCTAAGCCCAGAAAGCTTCGTACTTCGGTCACCGACTTAGGTTGCTCCCAACTTTGTATTGCTTCAATCTTCGCCGGGTCCACAGATACTCCACGTTTCGATACCACGTGCCCAAGAAATGCTACTTCCTCAAGCCAGAACTCGCATTTCTTTAACTTGGCGTATAGCTTGTTCTCACGAAGCTTTTGAAGTACTAACTTCAAATGGTGTTCATGATCTTCACGGCTTTTAGAATAGATGAGGATGTCATCAATAAAGACAACAACGAATTGATCTAAATACTCCTTAAATACACGGTTCATCATATCCATGAAAGCAGTAGGAGCATTAGTCAATCCAAAAGATATGACTAAGAACTCATAATGCCCGTACCGTGTTCTAAAAGCAGTCTTTGGAATATCCTCAGTTTTAATCTTCAACTGATGATATCCAGAACGAAGATCGATCTTTGAAAAGAATTGCGCTCCTTGCAACTGGTCGAACAGGTCATCAATACGAGGTAACGGATACCTATTCTTGATGGTGACATGGTTCAACTCCCGATAGTCAATGCAAAGTCGCATACTCCCGTCTTTCTTCTTTACGAATAAAACAGGAGCACCCCAAGGAGACGTACTAGGACGAATAAAACCGATGTCTAACAACTCTTGTAATTGGATCTTTAACTCCTGAAGTTCAATAAGAGCCATTCGATATGGGGTTTTAGAAATAGGTTTTGTACCGGGCTCAAGGTCAATAAAGAATTCAACTTCACGTTCTGGGGGTAGACCGGGAAGTTCTTCGGGAAATACATCAGGAAACTCATTAACAACGGAAATATCATTCAAATATGATGTATTCTGATTTAGATCAGTGACATGAGCTAAGAAAGCTTGACATCCGTTTTTCAATAAACGAATAGCCTTGGGATTTGAAATGATATTGACTGATTTTAGTGGTTTGGTGGTTTGAATTCGCACAACAGGTTGATTAAGAATATGAAAACTAACAACCTTACGAAAACAATCAATTTTGGCATGGTAAGTGGTTAACCAGTCAATTCCTAAAATCACGTCAAATGCAAGTATTTTCAAAGATATAAGATCAACAGGTAAGGTAAGGGTATCAATCTGAATCAAGCAAGATTTGTAAACTGTAGATGTAACAAAGGTTTCTCCTAACGGAGTTTCAACAGATAAGTCAAAGTCTAATTTATCAGAAGTCAAGTTCAAACGTTGAGCACAAGCAGGTGAAATAAAGGAATGGGTAGCACCGGTATCTAACAAGGTATAAACTTCGCAAGAGTTTATGATCAGCTTACCCGTAATCACCTCGTGTGGATTTCTCGCGTTTTGGGCTGTCACGACAAACGCTCTTCCAGGAATCACCGACTTTGACTTGTCTGCAACCGCCTTTGGAATCACCACCCCCGCTGAACTTGGTTTCGCAACAGGACAATCTCGAGCTATATGTCCTTCTTTTCCACAGTTATAGCATCCTTTGAACTGTTGTGGGCAGTTTGGGCTGATATGTCCCTCTTTCCCGCATTTAAAGCATACGACCGGTGGTCGTTCTCCTCCCCTCGAAACAGTTGATGCTGGTTCTGATGTTGACATCTTCGCGTTCTCATTGTTGTACCTTCTCTTCTTGAAATCTCCTCCCGATTCGCTTCTTCTACTATCATGGCCACGATAACCACCGGAGTGGTTACCGCTTTTGTCATACTTTCCTCCTCGCTGGTTGTCATTGCTCCGATGACTGCTGCCACCGGTACGACCTTGGTTGTGGTCCTTCGGTTGAACATAATCATTATCTCGTTCTAATAACTGGGCCCTATTTACTACATCTGAATATAAAGAAAATTTATGAGAAATGAGGTATTGACGTATTTCGGGTTTCAAACCTCTTAGAAACATCCGCGTCATACGTTCCTCATTCTCCACCAAATGAGGTGCAAACCTGGACAGCTCCGCGAACTTAGCCTCGTACTGGGATACCGTCATGTTGTTTTGTTCGAGTCTAATAAATTCTACTTCCTTCATATGACGAATACTTTCAGGAAAGTACTTGTCATTAAACAGTTTCTGGAACGCTTCCCAAGACATCTTGAGTGCGGCAGGCTGGGTACGCTTCACGGATTCCCACCAGTAATCTGCCTCTCCACGGAACATAAACGTGGCGAATGGAACATTCTGTTCCTCCGTGCATCCCAAGACATCAAATATCTTGGTAATTTGTTTAATCCACGTCTCCGCCTTGATTGGATCTGGCTTTCCCAGAAACTCTGGTGGTCCCAATTCTTTGAACTGCTTGGCAGTAACAACTCGCGTGTTGTTATTATCTCCACCTGTATGTTGCACACGAGTCTCCCTCGTCTGATTTTGCATAAACTGCAAAAAAACTTCTAAACATCTCATCGTTTATCGTCTGACCAGCGTTATTTTCAGGATGAACATTGCCTTTTTGTTGCACGTTCTCCTGGTTAACGATTAAAGGTGTCTCCACAGTCTCATTCACTTCGTTGTTAACATTCTCAGCTGCCATTCTCAAATACTGCCATAAAACAAGGGTTAATTAAACAAATTAACATATTCCATATTAACCCTATGCTCCGACTGACCAATTAAATACCACATAAGCTTAGGTAGGACACACTAGCGAAGGATTTACTCGTCTCTCCCCTCCTAGTTCTATTCCCCGATCTCCGCCAGAGATCATATCCCTAAGCTCTGATACCAACTGTGACGCCCCCCAGAATAGGTCCATTCAACCCAACCCATTCTGAGTCGCCAAATACATGGTACAGAATTCAAATACAAACTTCATATCATACGGTCGTGCAAAATACGACCACACAATTGTGAGTGTCAATACAAATATGTAGAAAATATCAAGATTCAAACTAAGTCCTCATTACAATTATTATCACACTATTTATCAGAAATAGTGAGGACTACTACTGCTCTAACTCGGACCATCACTCTGTCCTCCGACTAGTTCCCGCAACATTCTCATTTCCTGAAGAGGACAACAGATGAAAAGGGTGAGCTCAACTAGCTCAGTAAAGAATATTATGACTAAGATAATGGGAAACAAATTATCGTTAGTCTTCAACAAAATAGGATAAAATATAATGGACAACCAACTTCAGATCAATATTCGCAGCGGAAATAACAGTTCATTAGAAGAATTAAGCAGAGAATAAAGTCTACTATCTTCTATGATTTAAAAGTCCATCATCAATATTTTATCCCTGTAACATCAATCAATATACATCTCGAATCAAATATTCATCTTTGCACTACAGGCCAAAGATATTCATTTGTATCATCAGTGGTCATATTCATCTCAACACCTGTCATCTTTGCACTACAGGCCAAAGATATTCATCAGGTAATCATTCATCTTTGCTCTACAGGCCAAAGATATTCATCAAGTAATCATTCATCTTTGCTCTACAGGCCAAAGATATTCAGTTACATCACCTTTTAGGACTGAGAATGATGAAAAATATTTTTAAAAAAAAAAACGAATCCAGTGAGATAAAAGACAAAGACTAAGTATTCGTATTTTAGTATATCCAATTCAAAAATACCTCGTAATAATCAATTATGGAGCAAAATTCAAGAATAGAGCTCAAAACTTGGATACAATCAAAGATAGTAACCTTAACAAGCAATTTGGACAAATAGAAAAAAATTTAATTTTCCCGTGAATAGTGCCGTATACGTGAATAGTAACCCCGACGAAAAAAGTAAGAATTTCATAACAAAATTCATGACAATATTTCGGTATAATGATATTGAAAAGAATAACATCATTTACGAAAGAAATAACATCCCTTACCTCAAAAAGATAGTACCTCTGACTGGAATATCGGATATAATACCGAAGGAAACTTGCGCTGAATACTAATACTCAAAGTATTGAAATACTCACAAAAATACGCTCGATATTATAGAGAGAGAAAACTTCTGATTCTGGTGTGATTTTCAATTCTAACCTAAGCACCCTATTTATAGGAAAAGCTTAGGATGCCAAAGGAGACTAAAATAATAAAATAATATTTTTTTTAAATTCTCCAGCCGCCGGCTGCTACCAAAAAAATTAGATTTTTCAACCAACAACAAAAGTGGGGCCCACCTATTAAATAATATATATATTTTCCGAAACTTCAATAATTCATAACAAATAGCCCCTTTGTCAGAAAAATACAAATTCTATGTCCTTCCATAGGAAATTTAATTCTCTACAACTTTGCAGAAGGAAGTTTTTCCAAATTCCAAACATAAATTATCCGAAATCCAAAAACAGATGATTTCTCACACCAAAATATTGATAAAAACTCACCAGCGCCAATTCCTTCTTTAATATCCACCAAATAAATATTTCCTCATCATATAAATCAATAATTAATTATTCATAAATAATATTATAGAACTACAATATTAACAACCAGGTCGTTCCCAGGACAGAGGGGGCCTTCCGATAAGGACTTCTCCTTACTGGCGCGCAATTAAATAACCCCTCCTAGACAGAACTTCCTTATACATTGTCAATAATGCTATCTAATAATATTATTCAAATAATATGAATTATTGAGTTGATAACGTGAAGTACTGTGCAACGACAATTATTGAATCAATACTACAAAACATCAACTGTAGCCATTATTGAATCAATCATAAAAAATAGCAACGTGGTAATTATTGAGTCAATAAAATATCAATGCAGCAATTATTGAGTCAATAATATAAAATATCAACGTAGCAATTATTGAGTCAATAATATAAAATATTGAACAGTAATTACTGTAACAATAATTGAGTAATGGCTTCTCACATAAGACTCAATAATTCGAAATACTGTGCAATACCGTGTGCTACTATGCAACACCGTGTATCACTGTATTTTAACCACCGGGTATTTCAACAGTACTAACGGTAACAACCACGCCGTTATTTTATAAAAAAGTTATTTCTGTCGCTTTCTATATCCGACAGTTATTCCGTTGTGGGGGCCCACAAATAGCTGCGCCGTCGTACGAATATTCCCCGACAACAAGAATATTCCACGACCAAACGAATATTCCCCGACAACAAGAATATTTTATAACCACTTGCTCATTTAAAAAATATTTGCACATTTCACCCATAACTTTCATATTTATCAAATCAACACCTTACTATTTCGAAATAATATATAAAGAAAACTAAATCTTTATTCATAAAAGTTGGGGTCTTACACTTATGATAGAGTGGAGGCTGAATCTGTGCAAAATTGGAATGAACCCATTCATGGTGACTTGGCACAGGCTTTATGATAAAGTTATATGTGTTCAAGTATACATCCTTGCTATAGCAATGATGGCAATAAGCCTCTGGTTGCTCCCTATTTGCCCATATTGCAGACACAGCATGTCTGCAAAGAATCCCACTAAGCTGCCACATTTTACAACCACAAATCCTTTCATTCAAATTCACAACCCATGTTCTGTCATCAACTTCTACTTCAAATTCTCCACACCCAGACTTCAAAGCAGTGCATCCCCTACAAGATTTCTTAATCATCTCCAATTTTTCTGAATTCTGGGCCCAAGTGACCCTACATACTTGTCCATGCCTTCCCTTTTTACCTGAAACCTAACCATTAATTTCTTTTTTATCCACTCTAGCATGTTTATTATACCTTTATCCCTTGCCTCCTAGATGTAATTATTCAATGACTCATTCAAGTTGTTCACTACTACATCACACTTACAGTGGGGTGAAAAATGAGATCTGACCCAAAATTTTGGCCCAACAGCCATTAGCCACTTAGCTGCTTCTGCATTAGCTTTGTGCACCTCTTTCATGGCTGCTCAAATGAGAACATGTCACCACAACTAGCTACATTCCAGAACAAATCCCTAAGCAGCTTCCCCCTAAACTTAATTTTAAAGTTGTTGTACAAATGCTTTAAACAAAATCTATGTTCATTGTTGGGTAACATTGTATTGAACACCTCTATTAGCCCCTTCTGCCTATCAGAAATGAAAACATACCTTCTTGTTTCATTTTCACCTATATCATCTAGAAGCTGAGTAAGAAACCACTGCCAACTATCTTTACATTCAATTTTAACTACAGCAACTGCAATGGGAAATATGTTTTCATTAGCATCTCTTCCTATAGCACTCAGTAGCCGCCCTCCAAAGACCCCCTTTAAAAAACACACATCTAATCCTATAATAGGTCTACACCCAACTAGGAAACCATTTTTGAAAGCTGCAAGCCTCATATAAAGCCTCTGAAAAATAGGTAATGAACCAGGTCTTTCATCTAGACCCTCACTACAAAATTTGAAGACTATTCCAGGGTTAAACTGTTTGACTGTATCCACATAATCCATCAGCCTGCTATACTGCTCTCCTACATCACCTTGCATATGTTGTAAAGCCTTTCTTTTAGCCCTATATAGGGATGATTTACTTAGACTAAAGTTACATTCTTTTTGTGCCTTCTTCTTTCATGCCTGCAAATCCCACTTAGGATTATCTCTCAAGTCATGCATATATTTTTTGTCCAAGTATCTACTGTCAACAAGATGATTCTTATCCTGTCCAGCACATGTATGGTCCCCCCCCCCAAAGATTTTATCTTTAAAGTTTGTTCACCCTGTTTGACTAATGCATGAATCCTCCATTTACAGTTTTCATGTTTACACTTAGCAGTTATTCTTTTTCTGTCGTTTTGAATATGCTTTATGTCAAACCCCCTTTAACAGAAAATTCAACTAATGCTTGTCTAAAAATGTCATGATTTAAAAATTCCATTCCAATCTTAAATTCTATCTGACCCATATTAGTTGCCTCATTAAACTCCATACATCCATCCCCATCTAAATTGTCCTCATCATCTGACAGAACAAACTTCCTCTTGAATGCATCTTTCGCTTCTCCATCATCATCATCATCATCACTCCACCAATCTTCTACAAAGACATCATTCACATTCACCTTTGGTTCATCTATTTTTTTTGCCTTCTTCAAATATATCATCATCCCCAGGCCCCTCTAGATCCTCATCCATCCATGTGGATGCTCTGCTTCTTCCCCAATATCATTATCAGCTTGTTTTTGAATTTTTTCCATTGTATGTTTTGTTTATTTTTTAGGCTTTCTTGTTTGTTTCCCTTTTACATTGTCTGTTTCTTTCTGCTGCCCTTTATCTGTTTTTTTTTTTGCTTTCCTTTATTAGTAGTACCACTTTGGTTAATGTTATCAGTTGTTTCACTTTGAACACCAAAGTCTTTTTCATTTTCACCTTGGTTTATATTATCAGTTGCCAAACCACAAATTTACCTAACAGTTTCATCTTCATTTTCAACAACTTCTGGATCAACAACTTGTATGGGACCCTCCCCTTCTTGTCCATATATATGCACCTCCTCACTCTCTGCATTAACTAAGAAATCAATCATATGAATGACATCCCTGTCATTTTGCATATATAATGCCCCACCCTCCCAAATTTCATATCCCGGTACAAGATAATAAATATTCACATGTGAAAATAGATTTAAAGTAAAGTGGTATTCATGTATACTAAGCAAAGAAAGGTAATCCAACCCAACATTCTCTATTATTTCTTCACTACCCCCAACATATTTATGTACTGGATCTTGAACAAACTTCCCACCATAATAAAAAATAATTCTGACAGACATTCTGCATTAAACAAATGAAGGAGAAATGTTTGAATAATATACAACACATTATAACAACAATCACAATGTAGGGGACCAAAGTCAGTGGCAGACACGGGGGGACAATAATAGTAATAAAGAAAGGGAGGACCATAGTACTGAGAATAATTTATCCAGGACCAAATATACTAACTAATTCCACAAAAAAACATGCATGCATATACAACAAACAACTCAAAAAGTGAACAGACCCCAAATCTATCAAACATATGAAATCTATTAGACAAGGTGAAATTTATCTAAATCTGCACCAAATTAAGTATCACAGACCCCAAGTTCCACAACGAACCCAGTAAATCACGAAGTTGATGCCTTTAATCTCCAAGTTCCACCACGAACACACTAACCCACAACCTATTTCTCTCAGATTTGGACAGTGTTTCACCACGATCGCTCGCCTCTCTCTAGCCCTAGATATAAAACTGAAATGAAATGAAACAAAACCCTATCTCATTTATCGTTTTCAAAATAAATATGAAGGGTAATTAAGTTTTTATCCAACTCAAGTAACGGAGTTAAGACGAAAAGCATTTATTCACTTCAACTCAAAAAATCAGGAGTTTAAATGTAGCTTTACTGACTACAGGTGGTTAAGTGGGAAAGACCCAAAACCCCAGGTGGTCATCCGAACTTGTCTCTATTATTAACGAATCCGAGTGTGACGCCCCCCAGAATAGGTCCAGTCAACCCAACCCATTCTGAGCCGCCAAATACAAGGTACAAAATTCAAATGCAAACTTTATATCACACTGTCGTGCAAAATACGACCACACAACTGTAAGTGTCAATACAAATATGTAGAAAATATTAACATTCAAACTAAGTCCTCATTATAATTATTCTCACACTATTTATTAGAAATAGTGAGGACTACTACTGCTCCAACTCGGACCATCACTCTGTCCCCCGACTAGTTCCTGCGACATTCTCATTTCCTGAAGAGGACTGGTAGAGTTTATGCCCTAGAGGCTAATTCCTTGATGTAATTGCTTAAACAATTTTGATATTATATTTGATTGAATAAATGAATTATTTTATTATGGTTTTATTTACTGCGTTATATAAATGTTAACATAATAAAAGTCCTTAGAATAGTGATACAAATTATATGGCTTCAAGTATGTGACTTGAACATGAGATCATATAGTTACAATTAGTATCATTACTCTTAAATGTCCCTAGTCGAGTGTCATTGTTAATGGGACAACAATGATACATTGAGACTAGTATGTGGATTGACTGATGGCCAAATCTCATTGGTCATAAATATATGAGATATTGAGTCAATGCATAGGTACATGTTAGAGAACAATGTGCTGGGCAGACCCACCATGAGAATTCTACGTGGAGCATTATGCAAAGTGTCATAAGCAATTCTCATAGTGACAATGATGTAATGATCCTCCGACCTGAAATCACTATATTACTACACGAGAATTTATGTACTTTGATATCATCAAAGGCCACCTTTAATAGGGTGGACGATAAAGGTGATTATTGGGTATATCATGAATCGTGTGAGGAATATGAGTGATCTAGATGGAATTTAACCCTCCTATATATTAGGGGTGATATCCATAGGCCTCTTGATTGAGTAGGACTATGAAATGCATGGCCATGCTCAAATAGTGATTTGTTTCATATAGTCTACTCATCGATCAAGAAAACTCAGATTAAATTATGAAGAGGATGACACATTCCATGCCTCGAGTTTAATCTAGGATGTCAAGGTTAAAAGGATTAAATTACATTGAAACATTGGTCACAAAAAGGTTGTATCGAATCACCGATCTTATTATTATTTGGGTAGCAGTGATGCATTACTAGATGCCGCTCACTGTTTATAATTTTATAATATAATTTTAAAATTATTGCCAACATAATAATAACCTATAGGGTCACACACTTAGAACGTAATTAAAAGGGAATTAATTTAAATTGTATGGATTTAAATATATCAATATGATTGATAGTATTTAAATTATGAATTTAAATTAATAGGATAATTTGTATATATATATGTATATTAATTAAGTAAGACTTAATTAAGATATAATATATATATATATATATATAAATTCGGATTTTATTTTTCTAATTGAATTAGGTTTTGGTTAATTCCTTTAACTGCTATATATATGATATATCAGCCGTTTAGGGGAATATAGATATCAAAAAAAACCCTAGCCGCTCTTAGAGAGAGACTAGAGAGAAAAATTTCGAAAAATCCAGATCCTTGGCGGCTAGTACCGCAGCTTTCCTTGCTGCAGATCGTGTGACGATTCGCGGGACGTTCGTGTGGATACCGTAGAGGCGCAGTTCCGTTGGATTGCGTTGAGGATTCGAAGCAGTTCCAGAATCTCCATCGTCTCCTTTCAGGCTTGAATAATCGGTAAAACATATCTTAACCTCTGAATTAATATGTTTTCGCATGGATCCTGTTTTAGGGTTTCGGAAAATTTTTAATTTTCGCTGCGTTTATGTGCCGAAAATCCTACAAGGACAATAGATGAAAAGGGTGAGCTCAACTAGCCCAGTAAAGAATATTATGACTAAGATAATGGAAAATAAATTATCGTTAGTCTTCAACAATTTAGATAAAATATTATGGACAACAAGTTTTAGATCAATATACGCAGCGGAAATA
Organism: Panax stipuleanatus; assembly: GCA_020205555.1. Lineage (NCBI taxonomy): Eukaryota > Viridiplantae > Streptophyta > Magnoliopsida > Apiales > Araliaceae > Panax > Panax stipuleanatus. The sequence continues at coordinate 120,992,436 of CM035119.1, read as the reverse complement.
ACAATTCATTAGAAGAGTTAAGTAGAGAATGAAGTCTACTATCTTCTATGATTTAAAAGTCCATCATCAATATTTTATCCCTGTAACATCAATCAATATACATCTCGAATCAAATATTCATCTTTGCACTACAGGCCAAAGATATTCATTTATATCACCAATGGTCATGTTCATCTCAACACCTGTCATCTTTGCACTACGGCCAAAGATATTCATCAGGTAATCATTCATCTTTGCTCTACAGGCCAAAGATATTCAGTTATATCACCTTTTAGGACTGAGGATGATGAAAAACAATATAAATAACGAATCCAGTGAAATAAAGGACAAGATTAAGGATTCGTATTTTAGTTTATTCAAGTTCAAAAATATTTCATAATAATACTTTATGGAGTAAAATTCAAGAATGAAACTCAAAACTTAGATCCAATCAAAGATAGTAACCATAACAGACAATTTGGACAAATAGAAGAAAATTTAATTTTTTCGTGAATAGTGCCGTATACGTGAATAGTAACTCCGACGGAAAAAGTAAGAATTTTATAATAAAATTTATGACAATATTTTGGTATAATGATATTGAAAAGAATAACATCATTTATGAAAGAAATAACATCCCTTATCTCAAAAGAATAGTACTTCTGACTGGAATATCGGATATAAGGCTGAAGAAAACTTGCACTGAATAGTAACACTCAAAGTATCTAAATACTCACAAAAATATGCTCGATATTATAGAGAGAGAAAACTTCTGATTCTGGTGTGATTTTCAATTCTAACCTATGCACCCTATTTATAGGAAAAACTTAGGATGCCAAAGAAAACTTTTTTAATAAAATAATATTTTTTAAAAAAAAAATTCCAACCACCTCCAAAGAAAGCCATCAGCATTCACCAACCAAAAGTGGTGCCCACCATTTTATAAAAAAATTATTTATTTTTCAAAACTTCAATAATTCATAATAAATAGTCCCTTTGTCAGAAAATAACAAATTCTATGTCTTTTTCATAGAAAATTTAATTCTCTACAACTTTGTAGAAGAAAATTTTTCCAAATTCCAAACATAAGTTATCCGAAATCCATAAACGGATGATTTTTCACACCAAAATACTGATAAAAACACATCAGCACTAATTCTTTCTTTTATATCCACAAAATAAATATTTTCTTATCATATAAATCAATAATTAATTATTCACAAATAATATTATAGACCTACAATATTGACAACCAGGTCGTTCCCAGGAAATAGGGGGCCTTCCGATAAGGACTTCTCCTTACTGGTGCGCAATTAAATAACCCTTCCTAGACAGAACTTTCTTAGACATTGTCAATAATGCTATCTAATAATATTATTCAAATAATATGAATTATTGAGTTGATAATGTGAAATACTGTGCAATGACAATTATTGAATCAATAATACAAAATATCAACGGTAGCAATTATTGATATAAAATATCAACGTAGCAATTATTGAATCAATAAAATATCATGCAATTATTGAATCAATAATATAAAATATTGAACAGTAATTACTGTAACAATAATTGAGTAAGTGTCTTCTCACGTAAGAATCAATAATTTAAAATACTGTGCAATACCGTGTGCTACTGTGCAACACCGTGTATTACTGTATTTAACCACCGGGCATTTCAACAGTACTAACGGTAACAACTACACCGTTATTTTATAAAAAAGTTATTTATGTCACTTTCTATATCCGACAGTTATTCCGTTGTGGGGCCCACAAATAGTTGCGCCATCGTACGAATATTCTCCGACAACAAGAATATTTTATAACCACTTGCTCATTTTATAATATTTGCACATTTCACCCATAACTTTTCACATTTATCAAATCAACACCTTACTATTTCGAAATAATATATAAAAAAAATTAAATCTTTATTCATAAAAGTTGGGGTCTTACAACCTCCCCTCCTTATGAAATTTTATCCTCGAAATTGACGTACGTACCTGGTATGTCGAAAAGGTGAGGATACCTCTCTTTCATTTTCGATTCCAACTCCCAGGTCATTTCCTCAATAGCATGGTTTCTCCACAAAATTTTAACTTGAGGTATAATTTTCGAGCGTATGACATGCGCCTTCCTATCCAAAATCTTGACAGGTACCTCCTCATACGTTAAATCTTCAGCTATCTCGTCCAGTTCTAACTCAATAATGCGGTTTGGATCCTTCACATATTTACGAAGCACGGATATGTGAAAAACGTTATGAACACGAGACATGCTTGGAGGTAAAGCGAGTCTATAGGCCACATTTCCTACTCGGTCAAGAATCTCAAATGGACCAATGAATCGTGGATTGAGCTTTCCTCTCTTTCCAAACCTCGTAACTCCTTTCCACAGAGCAACACGTAATAACACATGGTCCCCAACATTAAATTCCACGTCCTTTCGATGAAGATCCGCATAACTCTTTTGTCGATCCTATGCTGTTTGTATCCGTTGCCGGATCATTTGGATCTTTTCTGTAGTCAAACGTACTAACTCCGGTCCCAATAATATTGCTTCACCCACCTCATCCAAGCATACTGGAGAGCGACACTTTTTCCCATACAATGCCTCGAATGGAGCCACGCCTATACTTGCCTGATAACTATTGGTGTAGGAGAATTCCACCAATGGTAAGTACTTATCCCAACTCCCTTTGAAGTCTAGAACATAGAGTCTTAATAGATCTTCAAGAGTTTGAATAGTCCTCTCTGATTGTCCGTCTGTTTGAGGATGATAAGCCGAACTGAATCGTAAATCCGTGCCCATAGCTTTCTGCAAACTGATCCAAAATCGTGAAGTAAATCTGGGGTCACAATCCGAAACTATGGATACTGGCATGCCATGCAATCTCATAATCTCATTCACGTACATATGAGCAAGACGTTCAAGGGAATAAGTCTCTTGTATCGGCAAGAAATGAGCAGACTTGGTTAATCTATCAATAATAACCCAAATCGCATCTATGCCTTGAGAAACCTTGGGAAGACCCGTAACGAAATCCATCGTAATGTGTTCCCACTTCCATTTTAGAATTTCAAGTGGTTGCAATGGACCCTTCGGCACTTGATACTCCGCCTTTACACGTTGACAAGTTAAACATCTCGAAATAAACTTCGCGATCTCTCTTTTCATATTGCTCCACCAAAATATATGTCGAAGATCACGATACATTTTGGTACTCCCAGGATGGATTGCAAACGGTGTGTTGTGTGCCTCCATCATGATTCTATGCTTCAAGTCAGAATCGTTAGGAACACAAAGTCTGAAATTGACTCGAAGTATTCCCTCTTCATCGATTCTTGCTCTGGAATGACACCTTCTTCTTCATCTTCATCAGCTCCGGATCCGTAGCTTGAGCAGCTTTAACTTTATCAATCAAAGCTGGTTCTACGTGTATACTTGACATCATCACACTAGTTCCCACATATAATCTTCTACTCAATGCGTCAGCTACCACGTTCGCTTTTTCAGGATGGTATTGGATGGTATGATCATAATCTTTCAACAGATCAAGCCAACGTCGTTGCCGCATGTTGAGTTCCTTTTAAGTGAAGAAATATTTGAGGCTCTTATGATCCGTATAAATCTCCACTTTCTCCTCGTACAGGTAGTGTCTCCAGATCTTCAACTCGAAAACGACAGCTGCCAACTCTAGATCATGAGTAGGATAATTCCTCTCATATTCTTTGAGTTGTCGCGAGGCATAGGCTATGACTTTCCCATGTTGCATGAGAACACATCCTAACCCTTTGCCCGAAGCATCGCTGTAGATAACAAATTCATCCGAACCAGATGGTATTGTCAGAACAGGTGCCGAGATAAGTCTTTTCTTGAGCTCCTGGAAGCTCTTCTCGCATTCCTCGCTCCAAACGAATAAAACAGGAGCACCCCAAGGAGACGTACTAGGACGAATAAAATCGATGTCTAACAATTCCTGTAATTGGACCTTTAACTTCTGAAGTTCAATAGGAGCCATTCGATATAGGATTTTAGAAATGGATTTTGTACCGGATTCAAGGTCAATAAAGAATTCAACTTCACGTTCTGGGGGTAGACCGGAAAGTTCTTCGGAAAATACATCAGGAAACTTATTAACAACGGAAATATCATTCAAATCTGACGTATTCTGGTTTAGATCAGTGACATGAGCTAAGAAAGCTTGACATCCGTTTTTCAATAAACGAATAGCTTTGTGACTTGAAATGATATTGACTGATTTTAGTGATTTGGTGGTTTAGATTCGCACAACAGGTTGATTAGGAATATGAAAAATAACAACCTTATGAAAATAATTAATTTTGGCATGGTAAGTGGTTAACCAGTCAATTCCTAAAATCACGTCAAATGCAAGTATTTTCAAAGATATAAGATCAACAGGTAAGGTAAGGGTACCAATCTGAATCAAGCAAGATTTATAAACTGTGGATGTAACAAAGGTTTCTCCCAACGGAGTTTCAACAGATAAGTCAAAGTCTAATTTATCAGAAGTCAAGTTCAAACGTTGAGCACAAGCAGGTGAAATAAAGGAATGGGTAGCACCGGTATCTAACAAGGTGTAAACTTCGCAAGAGTTTATGATTAGCTCACCCGTAATCACCTCGTGTGAATTCCATGCGTTTTGGGCTGTCACGACAAACGCTCTTCCAGGAATCACCGACTTTGACTTGTCTGAAACCGCCTTTGGAATCACCACCCCCGCTGGATTTGATTTCGCAACAGGATAATCTCGAGCTATATGTCCTTCTTTTTCACAGTTATAGCATGCTTTAAATTGTTGTGGGCAATTTGGGCTGATGTGTCCCTCTTTCCCGTATTTATAGCATACGACCGGTAGTCATTCGCGTCCCCTAGAAACAGTTGATGCTGGTGATGATGTTGACGTCTTCACGTTCTCATTGTTGTACCTTCTCTTCTTGAAATCTCCTCCCAATTCACTTTTTCTACTATCATGGCCACGATTACCACCGGAGTGGTTACCGCTTCTGTCATACTTTCCTCCCCACTGATTGTTATTGTTTCGATGACTACTGCCACCGGTACGACCTTGGTTGTTATCCCTTGGTTGAATATAATCACTATCTCGTTCTAACAACCGAGCCCTGTTCACTACATCCGAATATAGAGAAAATTTGTGAGAAATGAGGTATTGACGTATTTCGGATTTCAAACCTCTCAGAAACATCCGCGTCATACGTTCTTCATTCTCCACCAAATGAGGTGCAAACCTGGACAACTCCGCGAACTTAGCCTCGTACTGGGACACAGTCATGTTATTTTGTTCTAGTCTGATAAACTCTACCTCCTTTATATGACGAATACTTTCAGGAAAGTACTTGTCATTGAATAGTTTCTGGAACGCTTCCCAAGACATCTTGAGTGCGGCAGGCTGAGTACGCTTCACAGATTTCTATCAGTAATCTGCCTCTCCACTGAACATAAAGGTGGCAAATGGAACCATCTGTTCCTCCGTGCATCCCAAGACATCAAATATCTTGGTAATTTATTTAATCCACGTCTCTGCCTTGATCGGATCCGGCTTCCCCAAAAACTCTGGTGGTCCCAATTCTTTGAACTGCTTGGAAGTGACAATTCGCGTGTTGCACGAGTTTCTCTCGTCTGGTTTTGCATGAACTGTAAAAAACTTCTAAACATCTCATTGTTTATCGTCCAATCAGCGTTGTTTTCAGGATGAACATTGCCTTCTTGTTGCACGTTCTCCTGGTTGGTGATTAAAGGTGTCCCACGGTCTCATTCACTTTGTTGTTAACATTTTCAGCTGTCATTCTCAAATACTGCCATAAAACAAGGGTTAATTAAACAAATTAACATATCATATATTAACCCTATGCTCCGACTGACCATTTAAATACCACATAAGCTTAGGTAAGACACATTAGCGAAGGATTTACTCGTCTCTCCCCTCCTAGTTCTATTCCCCGATCTCCGCCAGAGATCATATCCCTAAGCTCTGATACCAACTGTGACGCCCCCCAGAATAGGTCCAGTCAACCCAACCCATTCTGAGTCGCCAAATACATGGTACAGAATTTAAATATAAACTTTATATCACACGGTCGTGCAAAATACGACCACACAACTGTGAGTGTCAATACAAATATGTAGAAAATATTAACATTCAAACTAAGTCCTCATTATAATTATTCTCACACTATTTATTAGAAATAGTGAGGACTACTACTGCTTTAACTCGGACCATCACTCTGTCCCCCGACTAGTTTCTGCGACATTCTCATTTTCTGAAGAGGACAATAGATGAAAAGGGTGAGCTCAACTAGCCCAGTAAAGAATATTATGACTAAGATAATGAAAAATAAATTATCGTTAGTTTTCAACAATTCAGATAAAATATTATGGACAACAAGTTTTAGATCAATATACGCAGCGAAAATAACAATTCATTAGAAGAGTTAAGTAGAAAATGAAGTCTACTATCTTCTATGATTTAAAAGTCCATCATCAATATTTTATCCCTGTAACATCAATCAATATACATCTCGAATCAAATATTCATCTTTGCACTACAGGCCAAAGATATTCATTTGTATCACCAATGGTCATGTTCATCTCAACACCTGTCATCTTTGTACTGCGGCCAAAGATATTCATCAGGTAATCATTCATCTTTGCTCTACAGGCCAAAGATATTCAGTTATATCACCTTTTAGGACTGAGGATGATGAAAAATAATATAAATAACGAATCCAGTGAAATAAAGGACAAGATTAAGAATTCGTATTTTAGTTTATTTAAGTTTAAAAATATTCCATAATAATACTTCGTGAAGCAAAATTCAAGAATGAAGCTCAAAACTTAGATCCAATCAAAGATAGTAACCATAACAGACAATTTAGACAAATAAAAAAATTTTTAATTTTTTCGTGAATAGTGCCGTATACGTGAATAGTAACCCCGACGAAAAAAGTAAGAATTTTAGAATAAAATTCCTGACAATATTTTGGTATAATGATATTGAAAGAATAACATCATTTATGAAAGAAATAACATCCCTTACCTCAAAATAATAGTACTTCTGACTGGAATATCGGATATAAGCTGAAGGAAACTTGCACTAAATAGTAACACCCAAAGTATCTAAATACTCACAAAAATACGCTCGATATTATAGAGAGAGAAAACTTCTGATTCTGGTGTGATTTTCAATTCTAACCTAAGCACCCTATTTATAGGAAAAAATTAGGATGCCAAAAAAGACATTTTTAATAAAATAATATTTTTTTTAAAAAAAATTCCAGCCGCCTCTAAAGAAAGCCATTAGCATTCACCAACCAAAAGTGGGGCCCACCATTTTATAAAAAAAATATTTATTTTTCGAAACTTCAATAATTCATAATAAATAGCCCCTTTGTCAGAAAAATACAAATTCTATGTCTTTTTCATAAGAAATTTAATTCTCTACAACTTTGTAGAAGAAAGTTTTTCCAAATTTCAAATATAAATTATTCAAAATTCATAAACGGATGATTTTTCACACCAAAATACTGATAAAAACACATCAGCACTAATTCCTTCTTTTATATCCACAAAATAAATATTTTCTTATCATATAAATCAATAATTAATTATTCACAAATAATATTACAGACCTACAATATTGACAACCAGGTCGTTCCCAGAAAATAGGGGGCCTTCCGATAAGGACTTCTCCTTACTAGTGCGCAATTAAATAACCCCTCCTAGACAGAACTTCCTTAGACATTGTCAATAATGCTATCTAATAATATTATTCAAATAATATGAATTATTGAGTTGATAATGTAAAATACTGTGCAATGACAATTATTGAATCAATAATACAAAATATCAACGGTAGCAATTATTGATTCAATCATAGCAACGCAGCAATTATTGATATAAAATATCAACGTAGCAATTATTGAATCAATAAAATATCATGCAATTATTGAATCAATAATATAAAATATTGAACAGTAATTACTGTAACAATAATTGAGTAAGTGACTTCTCACGTAAGAATCAATAATTCAAAATACTGTGCAATACCGTGTGCTACTGTGCAACACCGCGTATTACTGTATTTTAACCACCGGATATTTCAACAGTACTAACGGTAACAACTACACCGTTATTTTATAAAAAGGTTATTTATGTCGCTTTCTATATCCGACAGTTATTCCGTTGTGGGGCCCACAAATAGTTGCGCCGACGTACGAATATTCCCCGACAACAAGAATATTCCACGACCAAACGAATATTTTCCGACAACAAGAACATTTTATAACCACTTGCTCATTTTAAAATATTTGCACATTTCACCCATAACTTTTCACATTTATCAAATCAACACCTTACTATTTCAAAATAATATAAAAAAAATTAAATCTTTATTCATAAAAGTTGGGGTCTTACACCGAGTCTCGCTCATATTTTTTCGAGTCGAACCCGAATCGAGCCCGAACTGTTTGGCTCGTTTAAAGCCTTAGTTAAAAAACGTAGAGTAGATGGATCCACCTTGTCCAGACTCATTGCAGAGATTTTCTCATTTTACCCATCTTTTTCTCTTTTTTCTTTAATTGCATATGTCAATACATGAAATATAATCTCTGCAAAACCCTAGAATCGATTTGGAAACTTGAATTGAATTATTTTCGATGTGTTTTTTTTAATTAACGGCACTGGGGTTCCTAAGTTTTTGAGATATCGATCCCTCCAAAACCAATCGGTATATAATCTCCCTTCAATTCCATCCAAAACACACATTTTTATTTGATCTTTAATATTTTTATTACTAATAATTCAGCTATATTAATAAATACTTTATGATGATAAGATTGATTTTACAAACTAAAAATAAAAATTTAGATTCATTGAATAATTTTAAGCTAAAACTAATAAGTATTTTTAACCATTAATTATTGTCAATGCAAAAAATGATGTCGGAAGAATGACAACTATTAGTTAGAGTATTAAGGGGCTGTTTATTTAGGACTGAATACATCTGAATAGTTGAATGGCTGAATCGATCAGTCATTAAGTGCGTTTGTTTTGGAAAAAAATCGTATGAATGGCTGAATCGGTCAGATGATTGAGCTGAATGGCTAAGTCAATTTTTTTGGTTGTATGACTGAATGAGCAGCTGAATAAAGTAAAAAAAAAAAAAAAATTTAAAGAATTAAAAAAATATTAACTATTATATTAAGTAATATTAAATAATTTTACAACAATTTTGAATTTTTTTAAAGAGGTAAAATAATAAAATTATGTTATTAAGATGTTTCAGAGATGTTAATTATCAAATAACTTTTTTCATTCAGATTCAAATTTATTCAATTTTTATCAAACATCCCCTAAGTGTCGTTAAATTAATTATAAACATATCATTAATATATATTTGTTCTAACAACAACATTTTATATCAACCACCTTACAAAAATTATTTTGTAAAATGCTCATCATATCCTTCAAAATGGTGAAAAAATGTAGTATATGTTAAAGCACAAGAAACATGTTATAAATAATATTAAGTCACTATTTGTTTATGACTAAATACATCTGAATAACTGAATTTTTGACTGAATGAGCAACTGAATAAAGTTAAAAAATTAAAAAAAAAATTAACTATTATATTAAATAAATTTACAATTTCAAAATTTTTCAGAGTAAAATAATAAAATTATGTCATTCAAATATTTCAGACATGTTAATTATCAAACAACTTTTTTCATTCAGAACTAACACTGGTTTTATCAAGGAGATTGTTGTTCACAATCAGCCATAACCTAATGCCACCTGAAGTAGCTAAGCTAACCACCATGAAAATGCTAAAATACAAGATATTTCAAGTTATTCTGAGTTGGCTCATTTGGTACGTTAGACATTCGGCCTGCAAGAGATTACAAAATTTTACGACCGTACAAAGCAGTAGTACTAGAATGGAAGGGAATATCCTCGGAGATGGGTAGAATTAACGCCAGACTCTCGCAACAATGCCACCCTCCCGGTCCTCGCCACCTTTAAAGGACAAAATTGATAATCAGAAAACCGAGGGCCGAAGAGATGTATTGCTTGAAATCAATTTATCTGACCACGATTCAAAGAATTGAGTTGTGAACGAGCCGAGTCAAGCCAAGCCAAGCTTTGACTTACCAAGTTCGAGTTCGAGTTCGGGTTCGCTTTAAAGTTAAACGAGCCAAGCGCGTACTCGACCTGGGCCAAAACAAGCTGGACACCACATTGTTCGAGCTTGTTTAACTAAAAAGCAAAGGAACTCGTTCGAGTTCGGCTCGTTTAACGAGCTTGAGTCGGGCTTAATCAAGCCAACAGCCAGGTTTGTTTACAGCTTTTTATCCAAGAATAACTAAAAACCTTAAATTGACTATAAATGGAATTGCTAAAAAGATACCAAAAAAATATTAAATATGAACATCGTCAAAAACGTTTTTCCCCCCGTTATTTCTGTTTTTCTTTATTTATACATATGCGATGTAAAAAAAACGCTATCAGCATATACCTCACAAATGCCATAGGGCTCCAATAGTCTCTGCAAAGCTAGCATCTTCTCAAAGTCCCCCGTGAGCTGGGGAAAAAATATAACAAAAATGTTATTAAAAAAAGGACGACGCGGACTGAAAGAAAGCATGTACAAAAGGGTCCGCCTGATTTGAATTTGAATGCCCTTGGACCTTGACACTGACAGGAATAAATAGGTCTTGTTCCTTCACATTGCATCACATCATTCAAACCAAGAAAAGCACTGGCATTCTCATCACATTCAAGCTGCAGAAAACACCCCCTAGACTCCCCATGCTTTATCTCCCTCACTTCATGTAACTGCCTCGTGTAGTGTTCTAAAAATACTTTATAATACTTGAAATGAATTTGTGAAGCCTTAAAAGAATATTCTTTTAGTAATTTTTCATGTAAAATTTTAAAAAATTACATCTACTATATGTTTTGTATAGTATAATAAGTATACACAACAGAAAAATAAATAAGTGAGACCGCCTAGGTGCCTAAGAAAATGCCTAGTCCACCTAGACGGCCTAGGTTCTAGGTGTCCCCTCTACCGTCTAAGTTCGCCTAACGATTTTTAGAATACTACTCGTGTTTCCACCTTTGGCATGAAATCTACCAACTCCCTTGCCTGATATTGTGTAGAACCTCTAATTGACCTTTGCCTCCAGGACACAAAACCCGAACCTTGAAATTGTTGTAGTTCCGATGAGTCCAGTTTCCATCATTTGTTACTCTTCCTTCTTCTAGTTTCTCTCTTAAACAAGTCTACATAACTCAAATAAGAGAGAGAGAGAGAGAGAGAGAGAGAGAGAGAGAGAGAGAGAGAGAGAGAGAGAGAGAGAGAGAGAGAGAGAGAGAGAGAGACGGTAGGTCTCCTCCAACAACTGAGATCCTAACAGGTTTTGATTTGTGACAGTTAATTCTAGAAACTTGTCCAAATTCCAAAGTAGATTGCAGGAGTAAGGACTATTTATTACCACATTTTAATTGGTTTCTAACTAAATAACAAACACATGGTGCTTGCCAAATTCAGCTTTCAATGCTCCAAATTATGAATCAAATAAGTAGATGAGTACTACACACATACATATAAATATGTATCATCCAACTCTAAAGATAATTATCTAAACCTTTCAGCTGATGATTGAAAATTTCAGATAGATGTCTCACCTCTAATGTTATCGTATGATCAGATACATCTACAGGTTTGGCCCGGAAGATGCTGGCAATATCTAGGACATCCCTCCTAGCAGCAGGATTCACAGCAACTTTTATTAACATGAGCTCCCTCTCTGCAAATGGTGAGTGAGTAATATCCTTAACCTGAACAAAACACCAACAAATTTGATTTTGTTAACAATTTCACCTCTCAGCTTAAGATGTCACGGATAAAAAGCGATTAATCATAGACCTTAAGATGAATTCTCAAAAAAACAAAAACAAAAATTAAATAAAACTACATGAGCAATGATCTTCTCCGTGAAAAATTATTAGTTAAGGGCCTTTGGAAGAGAGGTTACACAAAATCCATTTAAATAGATTGCTCTCAGATTGTAGCAAAATTTTTGACATATCGAACAAGAGTAAAACATACAACTTATTAATATCAATTATCAAACATGTGAAATTCTATTTTGTTGTATATGATTTAGAAGGTTAAAACGTAATTCTAAGTAGTTCGTATACTTCAAGAACTATTTGTATAATAGGTAGAGGGTATACAACAACAGAATCAATAGCCAATTTATATATGAGCAACTACTATTAATCATTCTAAACAGATGGCAAATACCATGGAATCCAAAAATCTGAGGAAGTTCAAAAAGTAGAAACTAATCTGTTATATCCCAAAAAACTTATCTAGACAACATAAATAAATTCCTCACCTCATGAAGATCCACCAATTTGTGAATCTGCTGAACCAACTTGGCAATAGTCTCATCAGTTCCAGGAACAACAGTTGTGATGCGAGAAAGCCCATTTATTTCAGCAGGGCCCACAGCTAGACTCTGAGAGAAAATTGAAAACCCATCAGATCAGCATGTCATACAGATAAGAAATTTAAAACAGAAGCATCAAAGGAAACAGCATTGACCTGGATGTTATAACCTCTTCTCGCTATAACCCCAGTGACTATGTTGAGAACTCCAGGAGCATCATTGACGAGCATACATAACGTGTGCGACTGATTTCCACTTGACTGTAATATTTAATTTAGAGCATTAAGATGATGTATACATTGATTAATTGAGAGCATTAATCAACGGAATAACCATGATAATGACAACTTTTGGTTATTTGGATAAGACTGTAAAAGTAATATTGCATCCATAAACTGCCATCATGTTATAACTGAATTTTCTAATAAGGTTAGTCTAGTCCATTACCAGGTCATATTAGGGGAATAAAGGTCTTTTTGCAGCAAGTTAGTTAGGAGGGGTACATAAAAAATCTAGTAACTCTTTGTGCGTATGATTGAAGCAATAACAAAATCCATTCCCTTTCTTGATTCTTCTTCTTCCTCTCTCTACATTTTTCTTCTTAACATTTGGTATCAGAGTAGTGCAAATCTGTGGGCCACCGATTAAGGTGAAAGGGCTACCTAGGAGAGGGCTACCAAAATGCATGAGGTGAAGCAACCAACCAAGAAAAGGGCTACCTATTGCTAGAGTGAAGCTATCCGTGGACATTGGAACGGAAGAGTAGTGGCCCATCATAAACTCAAATGTGGTGTAATCATATGGTGTAGATCCCACATTGGTAAAATGGGATGTTGGTGTGGGGTTGCTATCAACTTGGTTTCTCCCTCCTGGATAGCTAGCTTTTCAGGATGGGCTCTCCCATGCGCTATATTCTTTGCACATTGCAGTTAAAAACTAAAGTAGGTGGGTATAAGAACCAAGGTCTACAAACTAACTTAATATCTGGGTAGTCGGTAAATTGACTAGCTAAGATAAGACTGACCATCATTTATGGTACGTCAGCATCTGTAAAATAATGCAAGCAAGCAGGGATGAAAAACCAGTCAAGAAATTTGAAGGAATTTGACATCCCCTGCCCATCCCCCTATTCTGGGCGCGGCACCCCAACCGTATAAATTAAGAAATTTTGCTACACTGCTATTCTTTACTTTTTCAAGCCAGAATAATCTTCGCAAACAATTACCTTTTATTAACAATGAGGTAAAATTTTATATGCCGCCAGTGAACTGACAGTAATAAAGTTGAAAAGAACATGGAAAATTGCTTTCTTACATCTTCATCATAAACAACCCCCCAATGAGCATCAAGAACTTGATTAAGTGCAAAGTCATCCTCAGGCTCCACTGGATAAACATCGCCCTTCATTCAAATAGAAACAAAAACAGACAATTATGAGATTATTGGCTCATTGACTTATTGACTTAAAGAAGCATTGGGGTGTATTAGCATCAAAATAAGAAATCAGTATTTCCATATTAGTATCACTACACAAGGATTTATATTTGGCTCTTATCATTATTAACAGGGATCAATGAAGGTTGGTTTCCTGAAGTAGCAATGTTCAGAACTATAGACTAAAATGCAATAAAATCAACCTCATTTTAGCAAACATCACCCATAAACACCCCTTTTGGTGCCTTTTTGGTCAATCAATAGTTAGCTGTGCTTACCAGATTTGAAACAAAGCTAGATGCTAATATTATCTTCCAATCAAAAGCATGCCAGAGAAAAGCCTAACCAAGAGTATAATATCCAATACAACCAATTCTAGGTTCACTGGTACAGGATATCAAAATCTCGTAAATGCTATATACTGAAATTGCAGCAATATTAATTTGGAGAAAGAAGATAGACCAAAAGGTTGTATTTTATGTCTAATGTCACAAAATATTATCATGTATGAGTGGAAGTATCAAACTCTTGATATAAATATAATCTTATGATTATTAATTAACTCATTTGCTACTTGTATATTTCTCAAGATATTCCTAATAAACAAAGAACCAAAGCCTCATTATTTAGGTACATTTAGTTTTTGCTCAACTTAATATTTATTGCAGAAGACGACCAAATATGCTCCAGTGAAATTTTTATTTTCATTATACAGCAGAATATTCTCCAGTTATTAATAGCACAATTTATATTTTAATTATTCAAATAGATAGTGCCTAATGCATTTGTAATTAAATTATTTTTCTTATAAATATATAGAAATTGAAATTGGTAGGACAGTTTTAAATTAACACTCAACTTATATTAGTCACCAAAACATTAGAAATGATAATCTGTTCATAAGAAGAAATAATGTGCAATGCTTGCATGAAGAGAATAGCAGAGAAAAGTCTGCAAAGCAGAATTACATACCCTTGAGCTGGTAATTGTGCTGCCATTGTGTGGCCGACTAATATTTTGCAGAAGAGCCCCGACACGCTTCTTTTTTTCAAGATCTGGATACGAAGCTGCAGAAAAATTCCAAAAAGGAGCTGTCTCGCCAATCTTTTCTCGTCTCAGAGCAATCTATAAGTTACAAAAGGTTCAAGAATTATAAAATATACTAGATGCATCACCCTGGAAAATAAGTAAGAAGAGCTTATCCACAAAGTCCTCGTAACGAACACAGCTTAGATGTTTACCCTTGATAATAATGGAGACAAACAAAAATTATATCGTTTTCCAAAAGTTCTCTCTTTTGGGTGACTTACCCTTTCCTCTGATAATCTTGGTAGCAATTGTAACTAATTAACATAGAGCTAATTGGCTATTTAAAGTTACTAATGGAGGCACACCCGGAAAAGAGAGAAGTGTATGGGGTATCACTGTAAACAACCTTGCCTGACATCTACCTGATTGGTTAATCCCTGTATTAGACATAATGCTTATGAAAAAATAGTATAAGCATATTACAACTTAAAAATTTAACACTAGCTTTTGTAGAGGAACTTAGGAAAACTTATGCATATGTGTCCTTGTGCGTTTGTCTACGTATCCCGCGTTACAATGTTGACATCTGACCTTTCCAGTTCTGGCAAGTTCTTTGATTCCAAATTTGCTTAAATTTCTCAGAACAGCAGCCATCTTCCCAGGGTCTCCAGTGACCTGAAACAACCACAAAAATGATGAACTAGCCCTCTAATTGCTTCAATGGCCTGCAAAACAATTGGTGGCAACCAATTTGATAACCTTGCAGGTATTATCCAACAAAATTACTTGTACAACAATATACTTGGTGTCCTACTCGAACTTCCTACCTGATCAAAAAATGTAACAAGGAATGTCAACAAGTGATGTAGGTATAACATGTATAAAGCTTACATATGTATAACATGTTTTTGTTTTTTTTTTGGATAAATATCCACTACAACCGCCAAGAAGGGGGCTATCCCAATTCCCAAGTACATATGCAGTATGCACAGCGTTAAGGAAGAAAATGATACCCTATGCTCCAAAGAAATGAAAACCTTCCTTATACAAGAAACCTACAAAAAAGATGCATTATTAATGAAGTGATATTGGAGAAAACAGTTCATCTAGTTCTTTATTAACTGGGTTCATCTAGGAATCCTCCACTGCTTTGGAAATGGAAAAAGTCTTTAATCAAGATTTTGCAAGTTTTCCGCATTCATCTGATCATTAATTAACTGCATTTAACAGTACTTGAAACTTTCGTTTCTATGTACTCCAAGTTTAATTTATAGAACCACTTTCATGAAGAACCTATCGAAAAACTGAAAAAGATCCACAGTTTATGTATTTCTCGTCATTTTATGCAACTTCATGACTTCTAAAGCTTCATATCAAGACCATATTACCAACTAGACATATGAATGCTAAATTTAGTACATAATGGAGCTAAAATTAACCATGAATTCAATTTTAACTGCAAAAATTATGAGAATGCATTGCTATTGCAAATGTGATATAATTATTTGTAGGGACTGTGAACAACTTGTATCTCCTATTCTCCTCCCAAACTTGTATTTCAACCATTATCACACTGTCGAAATCTCAAGAGTCAAGATAGTATATAAACACTAGCATTGATCGTAAGACGTTTATAGAAAGCGCGGTTATGCCACCGACACAAGTAGCATGAATCAAACATCAAATACACATTTACAACCCAATCAAAGAAGTCTACAAATCTAATAAATAAAAAAACAAAAGCGGAAGAGATAAAGATTTAAGAATAATACCTCTATCGTTAGTGACTGATTTGAAGTATCCACGATTTTCGCTCTAAAGATATCTACTAGCCACATGATCTACATATCATAATCAAAATTAATGTCAGCACTGAAAGCAGAAAAAACAATTAATTAACTGCAAATGCAGATAATCTTAAGCTTTTAAATAGAAGAGATTGCTTGCTAATAATTTCCATCATAAAAGAGATTTTACCCGTTCCCCATTGCTCAGACACAGGCACACAGCAATTTCTTGCTAATAATTTCTAAAAGAAACAAATGAAATAAACACAAATACAGACTAGCAAACTGACCAAAATGTACTTAAACCTTTTCTTTCTACTTTAATATATACAGTTCAAAGTTCCTATTAGATACCTTGTTATTTAGAAAGCCCAAAGCCAGTATAAATGTTGACAAAATTTTAATTTACAGCATTTCAATGCAGGTATTTACACTTTGTTAAATGATCTGTTTGATTCTTCTTCCTTTCATGATCAGAAATATATTTTAATATTTAGCAAATATATATATATATATATATATATATATAAAATTTAATTTTCAGAACACTTCATACCTTAATTTATTTTGCAAATATCAACCTCTTCTTGTGATTTTATTTTTACTTTTACTTTATTTATTTTATTTATTTTATTTTTATTTTGGGGCATGTGTTTGCATGCACAAGTGATCCCTGTTTCGCGTAAATGAACCTAAAATTTTAAGCTATCTAAATAAAGTTCCAAGTGGATGACACAGACAATCAGCTTTTCCTGCTCAATTTTCAAAAAATAACTTTGACACAGACAAGCAGCTTTTCCTGCTCAATGTTCATAACAGCTCTAGTTTTCCATCAGTTTTTCACCAGGGAGATGATGATCTAAAGCCCATTACAGAAAAATTAAGTTATTCATTCAAGAACTACGAAAAGTCAAAACCATGTCCTACCTCAGCTCGTGTGCTTGGATCTGCATTAAGCTTGATAAGCACCAGTTCACGTTCTACTTGTGGTTCCCTTGAGAGATCTTCAACCTGATACATCAGGTAAAAAAATTATCTGATGAGTCATAGAGGGAGGGGTTGGGAGAAGATGTAGCAACCTGACTTCACTAGAAGGTAACATTGATCATAAAAAGTTATTGCAGCAAAAAAGATAGGTATACTCAGTGCCTATATAATATCATGATATGGTCGCAATCAAGTTCATCTTACTGAAGAATAATAGCTCACAAGAAATGATAAAGATATTGAAGCAAATTTCTGAAATATAGAAATAGGCAAAAGTAACACATCTCAATCTAGTTAAGAGCATCAACTTTTGTTGGGGCAAAAGAGGTCTGATTCTTTGAAATGATTCAAAACCCAAAAAAATAATATACTTAATGCATATTTCAAAACTAGAAAAATAAAGACATAAAAAGCCTTAGAAGAGGGCTTCCATCATAACGCTCAGACCCTAGCCAGTCCGGAAAACAAAATAATAAATACTTGATGCATATTTCATATAACTTATGTTGGGAAATAAAAATGACGCAGAACCAGTTTACATTTTATACAAGCTAATTGGTCCCTGAAAATTGTATTAATTTCTGCAATTAAAGGAACCTACAAAATAATTATAAATTTTGATATTCCTCTGTTCCAAAATTAGAGATACAATTTGACTTTTGAGGTCAAACGACGGCATATTAAACTTTAAAATTAGCATGACTAATAAAAGTTTAGAATAAAATAAATTTTGCGATTAATAGTTTTTGTTATATACTATACAATTATAATAATTGTATCAACTAAAATTAAATAAATTCACATTAATTTGAAATTTAATATGCCGTCCTTTAACCTTAAAAGTCAAATTATATCTCTAATTTTGGAACGGATGGAGTATGTCTTAAAAGATTGTCTCAAGCAATTATTGCAAAACAAAAGAGAAAAAAAAATAACAGCTCAGACACAGGTGCAAAAAGGTGCACGCCTAGGCCCATGGTGAGGCAAGGTGCACCTCTAGGGCCTTGTCTTGGCTAAGGCAAGACGTGTTCAAAGAGCACATGCGTTGTTGAATTATTCTAAAATAAGGTTTAATGTAACTTGCATTTCCTCCCTCACTCCTTCCCTCCAAAAAACCTAAGAATCCTACGTTGGCTAGAATCCTTATTTAGTCTAAATGTCATATTTGAGAGTTATAAGTGTGTATTCTAGGATGAGAACCCAAAAGTGTAAGATGAACCCCTTTAAATGTGGGATAAATTATGTTGTTGTATGTTTAGGCCAACAACGCATATGAATGTGTGTATGTGTGTATACATATGCATATACACTCATGCGTGCAAGCGACCATGTTCTCACAAATTAATTTGGTTGTCAAAATTTTAGAATCCCATTTCCTGAAATTAGTCCCACTTAAACAAAGGTATTGGAGTGTAGACCAGATATAAATACAAATTTAAGAAGAAAAAAAATCATTTAGTAACTGCTCGCAAACTCAAATCTATGTTTCACAATCACACCAACTGTTGGCCCCTAGGATAGCAATAATAACTAAATTTAGTTAATATTAAAGACCAAATACTTAATTTCAAATCATACTACCAACAAAAATGCAAAATGGAAGAATAGTTAAACAACAAGAAAACATTACATACAAACTCAGGTATTGGAAAGGCAAAGAATAACCTTCAAGACATTCACAAGCTTATTGAGCTGTGCTACAACTTGTTGTAAAACCTTTTCAGTCCCAGAGACAACAATGGTAAAAAGAGCCTTGTCCTTGTTCAAACCAACGGCAAGAGACTCAATATTGTAGCCTCTCCTAGCAAAAACCCCTGCAATTCGATTAATTATACCACTTTCGTCCCCAACAAACACTGAAATTGTGTGGCGTTTCACCCTGGATTTATGAATGTCAAAAATTAAAATCAAAATGGATAAATAGAAAAACTACAGCCAAGTATAATTATATATACTAGTGTATGCTGCACGCACCTACATGTGTGAATATATTTTCAAAAGATATAAGAGATACAGAATAGTCAATTCTTTTCACAACTTCAAGGAAGCCATTAAATTTTTCCTCTCCCTTAACAATATAGATATACCATAAATATAGTTCAATAAATATTAATAATAAAAAAATTCCTTATTCCCAAACATTGTCCAATTATTCAAATACTAGAAGATAACACTATATTCAAGAAAAACATACATTTTTACCTTTTTGGACTTTGGCTTAACAATGAAAAGTAGCTAACAAAAACTATTTTACCAGTCAATGCACATTTACTCTCATTTACTGTTTCCAGGGAACAATACAAGCGATTTCACCAAAAAATACTTCCCACAAAACCTTTTCCTTGAGACAAACGTCAGAGTAGTCAAATTTGAAGAAAGAAAACTTTGATTTCTAAAAGGGCAGGAAGGTATATGATACCAGAAGTCTAAAGATTACATTTTTCACACAAATTGAAAAAAAAATACATTATATCCAAAACATCATCTACAGACTATTAAATCAAGCAAATCAATGAAAAGAGACAGATGGGTTTATTTTTCTTACTTAGAAGAAGCTGCAGTTAGTGTTTCATTGTCCTTGACAGTGGCGGATAATGCAGCTGCTCCATTTCTAGATTTCCTTTTCAAGAAACCTGGAAATGCTGTCGTTTTAGCTAATTTTGAGCCCCTTAACAACACCCCCAGTTCCACTATGCTCCTTCTGCTGGTGGGATTGTTGTCAATTGCTGCATTTTTCACCACCAAGCTCTTCAGCGGCGCCGCCGCCAACGTGGTGGCCATTACAGAAAACCCAAAAATGGAAAGGGTAAAAGAAAGAATAATAGGGGCAATACAGTACTGCCTCCGTCTCTAAAATAATCACCTACAACTTACGACACACTCATAAATTTGTTAATTGATTTATTTCACTCAACAATAAATTTATAAATATTACGTCAACTCTATATAAATCGTATATAATTATTTTATATGATAATAACATTATGAACATTTTAGAATTGTGCAAACATGAAAATAATACCAATTCTCATCTTTATCATAATATTTTTGTCTCATTTATTTATTGATCTTTCTCCATCCATTCCATAAAAAAACGTATCCAACTCTCCTAAAAAAAGTAGAAGAGTTTTATTGGATAAGAAGAGAGGAAAAGTTAAAAGTATTGGCAATTGTGAATAAAGAACAAAAAATTAGTTAGAGTAATGAAGGATAATTTTAAAAAAATTATGATCAATTCTCCTATATTAGAACAAACATCAAATAATTAGAGACAAATAAAAAACTCTAAAACGTCCTATATTAAGTGATGGAGACACAAGTGCTACCGTGGTAGTATTTATGAATTTTATAGGGAAAATGTTGAAATTTTATGAATTTTTTTAATAAAATTTCTCCCACATGGTATTTATGAATTTAGTAGCTACTTGTTACCTCCCTTCTAAAGTTACAGATATATTTATAATTTAAAAATAATTTATATTCTCAAATATAACTTTAATATTAATAAAAAATTTAGTTGCGATGATGTGATATTAAAAAGGATGATCTTAAAGTGATAGTTAAAAATTAATGACAAATTAGAGACAATATTATATTTAATATTATAAAATAAATATTATATTTAATATTCTAAAATAAATATTATATTTAATATCCTAAAATAATTATTATTTTTAATATTCTAAAATAAATATTATTTTTAATATTTTAAAAGTAAATATTATTTTTAAAAATAATATTTTCAAAATTATTTTTTACTTTTAAAATATTAAAATAAAAAATATTTTAAAAAATATTTATTTTATAATATTAAATATAATTATTATTTTTATTTTAAAAAAAACTAATATTTTATTTTAAAATATTAAAAATAACTATTTTTCAAATAATTATTATTTTAATAATAATAATTTATTTTAAATAATTAAATATTATTTTTTTAAAATATTAAATATAATTATTATTTTAAACTTATTTTAAAAATACTATTATATTTTAAAATATTAAAAATTTGGGTTGGATCAAACTGGGTCGGGTTGGGTTAAATTTGGTCAAAATGGGTCGGATTTAGGTTAAAATGGGTTGAAGAAACAGAAACGCCAATAAAATACTATTTTAAGGACCTAACTAACGAAAATAGTACTTTAAGGACGACTTTGAAAGTGGGTGGCAATTTGGAGGGACAGAAATGCCAATCAGCCCCTTACTTTATACTAAATAAATTTTATTAATTAAATTTGAGCAACTCAATACTTTACTCGATTCAGTTCATTTACACTCTCACTAATGTTAGCGTTAGATAACACTATTATATACATATATTGCTAGTTTTTTTCTCAGCTTTCTCTTTTCCCTAAAAAAAAGTTTTATTTAAACCTTCTATACAGTATATACACACACACTCACTTCTTTATTAGAGATAATTTGGTTCCACTAACTTCGGGATAATAGACATTTTGGTCACTGTACTAGGATCTGATTTTTATTGTGGTTATCGAATTTTTTTTTGTTACAGTCGCATAACTATACTCTAAAATAATTACAAAATGGTCATTCCATATGATTTCTGTTCAAAAAACGGACAGAAGTGCTGAGGTGGCATATTGGCTTTGTTTTCTATGCTGATGTGGAGCGCAAAAATACAAAGAACCACCAAAACTATTAGTACTTCAGCTGAATAATCTCAAAACTAATAATAATAATAATAATTTCAAAATATTAACAATAATAATAATTTTTAAATAATAATAATAATAATTTCAAAATAGTAATAATAATAATAATTTCAAAATAGTAATAATAATAATAATTTCAAAATAATAATAATAAAAATAATAATAATTTCAAAATAATAACAATAATAATAAATTTTGAATAATAATAATAATTTTTAAATAATAATAATAATAATTTCAAAATAGTAATAATAATAATAATTTCAAAATAATAATAATAATAATAATAATAATAATAATTTCAAAATAATAACAATAATAATAAATTTTAAATAATAATAATAGTAATAATTATAATAAATTTTAAATAATAAAAAAAATATTAATTTCAAAATAGTAATAATAATAATAATAATAATTAAATAATAATAATAATAATTTAAAAATAATAATAATAGTAATAATAATAATTTTAAAATAAAAATAAAACAATTATAATAATAATAATTTTAAAAAAATTAAAAATTTTAAAAACATTTATATAAATAATAAAAATATTTTTATATTAATAACCAAGCTAATTGTCCCTGCATAGATTTAGTTGGTTTAAAATAATAATAATAATAATAATAATAATTTCAAAATAATAAAATTAATAATAATAATAATTTTTAAATAATAATAATAAGGATTTCAAAATAATAATAACAATAATAATATTTATATAATTAAAAAATTATATAAATTATATAAATAATAATAATAATAATTTCAAAATAATAATAATGGTAGTAATAATAATTTTTAAATGATAATAATAATAATATTTTTTAAAAATTTAAAATTTAAAAATATTTATATAAATAATAAAAATATTTTTATATGAATAACCATGCTAATTGTCCCTACATAGATTTAGTTAAAAATAAAAATAATAATAATAATAATAATAATAATTTCAAAATAATAATAATAATTTTAAAATAATAATAAAAATAATAATTTTTAAATGATTATAATAATAATTTTTATAATTAATAATATTTTATTAATATAACAAACATATTAATTTTTATTTTTCAAAATAATAATAATAATAATTTCAAAATAATAATAATAATAATAATAATTTTTAAATAATAAAAATAAAAAATAAATTTTTTTATTATAAATAATATATTATAAATATTTTTATTTTTATTATTTAAAAATTATTATTATTATTATTTTGAAATTATTATCATTATTATTATTATGAACCAACTAAATCTATGCAGAGACAATTAGCATGGTTATTCATATAAAAATATTTTTATTATTTATATAAATTTTTTTATCTTTTAAATTTTATAAAAATTATTATTATTTTTATTTTGAAATTATTATTATTATTATTTTGAAATTATTATTATTATTATTTTGAAATTATTATTATTATTATTTGAAATTATTATTATTATTTTAAACTAACTAAATCTATGCATGGACAATTAGCATGGTTATTCATATAAAAATATTTTTATTATTTATATAAATGTTTTTAAAAATTTTAAATTTTTTAAAATTATTATTATTATAATTGTTATTATTATTATTATTTTGAAATTATTATTATTTTAAAATCATTATTATTATTATTATTTTGAAATTATTATTATTATTACTATTTTGAAATTATTATTATTATTACTATTTTGAAATTATTATTATTACTATTTTGAAATTCTTATTATTATTTAAAAATTATTATTATTATTACTATTATTATTATTTAAAAATTATTATTATTATTATTTTGAAATTATTATTATTGTTATTATTTTGAAATTATTATTATTATTATTAGTTTTGGGATTATTCAGCTGAAATACTAATGGTTTTGGTGGTTATTTGCATTTTTGCACTCAACATCAGCATAGAAAATGGAGTCAATATGTCACCTCAGCACTTCCGTCCGTTTTTTTGACGAAAATCATATGGAATGACCATTTTATAATTATTTTAGATTACAGTAATGCGATTGTAACAAAAAAAAATTCGATAACTATAATAAAAATCGGATCATAATACAGTGACCAAAATGTCTATTATCCGCACTAACTTCTAATACATCTCTATAATTTGTCTATGTTTCAAGCTAAATGTATTTTTAAATTTGTTAGTGTAGTGCTCTTAACACAACCAGAAAATATTTAACTGAAAAGGTAAAACCCTTTGAAATATCAATCCATAATTCATGATCATAATTATAAATATTGTATGTTAAAACGATACATGCTGGAACAGTTGTCTTACCTGCGTATTTAATTATATAAAAAAAATTAAAATAATATATATTACTAACATAACACATGTAATAATTAATATAATGTCATTTATTTGTTCCCAGCTATACTGCTAGTATAATTAAACACATGAAACTAGCTGTGTGATTCTGGTCCAGCGGTAACTCTTGTCTCGTGGTTTCATGAGGTTGAGAGTTCAATTTTTTGAGTGTATGAGTATTCTTTGTGTGTGCACGGAAATTAGCAAAAAAAACACACATAAAACTCAATATTAATATAGTGTCTAACAAAAGTTTATAACTTATTCTCTTAGTTTAAAATTCAATACATTTCATCCGATAATATTATCAGAGTAAAAATAATGTTGTTAGAACAAATATACTTTTAACAATATTTTTACAATTATTTCCACAAACTTAATAACATGCACAAAGCACGGGTACGGGTACGCTTAAAAACAACTAGTCAAGTAGATTTTATATATATTATTATTAAACGACATTTTAATTGATCTCAACTCAGTAGTCCAAATTTGATTACTTGATACTGATAGTTCTAAAGTTTTTTTTCTTTATTTTTTTTTATCTTTACTCAAAATTTAGTGACAAATGGTATATTATATCTTTAATAATAAATGTGTACTAAAAATTTGTGAAAAAAACATAATTTTTTGAGCTTTTGAGTTGACTTTTGAGAATATCAAAATTTATAATCAATTAGAAGACATGAAAATTAATAAAAAATATATTTTAATCTATCGAGTTATCAAAATTGAAGGACCAACTAAAATAAGAGCAATGCTACTCTCACATAATTTTCACATACACACACATACATATTGTGAGTCTTTGCTTGATATGCGAGATCCGCAATATGTATGTGTGTATACGAGAGTTATGTGATAGAATTTATGTGATATTAGAGTTATTTCTAAAATAAAGCTGAGTCCGGATGAATAGCATACCCAACATACCTATTTAAACCCCCTTATTTCTTCTCTCTCCTCAATTTCATATCAGGACAAAACTTCACACTTCTATCCTCTCGAATCAGAGCTTCTCTCAGAATCATCAGAAATCGATCCGGCATGTTCTTAATTGTCCCCAATGAGAAATCCATACGACATGTTCTTGTCCCAAAATGAGAAATCGATCCGGCATGTTCTTCTCTGACAAATTATTGCTCACTTCCGTTTCCCAAATCAGAAATCGCTCAAGCTCTTATCCCCAAACAGGTTTCTTTCTTCCACCCTCTCTCCCTACATCTCTCTACACATATGTATATACATATGTTTGTCAATTTTTATGCTTCTTCGTTGTTGAGTTTATGTTATATGTAAACGTTATATATAAAGCTCTTTGTTGGTGTGAATTGGGTACCGGGTATTGTCTAATTTTATGTGGTTTAAATTTTATTAAATTATGATACTAGGGTTTTTGTGGTGTATTTTATTGATTTGGGCGAATTATAGCTTCATATTCCTTTTGTTTAACAGAGTACAATGGCTCAAGGCAAATGGTTGTCAGATGATATGCTGTTTCTCATTCGCTATTTGCTCAAATAAATAAATAAATTATGCATTTTTTTTATAGTTGGCAAGTAAATTATGCATATGAGTTATGAAACTATAGTTTGGAATAGTAGATGGTTTTAGTCACTTCAAGTAGAGTCTATCTCGACCATAGCCCCTAATTGTTAACAAATTGAATTTTGGTTTGAACATTTATTATATTTTCAAACTGGTTGGTTCAGAGTTAAGTTTGTGTGTAAATATGGGTTTGAGTATAACTTGGATTGAAAGGTAATAGCTTCTTTGCAAGCTATAAGTATTGTTGAATTTAAATTTTTCATAAAGCTGATGATATACGTATACAGTTATTGAACCTTTCTTCTAACTGAGCCCATTGGGATCACTTGAGCTGAGATACTTCTGTCAGACCACTGTCTTGGTTCGATCGGTGACTCCAAAGTTTTTCCTTAAAGGGGTCACAAAATTAAATCTATCCTGCGATTCAAGCCAGCCAATATCTGTATCCTTTGCATAGTTTTCCGATATGGTTCCTGAGGTTTAAGTTTAAGAAAAGCTTCCAAATCAAGAAGCATCGGTTGACATAATTAGACTACAACATGAATCTCTCACTGTTAGTTATTATCACTGTGGATATGTGAATTTGTTGCTTAAGGTATTTCCCTTTTTATTTGATTTTTTTTTTTGGATTTAACCCAAGTTCCCTTGTAGAAGAAGGGTGGTACTACTTTTGTGCTCTTTGGATTTTGGGTACAGAAGAATTATCACTTATTTCCTGTCTTTTCCTTTTGATTTTAATTAGCGCCTGTTGTTTGTTTCCTTTTAAATTCTGAAGCTTTATTAGCTGAAATCAGATCCGTCTCTTTTGCTCTCCACTCCCTCTGTTTAAAACGATTGCAGTTAGAATCTTCTATTTCTTTGTATTGATTAACTTTACAGCTTAGGATTCTTTTTAGCATTTGGTATATCGTTAGAAACTTTGATACTAAAAAAGAGTTACTTCAAGTTCTACTATAAAATTTCTGTCTAATAATCTACATCTTATACATTATGCTTAATATTCTACTGTTTATCAGGGTTAAACTGCATTTACTCGTATTCTGTCCCAACTAGTTGAAGAGATTTTAAAAGTTTCTCTTACAAAAGTTCTGCTCAGAACTCTGATAGAGATTGGAGAAAAACATGGTTCAGATATTGGAGGCCATCAAAGGTGGTGGAGGGTCCATCAAAGTTGGAACCACTGGGACAATTAGCTCCCTAATGTCAAAGGAACTGGAATCCATGAAACATGCACCTCAATTGGCAGTATCATCCGAGACAAATCTTCTGCACCTACTATTCTGGCAGTGTTACGTCTCCCAAAAGACTAGGCCAAGATCATCAGCTAATGAAGTAAGTAGTAATCGCAGCAGCAATATAACGATAGAAACCCTGAGTTTGTCAGGAAAGCAAAACATTACACCCGAAAAATCATCATTTGTAGTACTGTCTTCCATAGTAAGCAACTGGAATGCTTAATATTGTTGAGCTGTTTTTGTTTTAAAGACATGCATGTTGGTTTCTAAATTACGTCCATATTCCGTAATGGTAATGCGTGATTCATTAGAAATTAATTTTATCTCTGGATTGGCTTGCTTTTCAGATAATAAGTTGGTCACAATTGACTAATTGAGGTCCTTAATGGCAATTACATTCCACAAAAACAAGTTGTATAGCTTACAACATTCAAATGTTATAAATATTGCAGAAAAATGAATTATCAAACTCAGATAATAATCAACTGCTCACAGTATTTCAATTCTGAATTCTCATATGGATTAATAATCTTTTGTAATAGAATACAACAATCTCATTTATGTTTCAATATTCTACAAGTGCACTAATCTGTCCAAGTATGTGGATTTTTGGCTTGCAAATCAACTGATAAAATTTTGCCAGATACCAAATTCCACATTAGCTACTCAATTATTTGCTTTACTTTATTCAAAGCTGCAATTGCATACTCTCCCTAGATCCGGCATTAGCCATTCCTCCTGCAGCTGGAGTTGAAGACACATTTCCACGCATTGCAGGAACAGCGGATGAAGTTGCACCACCCCAATAGTCCATACCAATATTTAAGTTATTGACACATTACAAAAAACGTTGTCTATTTACGTTTATTTTGTAAAAAATGTTGTCTATTGATACATTACACGTCGTTTTTTTCCCTAAAAAATGTTATCTATTTGGTTTTCATAAGGTATTAGATGCGTGAAAACGTTGTCTATTGATACATTACAGAACGTTTATTTTGTAAAAAACGTTGTCTATTGACACATCACACAACGTTTTTTCCCTAAAAAATGTTGTTTATTTGTTTTCCATAAGGTCTTAGATGCGTGAAAACGTTGTAGATAATATGATTCCACAACATTTTTTACTAAAAAACGTTGTAATAGATGCATATATACAACGTTTTTGGATCTCTACTTTAACAAGCAACAATGTTTATTTTGTAAAAAAACATTGTCTATCGACACATTACACAACGTTTTTTTCCTAAAAAAACGTTGTCTATAAGATATAATACATATATATACATAATTACTACTACATTGAATTACCAAATCCTACCCTTTGCCAAACCACTGTGAAAAACTAAATATAAAATTATAGATCTAGTAATAAGAAAAAAGATTACACCAAGATAATGACTAATAAATTCCAACCCTTTAACTAAAATCATCGTGTTATTACAACAACACTAGCAGAACTGCCACCAGAATGAAATCTGCCTCAATCAGGTTCCACCACCTAGAATGTAACATATATATATATATATATATATATATATATATATATATATAGTCATATATGCCACCTGAACTACAAGCCACTATCAGTGGTCTGAACAAAGAGGTTTAGTTTGACATTAATCAGACAGGATTTGCTGCAGGTCTATTACATCACCATTCCTCCATCAATGGTAAGCACCTGCAAGGCAGCATCAACGATCAAAAAGCTCGCAAACATATACTAAAAACTGTATGTATTATGTAAATAAGAAGAGATTGAAAAAATTTGTATTGCCATAATTGAGCCAAGGTTTTGGTTAACCTAGTTGGCTCTTTACCTGCTGCAGGACATAAAATGAATTGATGCTGGCTTATGATATTTAAATCTAAAAGTGAGAAAACCAAGTTCTCACTGTAAAGCAACATGAAATACTAGTGAATAACGAACTGAACCTGTCCAGTCATGTAACTGGCTGCAGGATTCAGAGCCAAGAACTCCACCAGTCCAGCAACTTCTTCAGGTTGTCCATACCTTCCTGAATTTACAGTAACAAATTGTGATTACCATCATTATCTCAGACCTTCTTCAAAACGTTTCAAAAGATTAGTGTAGGTTTGCAAGTCTTTTTCAAATAACAGAAACAAGCAGCAAAGGGTAAAGTCGGTGAACGTAAATCCCCAATGAGATTCCTGAACCATATCTAGAGACATTTGAACATTGACAGTCTCTAACCAACAACAAAGAAAGCGCAGATATTAGATGCCTTATGGTAGGCGCATCAACATGGAAACTTGTTAGGAAGCTAGCTCAACATATGAACATTAACCACCATAAAGAAATTACTTTTTACATGTGAATATATATAGACAATAGAAAGATGACAATGAGTAGCATAGTTGGAAAAAAGGGAAATGGTCCGTGCAAATGCGTATAAAAAAAACTATAATCAAGTAAAGGAGAAGTAATCTACAATGGTTCACATGTCAATTGAGGAACAAAAAGAATCTGCATATGGAAACAAATATTTGAACAAGGCTTTGCTCAAAGAAAAAGAAATATTGTGTGTTCTCGTGTCCATATAGATTGATATCTCACCCAAGGGGACGGATCCCAATATCTTTTTCTCCAAGTCTTTCCCAAGCTTAGCAGTCATATCAGATGCAATGAATCCTGGAGCCACAGCATTCACCTGGATGAAAATACTTTATTAAATTGAATTTTCATCGACTAGTAATAGCTGCATCTCAACGTGTGTCCTCTTATATAATTTGTGGAGAACTCACATTAATGTTCCTGCTTGAATATTCCTTTGCCACGGCTTTAGTGAAGCCAATCACCCCTGCTAAACTAACTTAGAAAATGTAACCAGAAATAAAGCAAAGGAAAAATAAAAGGTTACTATACAATAATAAGGAAGTCAAGTATGTTTCATTCAATCCACCAATTAGAAGTATCTGAGATACAAGTTTGTTGAATGTAATCCTTTTTATTATGTACCCACTACTCACAGATTCCATGATAGAGATAATCCCAACGCTTTTTCTGAACTGTACTCCTGCTCCCTCCACCCATGAGAAAAATGAAAGGGAGAATACAATCATGAATCTCTCCTAATCAGTAAACAGGAAAAGAAAATTACGAGAATTAGCCAACTCAGCTAACCAATGTGTAACACGGTTCCCACTATGACTCATATGAGAAAAGCTAACAGAATCAAACGAGCTCCTAAGCTGCAGGCAGCCTTCAATCAACTTGCTAAAATAAGATAAAACCTATAAAGGGTCTGACAGTCTAGAAATAACCTGAAGACTGTCAGCCGCGCAGCAATATGAGATAAATGCAAGCTACAATAGGAACTATTAAGAATATAAACCACGGATATAAAAACTTACTCCTTTTATATCAGAAGAGCGTGGTGCTAATTCCTTCTTGGTTACAATATGTCCTCTGTTCAGACCTACAAAGAGTCCAGTATTTGGCTGCTTCGGAGCCATCACCTAAAAAAAGACCAAAACAGTATATTCGTCAACTGACACCAAATTTCAGAACTACCTCCTCATACTTAAAGATTGTACGAAACAAAAACGAGCAATCCAACCCAAAAAAGCCCGGTGCTAGCTGAAAAAAGAGATTATCTTAAAGCATGAGTAAACAACAAAATATTAGAAAGATTTGTCTGCAGGAATGCAAATGGAGCATTTTGAAGAGCTGATACACATAAAGAGCACATGAAACAGATAAAACAGAAATAAGTAGATATTGAGATTACCATCAACTAGTTTTACACCAACACAGTAACACCCCAAGTATATGCGTTGGCTATACTTAATAGGATGATAGTCTAGGGACACGCAAATATGTAATTGCCCAAGGAAGGTAATTGATTGGCTGACTCTCATTCTAACTAACCTGATATTAGTTTATACCAGTAGAGCAAGAAAATAATCAACCCAAAATGTAAATAATTACTGTGAAAACAAATGATGCTTGTTCAAGTAAAAGGCTAGGTTGGCAACAGATGACGTATCAAAGAAAACACACATACATACAAAAATGACCAAAGAGGCACCCAAAATATGCATATTACATATAATTTATTAGTCATAATTTATTTTTCAGCATTTTTTTGGCCTAATGCATTCATGAATTTGCAATTCAATAAGAAACAAATAAAGCAGAGCGAGACGCGTTGCACAATTGAAATAGAGAAGGGTTGGAGTGATGAACTTGCTACCTTCACCCAGTCTATAGCACGAGGATCCCAGATTTCAAGGGTATCTTAGTAGCATAGCTGATCTCTAGTATGAAAGATTTTGATCGCAAGGATCGTCTAGACCTTTTACCAGGCTCACTAGGGTTTCCATTGCGGGAAGGGCATTCACATCAAATATGTCCATAAATGAGCTGCAGGAAACAAATGATAAAGGGAGTTAATAAGACAATTTCAAACATGCAAAAAGGAAAATGTATGCAAAAAAATATGACAATCTTTCTAAACAGGATTCACTTCTAGATGTGGAATAACAAGAGTTGCATTCAATATTTTAGCAACAGCAACTGCATCACAAATCTGTTTGGAGGAAGCAGTGCAGCATATTAGTAGATAACTAAGCAAGCTGTCATAAACTGAATCAAGGGTATCAGTGCTTCAAATTTAAAAGGCTAACTAATAGTATGAATATAAGTTTTTCCTATATACCTACCCCCATTCTCTGCTGGTTTAACCCACCATCAAGGAATACCTGGACATATCCCAGAGAGTTTTCAGGTAATGGTGGCAGTGGTGCAGCTGCAATTAAGGGATAGATCCATGACGGGAAAAACAAGAAATTGTAAAAACATGAATAGAAATCATCAAGCTCGGTTGATTCGACACAGGTTTTCCATCCTTGGTTGGCCAAGGGTTTCCATAGATCAGATTGCTATACCTTTGACTGAGAGAGAGACAGAGAGAGAGAGAGAGAGCACATAAAGTTCTAACTATTCAGAATTTCACATAAAAGCACAACAAATATGCAGCCCAATCAACTCTTACTCACAGTTTGACGTTGTACAACACTCTTAAGCAGACTCAAGTGTCTAGGTTTTGGAGCATTAAATTCCTGCATAAGCAAATCAGACTATTCATTCCTTTTGGCTTTCATTTCTTAGTATTTTTGTGAAGGAATGTAGTCAATTTCAAGTCATTGTCCATCGTAAATCAAAACACTACCAAATTATTGGTATTTGTTATTCACAATGGAGAAGGCCCAAATTGTTCCCTTTGCCATTTTTAGTAATACCTTCAAAATTTAGTAAAGCATTGACTTTCCTTGTTCCTAACATATTTTCACCTACTAAAAGACCAAACAATTAAATATGAACCTCGGACTACTATACTAACTATTTCAAAATAATTTAAAACAATACTACTATAATGCAAAAATAACCACAAATTCATCAGATGGAAATTATGCTTTACACAAAAATTGAACAGTTTCACAATAAAATATCCACCAAAACTATAGAAGGCCTTGAATAAGGAAAAGAAAATTCTTCACAAGAATCTATATTCTAAATTTCTAACCAAAACAAACACAAATAACAAAAACAATAGGAAAAGAAAAACTAATTACTATTCAGCAGTATGTATAAGATGATCATATATATGTTCACCAAAAAAAATGTTTATATACTAACAAAATAGAGCTTTAAATTTACCTTCCCCATCCATCCCAACGGGGCTGATATGATTCTCTGATGGGTACATCTAGGAATGCACATGAATAGCATGAACTGTGACAACCATTTTGATTTAAGATACATATATAGAACCTTAGAAAATACATATACGTGTGGAACTCGTGAATTTCCATGGATGTAACTGGATTACAAACAAACACCAAATTACAAAGATCCTCACCCTTTACGAAGATATGCTTTATACATTGAAGGATCCAACTCAATCGCTCTGTTTGCATCAGCAACAGCTTCTGCTCATATAGAAAAAGATTAATAAAAAATACAAATTTGGATAATAGCATAAATACCAACCATAAAGGAAAAATCAATTACATTATATCCAAGTCTGAAATATGAATGCAAGTGGAATCACTACGGTGCACAACACTGTGAAAATGTAAAATAAAGAACAAATAATATAGCTTGAAACCTTTGTATAAAAGGTGGAAAATTTTAGTTTGCAACACAACCACATATATTACACCAGCCATCTTCATAACAAGTTCAGAGCACAATTTAGTGACAAGAATGCACACAAACCACATAAACAAAATCTGCATCCGGTGTACCAAGTTTAAACAGATTGGTCAGAACTTCATCCACACAATTATGAGTAGCTTTGTTGAACCGAGATAAAAAGCATTTGATTAAAATTCAAATGAACGATAAGACACATAGAAACAGCTGACTTGACGGTGTAAACATCCCCAAAACATTATTTCAGTCTTTTATCCTCTTATGAATCTTTGAATATCAATATTAAGTAAGCATTTCTTACACTTTCCTTTTCACTGAAAAGAACTTTCCCTGCACATAATCTTCATATTTCTACCCATGGCATGCACTTAATCATACTCATTTATTATTTATAATTAAGTCTTTCAAGCTATTCAACAAGACATTTTAGAGACCAATACCAAACACACAAAAAAGAATAAAAGGCAAAAAAATAAGAATAAAAAGAAGTACATGAAAAGGCAAATCACAACAGGAATCCTTTAAAAAATGGACTAACAATTTGATCACATTACTTACTTCTCTAAAGATATCTAAACCAATCTTGAAACTCATAATAATAATAATAATATGAAAAATAAATGATGAATAACCAAAAGTCACAACTTCTCCTGTTCTTAATATTATTTTCCATATGCTTTTTTTTTATCATGTTACAAAAGGAAGGCTGGATCATAAATTATGAAGAAACAAGAAGAAAGTGTCAAATACAATGATGCTATCAAAAGTTTAACAAAAGTAAAAGACAAATACCAAATTGTCAGCCCAAAATATGAATGGGTAATAACTTGAAAGTACTCCACTGTACTGAACGTTACTCATAGGACTATATTGCCTCTCAGGGACTACTGGGTTCCATTGATTAAACAAGCATAATCCCAAAGATTAAACAAAATGAACCCAGTGCCGACAAAACTGGAACATTATATGCAACAACTAATCTCTTCAGCTCCAATCTCGCCTATCAAGTCAACAAAATTCCTCATCCGTAAGAAAACCTTCACACACATAAGCTCTAACAAATATTCAAACCTAATTAGCTGATGAAATCAAATATTACTTGAAATTCATAGGCAAATTAGAAAGGATTAGAGAAATATTGACCTAGGTTTCCATGAAACTTGCTTGACTATGGAGGGTTTGATAATGGAGGAGCTTGACTTTGGAGGAATTTTGGTCCTATGCTATTTCAATCGGTCTAGAAGTTGTCAGACATGCAAAACTGAGTCGATAAGGATATTATACCTCGGAGGCGATTGATAGCGAAAAGCTCGAAATCTTCCAGTCTCACTTCTAGATGTGAAGCGGAACGATACAGTGGAATGGTCTGAAGCACAGCGGCACCGACAAATTTGCTCTGTGGTCGGACGGTTTCGTGATTTCCGGTCTAGATTGAGCGAGAGGGGGAGAGAGAGGATGAGTGAGGTTGATTAAAGAGAACTTCTCCGTGTTTTCAAGTTTTCAAGTTTTCGAGCTGAAAAGCTTCCGCGCCCTCCGTGTTTTTTTAACCTTACATAGTTACACACACAACGTTTTGTTAAAAAAAAATGTTATAACTTTAAAATCAAAAATTGGCCCTTATAAATTCACAACGTTTTTACATATCTAACTACAACATTTTGTCAAAAAAGCATCGTGCATATAAAAACCACAACGTTTTTTATAAAAATGTTGTATATTAAGTGTCATCTTTTTACTGTTTTGTAGTAGTGGTGGGACCAGGAACACCTCCTGGAGCACCAGCAGCAGACATTGGTATGATGGAAAGAGATTGGTTCACCATTGAGTGATGCGCATTCTGTCCTCCATTCTGCGAACCATGAGCATTTCCATTATAAGATGCTTCAGCTTGTAACAAAAACAACATGATGCTGTTTCATTAGCAACACAGATCACTGCCACAACAGCGACAATGATGCAAATCATTCTCAAACCGCACCTTCCAGAGAATCTTGCCTGCTTCCCAACTTCATTTGTGAGTCCTTCACAAAATCATTGAGACATAAGATCAGAAGAAAAGAGCAACACAGGAAGATATGTTTTAGTTAATTATAGATCCAAAATATGGCTAAATACTAATTGAAACTGAACCCATCAAATGAAGGGAACTCTGTTAAAAGCATAATCATGAAATAACTTTGACTCACATTAACAACAAAAGGAATATGAAGTCCAGACCCAGTAACAATAATATGTAACCTTTCAGAGGGGGGGGGGGGGGGAATTGGTAAGATGTAAGTCATAGTCAAGGTTGGAGAATTTGATTTCTTCCATAAACATCATACCGGACAGAACATTACTCCAAAACTACAAGATATGAGCATATGACAGAGCTTAAAATGTTTTCAAAGTTCAGACATTGGATATACAGGTTAAGCATCTAAAAAATACCTCTTAATACAAAAAAGAAAAAAAACTGCAACTATATGTTTGTATTCTATGAATTTATGCTTTATACACAAAATAAAACTGAATATATGGGATATCTAACAGATTTCTTAGTCCATAATATGCGAAGTTATGTTTCGTGTTAGCGCAGTTATATATTAATCCCAAAATAAAATCCAATGAAATAATCACATAACGGACTACGTTAGACTATACATACATTTTTTGAATTTGCATCACTTCCTTCCTCACTTGATCCTTCACTTCTGCTTTCACCGCTGCAAATTCGGTATCAACCAGATTTGTCAATATACATTTCACCTATACATGTAAACCCCTAGAAAATGTTAACAAACAGAAGGTCACAATTTTCACCTATACATGTAAGCAATATCTATTTTATATATTTAATATTCTTAACATCAAATACTAAAAGGTGATTGTGTATGCAGAAATATATGGCAACCTGTATAGAAGTACTATATGACCAAAAGAGTGAGAGTCACACAAGTAGAGCCCATCACTAAAAAAATCCAAACAAAGGGAACACAACAAACACATCCAAATCCCTAGAAAATGTTAACAAACAGAAGGTCATACAATTTTCACCTATACATGTAAGCAATATCTATTTTATATATTTAATATTCTTAACATCAAATACTAAAAGGTGATTGTGTATGCAGAAATATATGGCAACCTGTATAGAGTATCAAATATCCCTAGAGAGAACCATAATTCGCAACCACACAAAAACACAACCATGAAGCTGAGTTACAAGTAATTAGCCCAAATCAATAAAATACACCACAAAAACCCTAGCTTGTAAAACACCATAATTCAATAAAATTTAAACCACATAAAATTAGACAATACCCAGTACCCAATTCACACCAACAAACAACAATTAAGAAAAAAACCTATTTATATACATATGCCAAACATAAAAAACATAAAAACCTATTTGGGGGAGAAGAGCTTGAGCGATTTCTGATTTGGGAAACGGAAGTGAGCAATAACTGGGTCAGAAAAGAACATGCCGGATCGATTTCTCATTTTGGGGAGAAGAACATGCCGTATCGATTTCTCATTTTGGGGGAGAATTAAGAACATGCCGGACCGATTTCAGACGATTTGGGGGGGGGGGGGAGCTCGATCGATTTCATCGCTCTGAGAGGAGAGAAGCTCTTAGCGATTTCTGAGAGGAAAAGCTCTGATTTGGGAGGATAGAAGTGTGAAGCGTGTTTTGTTTTGTCCTGATAAGAAAGTGAGGAGAGAGAAGAAATAAGGAGGTTTTAAATAGGTGAGTTGGGTAAGCGAAATCAGGGGTAAGCCCCTGATCCGGACTCTATATATATATATATATATATATTATGTTGCACATATTGGCCATAATACTTTCTTTTTTGTGGTGAAAGTAAACTTAACTAGCATTGGAAATGGTACATCCATAATTTTGACTTTCAAATCTTATGAACCGGTGACATATAAGTACAACCTCCCAATAAATTATCATACACTAGTCCTGCTAACTTCTGAAAGTACTGAAAAATTAAGTACTATGCTGTAGTAGAAAGGAGAAAAGGTGCACCTCAAAAATCTAAGATGAAAAGGAAATACTAAAAGATGCAAAAATAATTCAGTATCTTCATATCTTGGAAAATCCCATATCTATAGAAAGTGCATAACTGAAACCACCACAGTGCAAACGATATGGTAGAAACTGGGGCAACGAACACAGGATAGCTGGTAAAATCTGGGGACAAAGAACACAACACAGGTATCCATTGCAATATTGTAATCTAATTTCTGAGTTCATGTTTATGAGCTCAACATTATCAAAGCTCATGATAAAACTGCAGAACAATAATTTTGAGTAGCAACTACCATCTTTTAATTCAATATCTATGAACCAAACCCAATATTTCAACAAGCAAATATGAGCCTTCATATAGGTCACATGGTATAAAGATCCCAGGGGAAACATAAGCAATCATATCATTTGCTGTGATCTTCATGTTTTCGCGAGTTCTAAGTGCTAACTAAACCATAAATTGACATGTAAGCTTAAGCGAAGTAAAGGCTTTCAGATTCAATTCAGGCCATTATTCGGCAGAAACTATAATGTGAATAAAAAATTGAATAGACCAAACTGTAAATTGAATAATGGTTCTGGTTTCTATTAATAATATGTAACAAGTAAAGTGAATTTGTATGCTTAAGAGTTAATATTTAATGAGAACTAAATGGAAAAGGTCACGTACACATTTTACAGGATTCTTCTACCTAGCGAAATTCCTTTTCACCAGTATTCACCACAAGAACATTTCCCATCTTGAAAATGATGGAATCTGCTGGCATCCCTAACTACTATTTCTCGCTTAGTAACCATGGCTATCAACTTAATCGTGTTGTGACAGTCACTGCAAATTCTGTGGCTCTGGACGAGATGCAATGGTGTTGAATACGAGGTGTTAATCAATCCAAAAGAAACTGCCAATTTTTCACTGTGATACAGTTGCAACCGCTCTTCATGTTCATCCACATCAGGAAGCAAAGAGTTTCTCTCCGGGGTATAGCCAAGTTTTGAGATCTCCAGCATCAGTTCGTTCAGTTTCTCATAGATTGCTTTTGTTTGACCATGACTTTTCTCTCCAGAGAGAAAAATGTGTGATTGTTTCTTGATTTCTATCCAAGTGCATGCAGGCAACATTCTCAAACCCTTTCTTCTCAAGGTGTTTAAAACAGCAGCAGCTTCTTCCAACTTTCCCGAACTGTTATATACATTCAAAAGCACAACATAGTTACTAAGCTTTTCTGGTTCCATCCCATAAATTTTCTCAGCTGCAAATTTCCCTAGCACCAAATTCTTGTGGACCCTACAAGCTGTCAACAAAGCAGCCCACATGTTCACGGTTGGATAAAAGGGACAATCTCTTATTAACGCAAATGCTTCATCCAAAAGCCCTTCCCTACCTAATAATTCAATCATACATGCATAGTGCATAGCTCGAGGCTTCACCTTGTGGTCCTTACTCATAGATTCAAATATTTCCCATCCGTAGTCTGATAAGCCTGAATAGCTACAAGCAGATAAAACTGAAAGAAAGGTCACATGATTCGGCGCCATTCCTTCATGAATCATCCGCTCAAACAACTCAACTGCCTCAATTCCCCGACCATGGTTGCCATATCCTGCAATTATGGCATTCCAGGATATGACATTCTTGTGGGGCATCTTCTCGAAAACATTTCGAGCTTCTTCGATTCTTCCCCATTTGCTGTAGAAGTCCACAAGTGCTGTGTTAGCCACAACATCTAACCCAAAACCATGACGGACCAATCCTGCATGAGCTTGTTTGGCATGTTCTAGTGATCCTAACCTTGCACAAACTCTTATTATTATTGAAAATGTGAAGTGGTCCATTTTAACGCCAGAATCTTGCATTTCATAGTACATACTCAAAGCTTCCTCGCTATTACCATGGAGGGCATAACCTGCAATGATGGAATTCCACCCTACAGTTGTTTTTGTTGGCATCTCATCAAAAACACGCAGAGCATCATTGATGCTGCCACACTTGCTATACATGTCGATCAAAGCACAAGATACAAAAACGTCTCCAGCTACGGCCATTTTCAAAGCAATGGAATGCAATTGTCTTCCTGGGAAAATAAGTTCCAATCCAGCAGATGCTCGGATCATCGTTGCAAATGTACGAGACCCAGCATCAGAAAATTCCTCCCACATCTTTAAAAACAACCGAAACGCCTCTATGAAGTCTCCAGAGTCCACAAGGCCGCCAATGATTGTGTTCCAGGAAACAAAGTTCCTTTCAGGCATTTCATCAAATAATAAACGCGCATCAATCATCATCTTGCATTTCACATGCATCAACAAGACCCTGTTCCTCAAATACTGATCCGGCTCAAACCCACTATTAATCATATGATTGAACACCTTCTTCACCCCTCGTATTGATTTCAACCCAATGCAAGCATTCACTAGTGCATCATACGTGCTACTACCTACATCATGATCACCTTCACATTCCAATAATTCAAACAATTCAAGAGCCTCTCTGTACCTCTTACATAAAACTAGCTTCTCAATCTGACTAACAAGTCTTGAACTAAAATATCTGGACTGGGTTTCTTCAAAATTACTTTTTTTCTTCATCTCGTGGTCAATTTTGGAAGGCTTGGGCATGGGTTTTGGTTGTAACCCTGGTTCAACAAAGGAACATTTGATCCGAGATAATGGGATCCTCCATTTTCCTCTATTAAATAATAAAAACCCAGAAAAGAAAGATCTTTCCTGAAAATTTTCAGAATCCGTGAGCAAATATGGAAATCTACAACAACTTTGAATCTTATCAACGGACATATTTTGATATCGTGATGGTGGGACGTCCATGCTCAGTAATTTTTACAGATCAACAACTACAATTATACTAACAGATACAACAAAGCCTTTGAATGAATCATACCTTAAAAAGCTGAGAAAATTAATGTATCTTTGGAGGCTCTGGTTAAGAAAGATGTTTGACATAGACTGGGAGGCTTGTGATATCTG
The DNA here is from genome assembly GCA_020205555.1 of Panax stipuleanatus. NCBI lineage: Eukaryota > Viridiplantae > Streptophyta > Magnoliopsida > Apiales > Araliaceae > Panax > Panax stipuleanatus. The sequence continues at coordinate 120,951,753 of CM035119.1, read as the reverse complement.
AAGTTCCGCCAATGGATCTTTCTGGGCGATACCTACGATGTAGGTGAGAGTTACTTCAACCAAATTCTTAGGCGGCTGTTGCCCTCTCACTCCTATTCAGATACTTTAAAATATAACAATTGTAAAAATTTCAATAAAATAAGTTCATATTATTTTTAAAATTTTAGAAAAACAGAAATCAAATAAAACTATTTTTGAGAAACATAGAACATCGTTAAAGAATTCTTAAGAATAAATAATTTGATTCATTCAACCATAATAATAGTAATTTTGATATTTGAAAATTGAGTTAACCTATATTAAATCTATAACTATTTGTGTCAAAGGCGCATAATTTATATTAAAAATAAATTATGTGGCTTTAGTTTTAAATAATTTTAGGTGCCTCAAATTTTTAATAAAATCATAATCATATTGTATAGTCCAATGAGTAATGCTAAAGGTTTCATTTTTTTGGGTATAAATTGTGTTCAAATAATTTGACATTGAATTAGATAAATGTATTTTATTACATAGTTAGTACATGAGCGGTGTTTGTTTAGAGCTGAATGGCTGAATCGATCCGTCATTTAATGCGTTTGTTTTGAATAATAATAGTATGAATGACTGAATCTATCAGAATTTTGGGCTGAATGACTAAGTGTAATTTTTTTTGTTGAAGAGGTTGAATGACTGTTGAATGAAGTATTTTATATTTTATTTTATTTTTACAATATTTACTATTATATTAAGTAAAATTAAATAAATTTACAATAATTTTAAAATTTTTTAAAAGGGTAAAAATATGTTATTTAGATGTTTCACATGTCAATTTTCAAATTTTTTTCATTCAGTATTCAGAATTATGCTTCATTCAGATTACTTAAACAGTCAGAACTATTTCATTCAATTTTATCAAACACTCTCAATAAATATGATGTTTACACGTCATAGAAGACAGAAAATTCAAAACCTTTAACCATAATTCAAAACCAAACAAAACCCATTTTTTGTCAGCCTAGTTCCGTAAAGCAAAAATTTAGTTGTATAGTTTTTCTTGTTAAATTTACATTATTATAGAAAGTAAAAGAGGAATTTTATGTACACAAACTTACATAAAAAAATTATGCATGAACAGTATAAAATAATAATAATAATAATAAAAGGAGAAATATTTGAAGTGACACCTATCATTTTGATTTTTAACACATCTTATTATTAGTATGCATTAGATGAGTACCATCATTTGTGCACAATTTTTTTTATCAACAATATTACTATCACATAAAAATTTTCACATAACTCTCACATACACACATACAGAATATCGGCCCCTGCCTGACATGCGGGACTCACATTTTGTATGTGTGTGTATATGAAAGTTTATATGTTGTGAGAGTAGCATTATTTTTTTTTATATACACAAATATACTCCCTCTGTCCCCAAAGTAATGATTAAAGGTATAATTTTTTTGTCTCTAAAAGAATAAGATAAATTATATGAAGTGAAGGATAAAAAAGTAAAAGTACTTTTACTTTTTTATACTAATAGACTCCATTAAATTGACATATTTATCCTTCACTTCATATAATTTATCTTATTCTTTTAGAGACAAAAAAATTATACCTTTAATCATTACTTTGGGGACAGAGGGAGTATATTTGTGTATATAAAAAAAAATAATGGTACTCTCACAACATACAAACTTTCACATAAACTCTCACATACACACACATACAAAATGTGGGTTCTGCATGTCAAGCAGGGGCCGACATTACTTAAGACTTTCGCTTCATCTAATATCATTTCATTGGAATATTGGTCTGAATTTTCTTATTAAATTTTAATCTTTTCATGTTGGGATACTATTCATACGGTACTATTCATGAGTATTATTCACAACCAAATTAAGTTTTCTTTTCTTTGTCCAAGTTATCTTTTATGAATCTTATTCTTAAAATTGGATTCATGTTTTGGTCTTCATGTTGACAATTTGGACATTGTTGAACTCTGGATAAATTGAATTATAAATTTTTAATATTTATCTTTGATCTCACTGGATTCATTTTTTATATCATCGTCATAATTCTCAGACTTAAATTATGGTAAAAAATATCTTTGGCCCATAGTAGATGAACTGTTGATTGATATCTTTGGCTCGTAGTGCAAAGATGGACAGGTGCATGGCATGATCATGACCACTAGTGATACAAACGATTATCTTTGGCCTGTAGTGCATAGATAACTCGTTGATTGGAAATAATTAATTGATTGGTTTACAGGGATAAAATATTGATGATGAACTTTTAAATCATATAAGATAGTAGACATCATGCTCTACTTGACTCTTTTAATGGATTGTTATTTCCGCAGCAGTTGTTGATCCAAAACTTGTTGTCTATTGTATTCTATCAGATTTTTGTCTGTTGAGGACTAAAGATAATTTGTTCTACATTATCTTAGTCATAATATTCTTTACTGGGCTAATTGAGCTCACCCTTTTCCTTTTGGTTCCATTGTTCTTCTCAGGAAGCGAGAGTGTAGCTGGGACTAGTCGAAAAGTGGAGTAATGGTCCAAGATGGTTACTATAGTAGTCCTCACTATTCTATAAAATAGTGTGACAATAATTATAATGAAGACTTTATTTGAGTTTGGATATTGTCTATAAGACAATATATGTATTAAAACTCACAGGTTATGTTTTTTCGTATTTGCACGACAGTTTAATAGTTGTACACAAAAAGTTTATATTTGAATTCTGTATCATATATTTGGCGATTCAAAATGAGTTGTGTGAACATATTTTGGGGCCGTCACAGTCTTCTTATAAGTTAACCGCTTTATAAACTATATTATATAAATTATGTCGTTTATATTATAAATAATAATTCAAATTGTTCCAAAATAATAAAACAATAAGTTATTATAAAGTTTTTTAGGATCATAAATAGTATTTTGGTTTTAGTTAAATTCTATATTTAATTTTTTTTATAGTAGTTAATAAAATAAAATTAGGAGGAGAATAATTTGTTGTATGATATATCATTATTAAATATATAATCAATACTAATTATATATTTAACAATAATCTGTATGTATTTTAATTTAGGATCATGAAAATCAATATTAGTAAAAGACTTTTATAAGAAATAAAATTGTTATAAAATAATAAGTTACTCTAAAGTTTTCCAGGATCATAAATAGTATTTTGGTTCTAATTAAACTCTTGATTTAAAAAGTGTTTTAGTAGTAGTTAATAAAATAAAATCAGAAAACTTTAAAAAGTATTTTAGTAACAGTTAAATTTTAGTCTCGTACTAAATAACAAGGACAAACAAATTTTAATTTTGTCTTATTATATACTTCATTCGTCCATTAATATAAGTTCTTTTAGAGTTGTGCACAAGTATTAAGAAAATAATTATATAACATTAAATATAATATCAATTGCCTATATTGTCCTTGTATTGAAAAAAAGAGTGTTATTTATTGAGCAAAAAATAGTGAGAGAATCAAAGTTATATTTAATACTTGGAATAATATTGAAAACTAAATAATTATTGCTCACTTGAACTTCTCAAACGACATATATTAAGAGATAAAAACACTTCTTTAAAATGATTTATATTAAGGAACGGAGAGAGTATGTATATAGATCGAGACTCATTATGACACATGAGAGCTGCCATGAAGAGAGCATTGACTGGTCTGTAGGGTTTTCGGCACATAAACGCAGCGAAAATTAAAAATTTTCCGAAACCCTAAAACAGGATCCATGCGAAAACATATTAATTCAGAGGTTAAGATATGTTTTACCGATTATTCAAGCCTGAAAGGAGACGATGGAGATTCTGGAACTGCTTCGAATCCTCAACGCAATCCAACGGAACTGCGCCTCTACGGTATCCACACGAACGTCCCGCGAATCGTCACACGATCTGCAGCAAGGAAAGCTGCGGTACTAGCCGCCAAGGATCTGGACTTTTCAAAATTTTTCTCTCTAGTCTCTCTCTAAGAGCGGCTAGGGTTTTGATATCGATAATCCCCTAAACGGCTGATATATCATATATATATAGCAGTTAAAGGAATTAACCAAAACCTAATCCAATTAGAAAAATAAAATCCGAATTTATATATATATATATATATATATTATATTTTAATTAAGTCTTACTTAATTAATATACATATATATATATATACAAATTATCCTATTAATTTAAATTCATAATTTAAATACTATCAATCATATTGATATATTTAAATCCATACAATTTAAATTAATTCCCTTTTAATTACGTTCTAAGTGTGTGACCCTATAGGTTATTATTATGTTGGCAATAATTTTAAAATCATATTATAAAATTATAAACAGTGAGCGGCATCTAGTAATGCATCACTGCTACCCAAATAATAATAAGATCGGTGATTCGATACAACCTTTTTGTGACCAATGTTTCAATGTAATTTAATCCTTTTAACCTTGACATCCTAGATTAAACTCGAGGCATGGAATGTGTCATCCTCTTCATAATTTAATCTGAGTTTTCTTGATCGATGAGTAGACTATATGAAATAAATCACTATTTGAGCATGGCCATGCATTTCATAGTCCTACTCAATCAAGAGGTCTATGGATATCACCCCTAATATATAGGAGGGTTAAATTCCATCTAGATCACTCATATTCCTCACACGATTCATAATGTACCCAATAATCACCTTTATCGTCCACCCTATTAAAGGTGGCCTTTGATGATATCAAAGTACATAAATTCTCGTGTAGTAATATAGTGATTTCAGGTCGGAGGATCATTACATCATTGTCACTATGAGAATTGCTTATGACACTTTGCATAATGCTCCACGTAGAATTCTCATGGTGGGTCTGTCCAGTACATTGTTCTCTAACATGTACCTATGCATTGACTCAATATCTCATATATTTATGACCAATGAGATTTGGCCATCAGTCAATCCACATACTACTCTCAATGTATCATTGTTGTCCCATTAACAATGACACTCGACTAGGGACATTTAAGAGTAATGATACTAATTGTAATTATATGATCTCATGTTCAAGTCACATACTTGAAGCCATATAATTTGTATCACTATTCTAAGGACTTTTATTATGTTAACATTTATATAACGCAGTAAATAAAACCATAATAAAATAATTCATTTATTCAATCAAATATAATATCAAAAATGTTTAAGCAATTACATCAAAGAATTAGCCTCTAGGGCATAAACTCTAACATGGTCAACATCTTCTAATTTTCATCACAATTTTTTAGGGAGGGGGTTAATTGTTTGTTGTTAAGCATTACTATCTCCATTCCATAATAATAATCGTTTTAACTTTATGCACGTAAATTAAGAAAGTCATTTAATAATTAAAATTTATATAAAATTTCATCACTATTCATTTATGGGAAGTTGAAAACTACTAATACAAGAGATAAAATTTATTGGGACAATGAGAGAAGTTATGGGTGATATATGAAAGTAAATAATTTATTCTCCTAAAAAATTGTAAACGACAAATAAATTAGAACAATTTTTTCCTTCTAAAAAGTCAATTATTATAGATGGAGGTAGTATTTATTTTTTTAATAAGAATAAATGTATCTATTATCTATCTATACCAATCTATACCAAACCAAATATCGAGTCATTATTTAGCAAAAAAAAAATATCAAGTCAATTTGGTTTGTCTTTAGTCAACTTAGAAATCTAGATTTGGTGACTCGGTAACCCAAAATTTTTTTTGGGCAAAACTAAGGAAAATCTCATTGTAGTTGACACGTTTTATTTATTACACTGTTAAACTTTTAAAAATTTAAATTACCCCATTGAACTAATTAAAATTTTGAAATTACACCATTCCATTAATAAGATTGGACATCCGTCAAGTTGGCTCAGATTTTTTCAGGCAAAACTAAGAAAAACCCTCTATAGTTGACATATTTTACTTATTACACCATTAAACTTTTAAAAATTTAAATTACCCAATTAAACTAATTTATATTTTGAAATTACAACATTCCATTAATAAGATTAGACGTCCGTCAAATTGACTCAGATTTTTTCAGATGTGGCTAGTGAAAATAGAAAAGAAAATGACATGTCATTCCTACGTGGATTAGACAGTAAAATCAACTCATCTCCTAAGCACGTCTCCAAAGCCTAAATAAAATACGCAGGGAGCAAAATCTACCAAGTGTAGAAGAAGGCGGTGGCGCAAGGTGAGGCAACGGTGGAGGCTCCATGTGGCAGTGGTGGCGGCGAAGATAATGGAGACTCATTGTGGTGGTGGCAATGTTGGAGGTTCCTTATGGTTGCGGTAGCTTCTTTGGTGTTGAAGCTTTTAACGACGGTGTTGGGTGCGCTGCTAGCTAGTTCACTTATTCTCCACTTTTTTTTTTAATCTAGCTATGCGTGTTGATATTGCAGCGGGGTTGGTGTTAGTAATTAGGCAAATAAAGGCTGATTTGGGGTGTTGGGGGTTGATAATGGGGATATGTTTTGGTAAATAGAATTCAGTTTTTGATAGAGGCGACTAGGGTTGTAGAAGTTGTGATTGAAAATGGTAGGCGGAGGAGGATCGAGAAGAGAATTTGTAAAATGGAGAAGAAAAATACTTATTAAAGTAGTTAGGGTTCTAAACCCCTTATCTGATTTGTCTATAAAAATGGAGGTGTATATACTTTCAAATTGTATAAAATCTATCAAATTAATGATGTACTTTAAACAAATTGAATATCAAGAAAAAGAATCAAATTTGAGTATATTTAATTTTGCTAAATAACATCATTAATTTCATCAATTTGATAAATTTGAAGCAGAAATTATGGGGAAATTATGGTTGGTTTGTAAATTTTAAGCACAAATCTAGCCACGTCTGAAAAAATCTGAGTCAATTTGACGCCCATCCAAACTTATTAACGGAATGGTATAATTTCAAAATTTTAATTAGTTCAATGGGATAATTTCAATTTTTAAAAGTTTAATGGTGTAATAAGTAAAATGTGCCAACTATAATAGGGTTTTCCTTAGTTTTGTCTGAATTAATCTGAGCCAATTTGACGAACGTCAAATTTTATTAACGGAATGGTGAAATTTCAAAATTTTAATTAGTTGAGTAGGGTAATTTGAATTTTTAAATTTTTAATAGTGTAATAAGTAAAACGTGCCAACTACAGGAGGATTTTCCTTAGTTTTGCCTTTTTTTGTCATAAATTTTGGTATTCTCAAAAGTCAATTCAAAAGCTCAAAAATTATGTTTTTTTACACAAAATTTTAGTACACATTTATTATTAAAGATTCAATATATCATTTATCACTAAAAATTGAGTAAATATAAAAATAAAAAAATAAAGAAGAAGTTTTTGGTCTATAAAGTCACCAAATTTGAAATGTTGAATTGACTCGAGATCAACTAAAATGTCGTTTAAAAATGTCATATTTAAAATTTATCTGATAAGTCGTTTTTATGTTTTTCGTCTTTTGTATGGGATATTAATCTTGTTAAACATAATTAATCTACCTTATATGTTTCATTGCAGAATTTATTGTTCTAATTTATGTGAATTTAGATAATTCATTTGTTTTTGGTAAAAGATCAATAATAACGTTGAATATAGAGAATATTACACCTGCCTCGAGCAAACTTCACAAAATATGTAGGGACCTTAACTATTTGGTGGGGGCTAGTTGCACCCCTTACTTTCCAATTCACACCCCATAGTTCGCCAAAAAAACCCTAGGCTAATAAACACCCCATGGTGCGAACATTTGCTCAACTACCTCCTTCCCCACTATTCTTCTTTCTTGCTTTCTATTTCCTCTCTCTCCCCCACTACCACCACATTGTATCAATGGACGACGAGGATTACCAGGTCGATCCAGACTATGGAGATCAACCAGAGGATGTTGGTATTTGGCTACATAAACGGGTAAGGATGGATCTTATTCCAGATTGTCCAATCTCTCCAGTCTAAAAAATTTGGTCTGATCATCACCATGCTAGTGCCTCAGGATGGAGAGAGTTGTTTTCTTCAAGAATGGAGAAGTTCAAGATGCTTACCTCTTCCACCAATTGGGAAACAGCAACTGTTGAGTTCATCGATTGATGCAAGTGTTTAGTTCTTAGTTATTAGCTTACTTTTGTTGTTGAATGCTTAGGCTTTAATGCTCAGTTCATGTAAAAACTTAGTTCCCAGTTCATGTAAAGGGTTTTTCCTCTATTTTTGTAGTTCTACTGTGTTTGGGGTGTCTTTGTTTTTTTAAAAAAAATACGAAAAAGGAGTGTACTCAGAATCATATGATTTTTAATGGGGGTTTTTAACTATGGGGTGTGAATAGAAAAATGAGGTGTGCAACTAGCCCCCACCTAACTATTTTACAATACACACATAAAGTCTAACTTAATAAAATCCGATGTTAAAGGGTCTAAAACAGATTGATAAGTACTCCATTTGTGCTAAATTAATTAGAGATACATTTTTTTGTCCTTTCTAAATTAAGAGATATATTTTCATTTTAAGACTATAAAGTGACATGATATTCCTAATTCACCATTATTTTTACTATTTTTTTTGATATATTCAACTTAATATTTTTGCATTTGACAAGAATGGATCCCAAGACCTCATGCACCCAAGGCTTATGAGTAATTATTTTTCTACTATTATTTTCAATATCAAACTACCGCAACTGAATTCCTAACTAATAATAAGGCTATATTTGAAAGCCTAAAAGTATACTTAAAAGTCGTCGTTTTATAAATGTATTTATAATTTTAGAATGACGGGAGTGGGAAATTTGAGCAGCAAAGAAATAAGTTGAGATGAGTCAGTTAAGCATTACATATTGTCCCAATGGTTATGTAAGGCTAGCTAATGGGTATCAATGACCGAATTTTTAATTTATCTTTTTTTTGAAAAAAAATAATTAGCGACGGATGCGGTCACAGACACATGGTGTCACGTCAGTAGATGTTAGCGAGCTGCTGACATGGATCAACGATGGATGGCGGTCGCTATATTCGCGGTCGCTATTGGGTTTTCATCGACCAGATTACGTGCGAGGAATATTAACGATCGGGAGCGGTCACTAATACCTATGTAGCTAACGATTTCGGACGCTGATAGGCTTTTTTATTGTAGTGGGTCAGAGTATATATATCAAGCAATAGAGCTAAGAGATTCATCACGCAGTCGTGAAGAACCAAAAGTAAGTAACGAGTGTTCTGCCTTTACCTTGGTTGAATGCATGCCCATCCTATAGCTCCCAAAAAATTATTCCTAATCAGGGTCATTCCTAATATTTTGGTCGAAAAATGAAAACAACACCCTTTTTAAAACATTATATTCATAAAAAAGTAAAATAAATAAATAAAAAGTACAAGTTGTATCTAAAAGAGTGTCTTTCAAGAATTTAAAGCATAATAGTTCGACTATGTTGGATCTTGGGTCTCCAAATGGGGCGCCCATGGAGGGTGCGACCTATTTGGGTTAATTAACAGATTATCGGCCAATTGACAAGGTTAATAGAGTCATTCATTAATTTGAACGGGGATTGACTGAACATGGGGGAAAAGTTGGAGAGTGGTTCAACCACTTCCGTATTAAATACCCATACCTTCTCAGTTGATCGATACACATGCAATTCATTCAGTTTGGCCAAAGTACAAAGCGCTCCCAAATACAGACCAAACCCAAATTGTTATGAACCGTGAGATAGTGTCCAGTTCTCGATTATAGTTCAGAGACGCTGTTCGGTTTCAGGAATAGCAGAAGATTTTCCGCATCAAAGGTTTAATCACACTTCAAGAAGTATGCCTTTGATTCTCCTATTATTTGTAAATATATGAAATAGCATGCGTATAAAATCCCTACATCGGTATCTGAGCATGGTTTAACGATCTAATGTATGCTATGTATGTTATATTTACACTTTATTCCATGATTGCATGTTTAAAAAGCTTGAAAACATCATTAATGATAATCTTAGTTACACTAAATGTTAGGGGCTAATATTATATTATATTGTAGCCCAAACACAGTATATATGATATGAAAATTTTGGGTTTAATTGGATATGTAATTTAAAATTAATTTGAAACCCTAGTTTGCAAACAGTCTACTTTGAACAGCCATAACTTTTTTTTGTGAATGTCTGTTTTGAATGATTTTGGTATGTATGCGTATTATATCTTATAAGCTTTCCAACGATATATTATACGCTTAAATCGGACTAATATAGGTTGAGTTATGACCTCTCAAAATTTGGGTCGCGAAATGAAAATTCTGAAAACTTCTGGTGGGTGTAGGTTGAAGATGAAGCACAATCCCACTCTCAGTGTACGTCTCAACCCCATCATGGAACCTCCAAAAATAGTGGTTGAGCATACCAAGATGATCAGGGGACCCAATCGATCACAACCATGCAAGCCACGTAGCGAAATAATGGTCGGAAGGCGGCGCGTGTAAGCCACGCATGCTAGACCGTTAGGAAGCTCATGCGCGTTCGCGCATCGTGCGGTTGCATTAGGCAGCTAGCGCATGTAGCGCATGCGTTAGTATATTAGTCTACCTGGTTCGACCCACTGCTGTGACGCCCCCAAATTCGGACCGCCACTGGTCTCTCAAATTCGGTTCATCACGTTCTAATAATAATATAATAATAACTAAAATCATACAATCACAGCGGATAATCTAGAATAATATACAATGATTTATTATATTTATTCCCCCAAGTCTCGCAACCTACAGTACTTAATAGATTACATAATAATATCAAATAACTACTTATTACATAATCTAACTTAAGCTTAAACATAGTTCAAAATCAGTCTTAATACATCATCTTAATAGACATAATACAATATCATAATATTTAGAACGTAAAAGGGGCTAGCTAGTCAGTAGCCTTGCCCTTGCCCTTATCGACTCTCAAAGGTCCACTCTGCTCTGCCTTAACTGAAAATATTTTTAGGGAAAGCAAGAATGAGCAACAAGTTTGCTCAGCAAGTAATATAACAATAAGGGTGAGTAATATAGCTCTCGAACCTCAAAAGGTACAACAGGATATGATAGTTCAAGGATAACAAGAATATCAACAGTTCTCATTAACAGTCGCTAAGGACGGAAAAATATCAATATGATTCAATGCTAAATCAATTTAAGATTTCAAGATAATTGAATACTGAGTAGTCACTAAGGACTATGAACTTCTACTAGAATTAACAGTAATACACTGATAATCCAACAAAAATAAGTGCAACAGGTGATCAGCCTAAAGTACCCTATATTATGCATAACATTCAATCGTACTCAAGTGCGCACGTCGGTCTCCTGACAAATTATATTTCCCTTCAAAGAAGGTTGTTCATCTCAGTCAATATAAGACTCTGCACCAATCAATTGGTTTGGATAGCTTTCTAATTATGATATCAGTCTAGCCGAATCAAATGGCATAGACCACTCTTTCAAGGTATATAAGAACAATCATAAGTTCAAACTCAAGATTTAAAGCTCGAAGAATATAAATCGACTTTTATCTTATCCATGAAGTATATACTTATAATACATGAATTGCAACTTCAAAAGTTTACTTGTACGACAATAATAGCACAAGCTTAATGAACGCTCAATAAAGAGTAGGGTTAGGAACTTGCCTTGAGCGACTTTACCAAAGTATAGCTTATCAACACTTTTCGAATCCTAACATAATATAGTTATGTGTATAGGATATTCATTAGTTACGTATACTCATACATGATATGTAAGTTTAAACGTATGCATAAACGTCTAACTTAGTTGTATACTCATTACATACTCCATTACTCACCTTGCGTTCTTATAGCACAAAAATCAGTTTATAAGTCACCATGAAGTCAAATAACATAGTTTCTAATCATTGCTTTATAGTTTGCAAATACCTTTTGGACTTAATATTTAAAAGTTTATAATCACTCATTAAACATTTAATTCTATCATTTAGCATGCTTCTTAACACATTTGGACAGTATACTGGTCATATAATACAGGTTAAGGTAACAATATAAGCATGCCTTAAATCTCAGTTTACAAACAGAATGCAGAACTTACTGCAGAGTGGCGCAGCTGAGCCCTAGTTAGGCTTAGGGAAGGCGCAGCTACGCTGTCCTCTAGCCTGACCAGAATTGAGCTTTTGCTCTACCTGGATCCGTCACATGATAACAACACATAGCATATTTGCATGTAAAGGGTCTCGCATGTTTTTACAGTGATCTTACACTTATCCTTGGCATGTTATGGTTTTAACTTAGGATTTCAAATGAGCTAAGGCCAATCAAGATCATGAAATTACAAAGGCTACAATGTCCGCCATGCATACATGGGAGGTTGTCATGAAATCAATTTGTATGAATGCTTACATAGGTTCTCATCTTATACGCATAACTAGTATCAATTATTTCCTCAAAATATCTCTAACTCATTCTTGAGTAACTTTCAATGTGTTTAACCAAAATGAGCATTTATATGTAATATGCGTGGTCACATAATATAAATCACATATGTTCTAATTCCAGAATATACACCACATCATGTTTATTAGATTATAACACATCCAAGTTTGTTTTGAAAAGTTATTTTAAACCAAATGGAATTACATCTTAGTACAGGCATATAATCTTGAATCACATCTCATACGTAGCTAGATCATATATTCATGTTTACCAAAATCAGAACATAAAGTTCATTAGTTTCACCAAGGTCCATTTTCAAAACTATCATTTTCTTTAGTTCATGCATACTAACACCAACCCACTCATTCATGCTATGCCAAGGAACCTAAATCCTTATGTTAAACTTATTTCCTTGCATGTTCAAGTCATATCAGTATGCTAGAATTAACCAGATTGAAAACAGAAGTTAGAAACTGGTGCAGGGGACTAGCACAGCTGCGCTGCGCCCCAGTTCACAACTGGCCCAGCTGTGCCGTTGCCTGAACTGAACTGAAAGGCTTTGCTTCGGCAGAATGCAAGCCAAACTTCAAATTTTCTTCACGAAATTAATTGTAATCATGCCACATTGTATACTAATATGATACTAACGTAGATAATAGCTAACAAACATATCCCAATCAACTTTTCACAAAAAACCAAGTAAAATTTCTATGATTTACCAAAGTTTGAAATTAATTATTCAAACAAGAATTTTACCTTCTATTAAGCTTAGTTTGCTTAGTTTCTACTTTCTGCAATTGCTGGACTCCTCTTTAAACAACAAACACTCACACTCTAATTCTTGAAATTCACAGACAATTCTCAGCAACATGAAAATGAAATTGAAGCTGCTATTTATAGAGGAATGAGTGACTAGCTAATGAGTTTATACTAAGATTTGAATCCAGAATGTAGAAGAAGAAGACAATGGATATTAAAGGGTTGCTCAACCACCCTTCCTCAGCCATATGCTTAGCCATCATCTCCTAGTTTATAGCTATTGTGCAAGGCTTAGCAGATCACGTAAAGAAAACATAGGTTACTATTTGGTAACTGAAATGGGACAAGGCTTCTAAATACCCAGCCTTAGTCCAATGTAGTTATCTTTAATTCCCCTTTTGGTTCTCTCATGTAATTTTAATGCATAACATTACTAGAATGTTTTTATAAAAATATCAATTTTATAACAAAACAAGTACTTCCCACGATATAATGGGCTCATTACTCTAAATTTAAAAGAACAAGTATATTTAATTTGAGTAATAATAGGAGTTTTAAATTTTATATATCAAATGATACTTTTGACCTAACTAATCACAACAAATGAATTTTTAAAAATTTGATAATTTGATATATTTAGATTTGTTCGAAACAAAATATTAAGCAAATAAATATATTCACTATTCTATTTTCCAAATCGAGTTCGGATATCTCTTGTTTGATGATCAATTAAGATTTATTTATTTATTTAAATATTTGATTGTTCGAACCATTTGATTGTTTTTCCCACTAATATTCATGAATAATAAACAAACAGAAGTTTAATTCCAAAAAAAACATCAATGGGCTGCTGTGTTTCCAACTGTTGTTTCTTTACTTCACCATAAGGATAGTTATTGTTGGACTTTTTCTAATGATGTTGTATTTACTGTAAGCCAATTTTCTAGCTAGCTAGCGTCAGTTTTACAAAAATCAGTACCTTGGAATTTCGTTTTAATGTAAAGTTATGGAGATCGGATATTCCCCCGAAAATTCACTTATTTGTTTGGAAAATTGTTAAAGATGGTTTTTAACCCTAAAGTGGGGGGTTTGATTCTCCGAATAGAAATTTGATGTAATGTAACGGTCTACGTAATGCTATAGAGTTGTAATGTAATGATAATAGAGTTGTAACTTATTGCATTATGAACGTAATGGGCAATACATCGATTGGAGAATGTAATGAAAAGTTTAAAATTTTATGTAATAACATTACGCCTGTAAGGGGCTAATAAATGTAATAGGTGAACCAAACATAATAAATACAGTATCATATTAATATAATAGCCCATTACATTATAGAGTTATTATATTGATTTAATGCCAACCAAACGCCTATGGAAAGAGAGTCAAGTTCTTACCGGATGTTTCACCTTTATGTACTATACTCCACCATTAATATATTGAAATTGTTACTCATGTTTTTACATTGCGAATTTTCAAGAGCAGTCTGGTTTGGGAGTGATTTGGGTTTTCATACTATCTTTTCGCTTAATGGTTCAGTTTCCACTAGTGTTTACAATCCATTTGGCAGCTTAAGTACCGTCAAACGACTTAAGGATGAAGTTGATACCAACTAATTCACCTTAAGTTTATATAGTTTTTTATTACATTCGGTATAAAAAATATTGCATTAATCATTGCAATAACAAGGTATAGAACTAATTATCAATGTAATTTTTTCTATTTCAAATACAATAATAAGCTATAGAACTTGATAATGCAAAGTTGGTGTCAACTTCACCCTAACCAAAGCCTAACTGTATCCTGATTTATGTGTTATAGCCATCTCCATTTCATGGTTATTATTGATGCTATATATATCTTTCTTACAGTACTTCTATGGCAAAATGTTTTACTCTTTGAACACATAAATTTAATTTGTTTGGACAACCTTCATTAATTTGCATGTGTGTGGAATGATCTAAAAGTTTATTCATCTCAACTGTTGTGAATCTTGGTTGCAAAAATTTACTCTTGGATATTAATGCACACTTTGTTTGCAGGATTCAGCTGGACTAGGAACATGACCATTCCTGAGCATGGACGAGAGGTTCGACCACCTTGGGCCCCAGATCAGGATGACCCCAAATCGTTTATATATATACACATGTGTGTGCGTGAAATTAAAAATATAAATATATAATAATTTTGAATATTTGATTGAAGATTTTGTCTCTAAAAATACTAGAAGAAGTACCTTTCAAGGAATGTATTCTCATATATTTTGTTGTAGTTTGTAGGGATTTTATACGCATGCTATTTCATATATTTACACATAATAGGATAATCAAAGGCATACCTCTTGAATCGTGATTAAACCTTTGATGCGGAAAACCTCATGCCGTTCCTGAAACCTAACAGCGTCTCCGAGCTACGATCGAGAACGGAACACTATCTCTCGGTTTGTAACAATTTGGGTTTGGTATGTATTTGGGAGCGCTCTGTACTTTGGCCAAACTGAATGAATTGCATGTGTATCGATCAACTGAGAAGGCATATGTATTTAATACGGAAGTGGTTGAACCACTCCCCAACTTTTCCTCACGTTCAGTCAATCCACGTTCAAATTATTGATAATTTGAACGATTCTATTAACCTTATCAATTGAGTAATCTATTAATTAACCCAAATGGGTCGGAACCTACATGGGCGCCCCATTTGGATACCTAAGATCCAACATCTTCCACTCGCCCATTGCGGGGACGATGTAATCCTCATATCTGTCAAAACCAGCTCAAACCAAAATATGTAAACCTCTAACTGTCGAACTGTGCGGCCACTGAGTTCACCTGCAATGTGGGAGCTCTATATCAAACCTGTTAGGGCCAACATAGAGACATCTACTCTTTTAAAGAAAAATAGTATGGGAGCTCTCACGTCGAACTCAATTAGTTCAAGTAGAGGCTACAACCCACAAACTCAGAGTACCCCAGACACATTTGAATTTTCACTCGATTAAGTATCTCTAATCCCTCAGAGAGCCTTACTTAACCACCTTTGGGTCCAAATCCATTTCGTATCTCACTTATTACTATATTGCTATCAAAGTGCTATAGTTGTCGACAATAAGTGCAGAACGAGGTGAAATCAAATTGTCTTTCCTTCGCCCTAATACTAATCAGAAATGAATCAACTGCTTTCCCAGAATCGGTCCTTATAGTTTCATCAATCCTGACCTTAGGAATCGAAACCAAAGTAGCAACATTAATCAATGTCTTTGCAGTAAAGTCAAAGATCACAAAGGGCCCTTGATGTAGGAACAAAAACTTGTCCTACATGATTCACACGGTGAGGAAACAGGGATTCATTCTCTCACCTCCTTTATGTGGTCGCTGAGCACATGTAACTCGCTCACAACATGCTATTCTATAGCCTTGTTGTGTGGACCTTAGAATATTTCAAATTGCTCTCTTATCTAAGCGCCACATTTGAAACTTCGCGTCCAGTTATCATGTCAAGGCAGGCAATCTCATCTTCATGAGCATATGTCCAATGGTCATGCAGTACAGATCTTGGCTCAGTCTCTTCATAAGCGCATAAATCAAATTTTCAGATTGCTCGCTTTCCAAGCGCCAAACCTGAAATATAGTTAGTTATCAATATAGGTTAATATAGATGGTGGGGCATACGATATTCGGTTAATCCAAGTTAACCTCATTTTGGCTCATGTCAAGGTGACATCGTGCTTCATTTTACTCGCTACTAAGCGTCAGTTGATTGCTATCTAAAGCATCAACAGCTCGCTAATCAAAGCGCCAATAAATGAACTTTCTTAATCGTGCTCGTTTTTCAAAGCGCCAAGGGTGATTGCTCGTGTGAGTGAGCTAATCAACCTGTTGACATATATTTAGTGTGTGCATATCCAATATGCATAATAAACTATGTGAATAACTAAAATTTTATCATATGCTCACAACATGCTATTCTATATCTTTGTTGTGCGTACCTTAAAATATTTCAAATTGCTCGCTTATCTAAGCGTCACATTTGAAACTTCACGTCCGGTTATCATGTCAAAGCAGACAATCTCATCTCCATGAGCATATGTCCAATGGTCATGCCGTACAGATCTTGGCTCAGTCTCTTCATAAGCGCCTAACTCGAATTTTTAGATTGCTCGCTTTTCAATCGCCAAACCTGAAACTTTGTATCCGGTTATCAATATAGGTTAATATAGATGGTGGGGCATATTATATTCGGTTAATCCAAGTTAACCTCATCTTGGCTCATGTCAAGGCGACATCGAGCTTAATTTTGCTCGCTATTAAGCGCCAATTGATTGCTATCTAAAGCATCAACAACACGCTACTCAAAGTGCAATTAAATGAACTGTCTCAACCTTGCTCGTTTTTCAAAGTGTCAAGGGTGATTGCTCGTGTGAGTGAGCCAATCAACCCGTTGACATATATTTAGTGTATGCATATCCAATATGCATAATAAACTGTGTGAACAACTAAAATTTTATCATATGCGCTAAAAGAACCAATCATAAGTGGAAACAAATGAATCTCACATAAAGGATAAATATCTCGAAATAATAATGAATATCTCTAATACAAGCTAAATGATGAGTGATATACAAGGAAATAAGAAAGTACATAAAACCCTACGAAGCCTTAATGAACTAACATGCCTACAAAAAATTTCTTTAGGAATTTGCTTCGTCAAGGGATCAGCTACCATAAGTCCAGTGGGCATGTACTCCAATATCACCTCATTATTTGCTATGTTATCTCTGATAAAGTTCATTCTCAAGTCAATGTGCTTTGTCCTGCCGTGATACTTGGGGTCCTTAGTGTAATTTAGGGCCGCCGTGATATCACAGTAAACAGTTACATGATCCGAAGTATGAGAGATGACTCCAAGATCCTCGAAGAATCTCCTCAGCCACATGGCTTCCTTACAGCTGACGTACATGCTACAAACTCAAAATCCATGGTTGAAAGAGCAACACAAGTCTGTTTCTTGCTACACCAAGTAATGGCACCACCATGTAGCAAGAATGCATATCCTGAGGTCGACTTGCGCATCCCCTGGTTACCTCCCTAACTGGCATCGGAGTAACCAATCAAACGCAGCCCCAGTCCTCCATAACACAACATGTTGTCCAAAGTACCTTTTAAATATCGCAAGATCCTTTTGATTCCTTTCCAATGAGCAATCTCAGGGTTTGACTGATACAGACCTAGATAACCGACTGCATATGCTATATCAGGCCGAGTACACACAACTGCATACATTAGCTTTCCAATAGCATTGGCATAATACAGGTAATGGGACATTTTCTTAATTTCTTCGGGAGAAGTAGGGCATTCTTCGAGTCCAATAGCGTCGCTTTTAGTGATAGGAGTGTCTATAGGTTTGCAGTTGTTCATTTGAAATTGCTCAAGAACCTTCTTAAGGTAAGTCTCTTGTGACAAATCAAGAAGCTTTCTTGAGCGATCTCTATAGATCTTAACCCCAAGAATATAAGCTACTTCCCCCATGTCCTTCATCACAAAGTTAGAGGAAAGCTACCGGCCTTTTGGTGGCGACAATCATCTCCTTATCATTCCCAGCTAGAAGGATGTCATCGACATACATAGATAAGATAAGGAATTTATCTTTGGACCATTTGATATATACACAATGGTCTTCCTTGATCATCGTAAACCCATCATTAATGATGGCTCGATGGAATCTCAGATTCCATTATCTGGATGCCTGTTTCAAACCATAGATAGAACTTTTGAGCTTTCATACTTTGCACTCTTGTCCTTCTATGATGAAACCCTATGGCTGATTCATGTATATTTCCTCAGCTAAATCTCCATTGAGAAAAGTTATCTTAACGTCCATTTGATATAACTCCAAATCCAAATGCGCGATAATCGCTAAGATGAGGCAAATTGAGGCAAACTCACAACTGGTGAGAAGGTTTCCTCATAATTAATTCCCTCTTGTTAGATGTAGCCCTTGGCTACAAGACAAACTTTGTACCTTTCAATGGAACCATCCGCCTTGCGTTTGACTTTAAGAACCCATTTGTTCCCAATAGTCTTTCTCCCAGGTGGAAGGTCAAATAAGTCCCAGACTTGATTAGTCCTCATGGACTCCATCTCTACTTCCATTGCAATCATCCAGTTATCTCTCATAGCAGATGATAGGGCATCTCAATAAGATCGAGGTTCCTCATCGTCCTGCGCATCAGCCACAAAGGAATTCCCCTCAATCTCAAAGAGATGACGTGGGATGGTACCCTTTTGACTTCTACGCATTTGAGGAACATGAGACTCCTTATTCGATGGAAGAGAACTGCTCGAAGGCATGTCATTCCCACTTTCTACAGGAGACTGAGGAATAACCTCTTCGGTCTCTACTGTATGAGTTGGGGAGCCTAATCTTCATCCATCTCATAAAAGTTCATCTCCTTGCTCACATCACCTTTGTTAGGGAAATCCATCTCAAGGAAATCTGCATCTCGTGACTCTATCTCAGAACAGTCCCATCATGTTTGTGACGCCCCCAGAATAGGTCCATTCAACCCAACCCATTCTGAGTCGCCAAATACATGGTACAGAATTCAAATACAAACTTTATATCATACGGTCGTGCAAAATACGACCACACAACTGTGAGTGTCAATACAAATATGTAGAAAATATTAAGATTCAAACTAAGTCCTCATTACAATTATTATCACACTATTTATCAAAAATAGTGAGGACTACTACTGCTCTAACTCGGACCATCACTCTGTCCCCCGACTAGTCCCTGCGACATTCTCATTTCCTGAAGAGGACAACAGATGAAAAGGGTGAGCTCAACTAGCTTAGTAAAAAATATTATGACTAAGATAATGAAAAATAAATTATCGTTAGCCCTCAATAAATCAGATAAAATATAATGGACAACCAATCTTAGATCAGTATTCGCAGCGGAAATAACAAATCATTAGAAGAGTTAAGCAGAGAATGAAGTCTACTATCTTCTATGATTTAAAAGTCCATCATCAATATTTTATCCCTGTAACATCAATCAATATACATCTCGAATCAAATATTCATCTTTGCACTACAGGCCAAAGATATTCATTTGTATCATCAGTGGTCATATTCATCTCAACACCTGTCATCTTTGCACTACAGGCCAAAGATATTCATCAGGTAATCATTCATCTTTGCTCTACAGGCCAAAGATATTCAGTAACATCACCTTTTAGGACTGAGAATGATGAAAAATATTTTTTAAAAAAACGAATCCAGTGAGATAAAAGACAAAGACTAAGGATTCGTATTTTAGTATATCCAATTCAAAAATACCTCGTAATAATCAATTATGGAGCAAAATTCAAGAATAGAGCTCAAAACTTGGATACAATCAAAGATAAGAACTTTAACAAGTAATTTGGACATATAGAAGATAATTTAATTTTTCCGTGAATAGTGCCGTATACGTGAATAGTGCCGTATACGTGAATAGTAACCCCCACGGAAAAAGTAAGAATTTCAAAATAAAATCCATGACAATATTTCTGTATAATGATATTGAAAAGAATAACATCATTTACGAAATAAATAACATCCCTTACCTCAAAAAGATAGTACCTCTGACTGGAATATCGGATATAATACCGAAGGAAACTTGCGCTGCATACTAATACTCAAAGTATAGAAATACTCACAAAAATACGCTCGATATTATAGAGAGAGAAAACTTGTGATTCTGGTGTGATTTTCAATTCTAACCTAAACACCCTATTTATAGGAAAAACTTAGGATGCCAAAGGAGACTAAAATAATAAAATAATATATTTTAAAAAAAATTTCCGCCGCCTGGCGGCTAAAAATTTTCCAACAAAAGTGGGGCCCGCCCATAAAATTTTTTTTCTAAAACTTCAATAATTCATAACAAATAGCCCCTTTGTCAGAAAAATACAAATTCTATGTTCTTCCATAGGAAATTTTATTCTCTACAACTTTGCAGAAGAAAGTTTTTCCAAATTCCAAACATAAATTATCCGAAATCCATAAACAGATGATTTCTCACACCAAAATATTGATAAAAATTCATCAGCGCCAATTCCTTCTTTAATATCCACAAAATAAATATTCCCTTATCATATAAATCAATAATTAATTATTCACAGATAATATTACAGAACTACAATATTGACAACCAGGTCGTTCCTAGGAAAGAGGGGGCCTTCCGATATGGACTTCTCCTTACTGGCGCGCAATTAAATAACCCCTCCTAGACAGAACTTTCTTAGACATTGTCAATAATGCTATCTAATAATATTATTCAAATAATATGAATTATTGAGTTGATAAAGTGAAATACTGTGCAGTGACAATTATTGAATCAATAATACCAAAATATCAACTGCAACCATTATTGAATCAATCATAATAAAATATCAATGCAGCAATTATTGAGTCAATAAAATATCAATGCAGCAATTATTGAGTCAATAATATAAAATATCAACGTAGCAATTATTGAGTCAATAATATAAAATATTGAACAGTAATTACTGTAACCATTATTGAGTAATGGCTTCTCACGTAAGACTCAACAATTCGAAATACTGTGCGATACCGTGTGCTACTGTGCAACACCGCATATCACTGTATTTTAACCACCGGGTATTTCAACAGTACTAACAGTAATAACCACGCCGTTATTTTGTAAAAAAGTTATTTCTGTCGCTTTCTATATCCGACAGTTATTCCGTTGTGGGGGCCCACAAATAGCTGCGCCGTCGTACGAATATTCCTCGACAACAAAAATATTCCACGACCAAACGAATATTCCCCGACAACAAGAATATTTTATAACCACTTGCTCATTTTAAAAAATGTTTGCACATTTCACCCATAACTTCCATATTTATCAAATCAACACCTTACTATTTCGAAATAATATATAAAGAAAATTAAATCTTTATTCATAAAAGTTGGGGTCTTACAACCTCCCCTCCTTATGAAATTTCGTCCTCGAAATTGACGTACGTACCTGGTATGTCGAAAAGGTGAGGATACCTCGCTTTCATTTCCGATTCCAACTCCCAGGTCATTTCCTCAATTGCATGGTTTCTCCACAAAACTTTAACTTGAGGTATAATTTTCGAGCGTAGGACATGCTCTTTCCTATCCAAGATCTTGACAGGTACCTCCTCGTACGTTAAATCTTCAGCTATCTCGTCTGGTTCTAACTCAATAATGCGGTTTGGATCCTTCACATATTTACGTAACACGGATATGTGAAACACGTTATGAACACGAGACATGCTTGGAGGTAAAGCGAGTTTATAGGCCACATTTCCTACTCGGTCAAGAATCTCAAATGGACCAATAGATCGTGGATTGAGCTTTCCTCTCTTCCCAAACCTTGTAACTCCTTTCCATGGAGCAACACGTAATAACACATGGTCCCCAACATTAAATTCCACGTCCTTTCGATGAAGATCCGCATAACTCTTTTGTCGATCTTGTGCGGTTTGTATACGTTGTCGAATCATTTGGATCTTTTCTGTAGTCATACGTACTAACTCCGGTCCCAACAATGTTGTTTCACCCACCTCGTTCCAACATACTGGAGAGCGACACTTTCTCCCATACAACGCTTCGAATGGAGCTACGCCTATACTTGCATGATAACTGTTGTTGTAGGAGAATTCCACCAATGGTAAGTACTTATCCCAACTCCCTTTGAAGTCTAGAACACAGAGTCTCAATATATCTTCAAGAGTTTGGATAGTCCTTTCCGATTGTCCGTCTGTTTGAGGATGATAAGCTGAACTGAATCATAAATCCGTGCCCATAGCTTTCTGCAAACTGATCCAAAATCGTGAAGTAAATCTGGGATCATGATCCGAAACTATGGATACTGGCATGCCATGCAATCTCACAATCTCATTCACGTACATATGAGCAAGACGTTCAAGGGAATAAGTCTCTCGTATCAGCAAGAAATGAGCAGACTTGGTTAATCTATCAACAATAACCCAAATCGCATCTAAGCCTTGAGAAACCTTGGGAAGACCCGTAACGAAATCCATCGTAATGTGTTCCCACTTCCATTTCGAAATCTCCAGTGGTTGCAATGGACCCTTCGGTACTTGATGCTCCGCCTTTACACGTTCACAAGTTAAACATCTCGAGATGAACTCCGCAATCTCTCTCTTCATATTGCCCCACCAAAATGTATGTCGAAGATCACGATACATTTTAGTACTCCCAGGATGGATTGCAAACGGTGTGTTGTGTGCCTCCATCATGATTCTATACTTCAAGTCAGAATCATTAGGAACACAAAGTCTGGAGTTGACTCGAAGTATTCCATCTTCATCGATTCTTGCTTCTGGAATTGCACCTTCTTGCACCTTCTTCTTCATCTTTATCAGCTCCGCATCCGTAGCTTGAGCAGCTTTAACTTTATCAATCAAAGCTGGTTCTACGCGTATACTTGACATCATTGCACTTGTTCCCACATATGATCTTCTACTCAACGCGTCAGCTACCACGTTCGCTTTTCCAGGATGGTATTGGATGGTATGATCGTAATCTTTCAACAGCTCAAGCCAACGTCGTTGCCGCATGTTGAGTTCCTTCTGAGTGAAGAAATATTTAAGGCTCTTATGATCCATATAAATCCCCACTTTCTCTCCGTACAAGTAATGTCTCCAGATCTTCAACGCGAAAACGACAGCTGCCAACTCTAGATCATGAGTAGGATAATTCCTCTCATATTCTTTGAGTTGTCACGAGGCATAGGCTATGACTTTCCCATGTTGCATGAGAACACATCCTAACCCTTTGCCCGAAGCATCGCTGTAAATAACAAATCCATCTGAACCAGATGGTATTGTTAGAACAGGTGCCGAAATAAGTCTCCTCTTGAGCTCTTGGAAGCTCTTCTCGCATTCCTCGTCCCAAACGAATTTTGTATCTTTCCGAGTCAACTGAGTTAATGGAGTAGCGATTCGAGAAAATCCCTCTACGAACCTCCGATAGTAACCAGCTAAGCTCAGAAAGCTTCGTACTTCAGTCACCGACTTAGGTTGCTCCCAGCTTTGTATTGCTTCAATCTTCGCCGGGTCAACAGATACTCCACGTTTCGATACCACGTGCCCAAGAAATGCTACTTCCTCAAGCCAGAACTCGCATTTCTTCAGCTTGGCATATAGCTTGTTCTCACGAAGCTTTTGAAGTACCAACTTCAAATGGTGTTCATGATCTTCACGGCTTTTAGAATAGATGAGGATGTCATCAATAAAGACAACAACGAATTGATCCAAATACTCCTTAAATACACGGTTCATCATATCCATGAAAGCAGCAGGAGCATTAGTCAATCCAAAAGACATGACTAAGAACTCATAATGCCCGTATCGTGTTCTGAAAGCAGTCTTTGGAATATCCTCAGTTTTAATCTTCAACTGATGATATCCAGAACGAAGATCGATCTTTGTAAAGAATTGCGCTCCTTGCAACTGGTCGAACAGGTCATCAATACGAGGTAACGGATACCTATTCTTGATGGTGACATGGTTCAACTCCCGATAGTCAATACAAAGTCGCATACTCCCGTCTTTCTTCTTTACGAATAAAACAAGAGCACCCCAAGGAGACGTACTAGGACGAATAAAACCGATGTCTAACAATTCTTGTAATTGGATATTTAACTCCTGAAGTTCAATAGGAGCCATTCGATATGGGGTTTTAGAAATAGGTTTTGTACCGGGCTCAAGGTCAATAAAGAATTCAACTTCACGTTCTGGGGGTAGACCGGGAAGTTCTTCGGAAAATACATCAGGAAACTCATTAACAACGGAAATATCATTCAAATCTGATGTATTCTGGTTTAGATCAGTGACATGAGCTAAGAAAGCTTGACATCCGTTTTTCAATAAACGAATAGCCTTGGGATTTGAAATGATATTGACTGATTTTAGTGGTTTGGTGATTTGGATTCGCACAACAGGTTGATAGGAATATGAAAACTAACAACCTTACGAAAATAATCAATTTTGGCATGGTAAGTGGTTAACCAGTCAATTCCTAAAATCACGTCAAATGCAAGTATTTTCAAAGATATAAGATCAACAAGTAAGGTAAAGGTACCAATCTGAATCAAGCAAGATTTATAAACTGTAGATGTAACGAAGGTTTCTCCTAACAGAGTTTCAACAAATAAGTAAAAGTCTAATTTATCAGAAGTCAAGTTCAAACGTTGAGCACAAGCAGGTGAAATAAAAGAATGGGTAGCACCGGTATCTAACAAGGTGTAAACTTCGCAAGAGTTTATGATCAGCTTACCCGTAATCACCTCGTGTGGATTCCTCGCGTTTTGGGCTGTCACGACAAACGCTCTTTCAGGAATCACCGACTTTGACTTGTCTGCAACCGCCATTGGAATCACCACCCCCACTGAACTTGGTTTCGTAACAGGACAATCTCAAGCTATATGTCCTTCTTTTCCACAGTTATAGCATCCTTTGAATTGTTGTGGGCAGTTTGGGCTGATATGTCCCTCTTTCCCGCATTTATAGCATACGACCGGTGGTCGTTCTCCTCCCCTCGAAACAGTTGATGCTGGTGCTGATGTTGACATCTTCGCGTTCTCATTGTTGTACCTTCTCTTCTTGAAATCTCCTCCCGATTCGCTTCTTCTACTATCATGGCCACGATAACCACCGGAGTGGTTACCGCTTCTGTCATACTTTCCTCCTCGCTGGTTGTCATTGCTCCGATGACTGCTGCCACCGGTACGACCTTGGTTGTGGTCCCTCGGTTGAACATAATCATTATCTCGTTCTAATAACTGGGCCCTGTTTACTACATCCGAATATAGAGAAAATTTATGAGAAATGAAGTATTGACGTATTTCGGGTTTCAAACCTCTTAGAAACATCCGCGTCATACGTTCCTTATTCTCCACCAAATGAGGTGCAAACCTGGACAGCTCCGCGAACTTAGCCTCGTACTGGGATACCGTCATATTATTTTGTTCCAGTCGGATAAACTCTACCTCCTTCATATGACGAATACTTTCAGGAAAGTACTTGTCATTGAACAGTTTCTGGAACGCTTCCCAAGACATTTGGAGTGCGGCAGGCTGGGTACGCTTCACGGATTCCTACCAGTAATCTGCCTCTCCACGGAACATAAACGTGGCGAATGGAACCTTCTGTTCCTACGTGCATCCCAAGACATCAAATATCTTGGTAATTTGCTTAATCCACGTCTCCGCCTTTATCGGATCTGGCTTTCCCAGAAACTCTGGTGGTCCCAATTCTTTGAACTGCTTAGCAGTGACAGCTCGCGTGCTGTTATTATCTCCACCTGTATGTTGCACACGAGTCTCCCTCGTCTGGTTTTGCATAAACTGCAAAAAACTTCTAAACATCTCATCGTTTATCGTCTAACCAGCGTTATTTTCAGGATGAACATTGCCTTCTTGTTGCATGTTCTCCTGGTTAACGATTAAAGGTGTCTCCACGGTCTCATTCACTTCGTTGTTAACGTTCTCAGCTGCCATTCTCAAATACTGCCATAAAACAAGGGTTAATTAAACAAATAACATATCACATATTAACCCTATGCTCCGACTGACCAATTAAATACCACATAAGCTTAGGTAGGACATACTAGTGAAGGATTTACTCGTCTCTCCCCTCCTAGTTCTATTCCCCGATCTCCGCCAGAGATCATATCCTTAAGCTCTGATACCAACTGTGACGCCCCCAGAATAGGTCCATTCAACCCAACCCATTCTGAGTCGCCAAATACATGGTACAGAATTCAAATACAAACTTTATATCATACGGTCGTGCAAAATACGACCACACAACTGTGAGTGTCAATACAAATATGTAGAAAATATTAAGATTCAAACTAAGTCCTCATTACAATTATTATCACACTATTTATCAAAAATAGTGAGGACTACTACTGCTCTAACTCGGACCATCACTCTGTCCCCCGACTAGTCCCTGCGACATTCTCATTTCCTGAAGAGGACAACAGCTGAAAAGGGTGAGCTCAACTAGCTTAGTAAAAAATATTATGACTAAGATAATGGAAAATAAATTATCGTTAGCCCTCAATAAATCAGATAAAATATAATGGACATCCAATCTTAGATCAATATTCGCAGCGGAAATAACAAATCATTAGAAGAGTTAAGCAGAGAATGAAGTCTACTATCTTCTATGATTTAAAAGTCCATCATCAATATTTTATCCCTGTAACATCAATCAATATACATCTCGAATTAAATATTCATCTTTGCACTACAGGCCAAAGATATTCATTTGTATCATCAGTGGTCATATTCATCTCAACACCTGTCATCTTTGCACTACAGGCCAAAGATATTCATCAGGTAATCATTCATCTTTGCTCTACAGGCCAAAGATATTCAGTTACATCACCTTTTAGGACTGAGAATGATGAAAAATATTTTAAAAAAAACGAATCCAGTGAGATAAAAGACAAAGACTAAGGATTCGTATTTTAGTATATCCAATTCAAAAATACATCGTAATAATCAATTATGGAGCAAAATTCAAGAATAGAGCTCAAAACTTGGATACAATCAAAGATAAGAACTTTAACAAGTAATTTGGACATATAGAAGATAATTTAATTTTTCCGTAAATAGTGCCGTATACGTGAATAGTAACCCCCACGAAAAAAGTAAGAATTTCAAAATAAAATCCATGACAATATTTCTGTATAATGATATTGAAAAGAATAACATCATTTACGAAATAAATAACATCCCTTACCTTAAAAAGATAGTACCTCTGACTGGAATATCGAATATAATACCGAAGAAAACTTGCGCTGAATACTAATACTCAAAGTATAGAAATACTCACAAAAATACGCTCGATATTATAGAGAGAGAAAACTTGTGATTTTGGTGTGATTTTCAATTCTAACCTAAGCACCCTATTTATAGAAAAAACTTAGGATGCCAAAGGAGACTAAAATAATAAAATAATATATTTTTAAAAAAATTTCCGCCGCCTGGCGGCTAAAAATTTTCCAACAAAAGTGGGGCCCGCCCATAAAAAAATATATATATATTCCGAAACTTCAATAAGTCATAACAAATAGCCCATTTGTCAGAAAAATACAAATTCTATGTCCTTCCATAGGAAATTTAATTCTCTACAACTTTGCAGAAGAAAGTTTTTCCAAATTCCAAACATAAATTATCCGAAATCCATAAACAGATGATTTCTCACACCAAAATATTGATAAAAATTCATCAGCGCCAATTCCTTCTTTAATATCCACAAAATAAATATTCCCTTATCATATAAATCAATAATTAATTATTCACAGATAATATTACAGAACTACAATATTGACAACCAGGTCGTTCCTAGGAAAGAGGGGGCCTTCCGATAAGGACTTCTCCTTACTGGCGCGCAATTAAATAACCCCTCCTAGACAGAACTTTCTTAGACATTGTCAATAATGTTATCTAATAATATATTCAAATAATATGAATTATTGAGTTGATAATGTGAAATACTGTGCAGTGACAATTATTGAATCAATAATACCAAAATATCAACTGTAGCCATTATTGAATCAATCATAAAAAAATAGCAACGTAGCAATTATTGAGTCAATAAAATATCAATGCAGTAATTATTGAGTCAATAATATAAAATATCAACGTAGCAATTATTGAGTCAATAATATAAAATATTGAACAGTAATTACTGTAACCATTATTGAGTAATGGCTTCTCACGTAAGACTCAATAATTCGAAATACTGTGCGATACCGTGTGCTACTGTGCAACACCGCGTATCATTGTATTTTAACCATCGGGTATTTCAACAGTACTAACGGTAATAACCACGCCGTTATTTTGTAAAAAAGTTATTTCTGTCGCTTTCTATATCCGACAGTTATTCCGTTTGGGGGCCCACAAATAGCTGCGCCGTCGTACGAATATTTCCCGACAACAAGAATATTCCACGACCAAACGAATATTCCCCGACAACAAGAATATTTTATAACCACTTGCTCATTTTAAAAAATGTTTGCACATTTCACCCATAACTTCCATATTTATCAAATCAACACCTTACTATTTCGAAATAATATATAAAGAAAATTAAATCTTTATTCATAAAAGTTGGGGTCTTACAATGTTGCTCTCCAACAAACACATAGCCTTTGGAGTGTTCAAAATATCTTACAAAGATACACTTCTTACCCCTCGGGCCTAACTTCTCATGTTGATGAGAAGTGTTGTGCACGTAAGCAGCTGATCCCCAAGGTCGCATTCCGCCCAATTCGGGCTTTCTGTCGGGCCACATTTTATATGGGGTGGACTGAACTAATTTTGAAGGCACACAATTAAGTATTTATGTCGCAGTCAATAATGCATCACCCCAATAGGAGATAGGAAAATTTGTTTGTGCCATCATAGACCTAACCATGTCTAATAATGTCTGGTTCCTCCTCTCCACCACACCGCTTTGTTGCGGATTTCTAGGGATTTTTAGTTACCTGATTATCCCTTTTTCCTCACAGAGTTCTTTAAACTAATCGAAAAGATACTCGCGGCCTCGGTCAGTTTGAATTGCCTTAACACTTTTATCTAACTGATTATCGACCTCAATCAAATAACGTCTAAAGTAATCTAATGTCTCAGACTTATGAGAGATAAAGAAAGTGTACCCGAAGCGCGTATAGTCATCTATTATTGTGAGAAAATAGGAATATTTGTGCCTTTCTTTCACATTTATAGGGCCACAGATGTCTGAGTGAATGAGCTGCAATGGTGTTTCTGCCCTTGTGGCTTTACCGAATGGTTTTTTAATTTATTTCCCTGCCAAACATTGTTCACATGTGGGTAGATTGACCTTAGCAAGTGGACCTAAAAGACCTGCTCGAGTTAACCTGACCATTCTATCTTGTCCAATATGGCCTAATCTAGCATGCTATTGAATTGAACCATCATAATCATTTTTAACAAGTATAGAATAAGAATCACTACTATTAATACTAGAATCAATAGTATCCAAAATCATAAAACCATGTCCAAAAACATTCGTCCCATGCAAAATTATTACAGAATTGTTCTCAAAACTAACAGAGTAACCTAAACGAAGTAATGATAAAACAAAAAATAAATTATGCCGGACATCCGGCGCATAAATTACATCATAAAGTTTAAATGTTGAGCATCCTCGCATTTCCAGTTTGTAAGTGCCAATGCCCATCACGTCCACACTGGAATCGTTCCCCATATATACTTTTCTGCCAGCCGGAATGCAACGGTATTCCACGTATCCACTCCGATCTCTAGCTATGTAGTCTGTTGCTCCGGAGTCTACAATCCACATATGGAGAGAATGAGCAACAAAAATAGTACTTGATATTAAACACATAGATATATTAGGACTAGGAATTACCTTCTTCGGCTCAGTGCATTCACGAGCGAAGTGTCCCGCCTTGCCACAATTGTAGCATGTCATCTTAGTTTTGTCCTTTTTACCAAAACCTCGTTTGCCTCTTTTTTGTTTGACAACACCCCCACTGGCAGCCACTCTAGGCGCAGTAGGATGAGTAAGTCTCTTCTCCTTATTGGGCTTAAACCCTCTACGAGAGTTTGGTTTAGCTACATATGCCCTGGAGGTCTTGACAACCTCAAGGCGCTCAGCCTCGAGCTCCAAGTGACGACGAATATCATCAAAGTTCTTGATACCGCATTTGTTCCCAATTATCGGGAAGAGAGCGAACCATCGCTGAAATCTGTTGTTCGTCTGACAATTAAGTACCACCGATTTTCAATTCTCGGTTCCATGATTCGAATGTGTTGTTTCATAGTGTGGTTATCTTTCTTTTTGTAACTATCGAACCTTATGGCTAATTCCCTTAGCCTTGTCAACGAGGTGCTACCAACCTTAGTCTTGAGAGCCTCCCACATATCGTGTGCAGTAAGGTATTGTTCATACTCAAACAAAAAGTCATTCTTCATGCAACTCAGCAAAGTTATGCGAGCAATCTGGTCCTTTTTGCACCAACTTTCGAAAGCTGCAACCTTGATCAGATCCTTTCTGTTATATAGAGTAATCAAATTTGAATTTTAATATAATTAATATCTAATTATGTAAATGTATATAAAAAAAATATCAACATATTGATATTCAAGTGGAAGGACTAAAAAAGATTTTTTGCCTATATATATTATATTTATATACATAGATAGATATTAGGATATTTTTTTTATAATTTTAAATGTGTCTCAAATAATGTGATAAAATAAAATAAATAGAACTTTACCAATATAATTATATTTCATCATTTAAAACACTATTTGAGACAAAAATAAATAATAATTAAGACCCCTAATATTACTCTTAAATTTATGAGTCTTTTCATGTATTACAATATTTTATTATCAAATTATAGTTGTGGAACATACCTTAAATAGAATAATAAGAATGGTTCACCATGTTCAATATCTCTTTACAAAAATAACCAATAATACATATCTATATTATTAAGGGAGAGGGATAAAAATAAACTATCTTTTTGAGGTTGTGTCACATGTAACTTCTATTCTCATTTTCATATTTTATTCCTAAAATCTCTCTCATATTTTCTCACATGTATTTATAATTTTTTTAATTGCATACACATTGTGATGCTTCCAAAATCGGGTTTATACTACCCAATTTGAGTCGTCAAAAAACATACTACAAACACAAATTCTTCTATTAAAATTATTACAATGTCGTATATAATACGACAGTATTCACACCCAAATTCATACAATGTTGTATAGAATATAATAACACACATTTTAAGTTCTCGATACAATTATTGTTACAACCCCTAATTCGGACCATCACTAATTTCTCATGTTCTTCCTGCAAGACCCAGCTACACTCTTTTTTCCTAAAAGGAATTATGAAGGCGTAAAAGGGTGAGCACAAATGTAACACCCCAGTCCCACATCAAAAGATAAGGAAAAAATTTGTCTGCCTATAAGAAAATAAGTTACTACCAATAGTACCTTCAGTCATGACTTTTGGGTGAGCCTGTGGTGGGCTAAGATGACCCAAGAAGATACTATTGGGCCAGTGGTTTAAGGCCTTATTTTGATGAATTTGATTTGATTCGAACTCAGGATTTGACCCAAGATTTGTTCCGGACTTGGGATTTGATTCGGGTTGTTACTATGGTATCAAAGCCGACTCTCGAAAGCTCGGGTTGGGTCATCCGATCGGGTTACCGGGGTTGTTACATATGGTATCAAAGCCGACCCTCGAAAGCTCGGGTCGGGTCATCCGATCGGGTTGTCGGAGGTGGGGACACGAAGGCTGGTGGTATTATCCCACAATGGAGAGATGGAGGTCCAGAGGTGGGGACACGAAGCCAGCCGGTATTATCCCACAATGGCTAGAGAGGCAAAGATCTGTGGACCGTGTGTGTGATCGGTTCTAACAGGGATGTCAGAAATTTAAGTGGGGGAGTTTGTAACACCTCAGTCCCACATCGATAGATAGGGAAAAAATTTGTCTGCATATAAGGAAATAAGCTACTACCAATAGTACCTTCAGTCATGACTTTTGGGTGAGCCTGTGGTGGGCTAAGATGACCCAAGAAGATATTATTGGGCCAGTGGTTTAAGGCCTTATTTTGATGGATTTAATTCGATTCAGACTCGGGATTTGACCCGAGATTTGTTTCGGACTCGGGATTTGACTAGGTTGTTACATATGGTATCAAAACCGACTCTCGAAAGCTCGGGTCGGGTCATCCGATCGGGTTACCGGGGTTGTTACAACAAATAACCCAGTAAATAATATCATGACTAAGATAAATAATATATCAATAGCCTTCAACAGTAATAAATCAGATATTTAGAACGTATGGTAGATGATATAAGTTTTTAACAAATAACATTAGTTGAATAAGCAATCCATTAAAAAAGTCAAATAGATCATAATGTCTACTATCTACTCCAATTGAAAAATTCACCATCAATATTTTATCACTATGACACCAATCAATAGTTTCTGGAAATAATGATGTAAATCAACAGTTCCTCTTTGCACCCAAGCCAAAGAGAACTTTCACCACGTGTCTTTATATGTAACACCAAAGGTCATGATTATACCAATTCATAGTTCCTGATCATAATCATGTCAATTAATAAGTCCTCTTTGTACCCTGGCCAAAGAGAACTTTCACCATGTATCTTTGTCACACAGGCTAAAGACATTCAACAATCATTTTTATCTTTGAACCCAGGCCAAAAACATTCTCAACAACTTAGTTTTGTTAATTAGTACAAATCAATGATATGACGAATGAACATTTATAATTAGAATAATAAGATAAAGAATAAACAGTAGCGAATTTTCAATTTAATTTATACAGAGTCCAAATTTTCAACACGATATCTAGAAAGTCAATTAAAGTTCTTGATAAAATATAAAGTTCAAGAAAATATAAAGTTCCCAATTTAAAAATAATAATTAAAATTTAATAGGAAGATTCAGGTCAAATATATTAGATGAAGCATAAACTATTAAGGATATTCTAGTTGTTTCAGGAATTTTTACCATTTAATGATAAGGTTGTAGAAACGAATAATAATTTTTTACCATAATATGGAGTATGAAAGAAAAATAATATCTCTTACCTTAGTACATGACTAGATGTTACTTTTTATGAAATTGATCAACCTAAATAATCCTTGCACTCTAACTGATATTCACTAATACTTGAGGCAGCGTTAGCACACTACGGCAGACACTTACTCTAAGAAATTTTCAGAAAGTGGAAGGAAAAACAATCAAGGAAGTTATGAAACTCCTCATGCTAAGCCCCCTATTTATAGCAAAAATTTAACCAACATCTACCACACATCAATTATCACACTTTATTTTTAATCAACACCTTTTTAATATTTTATTCATCAATTATTCACAGCTTTATCAATTATTTACACTTTTTCTTTAATCATACGCTTTCTTTAATCTATATCATTCCTCCATTATTCAAACCTTTATCAATTATTCAAACATTTTCATTGATCATACTTTTTGTTTAATCTACATCATTCATCCACTATTCACAATAATTCATACTTTGTCAATTATTCACACCTTTTTAATTATTCACACATTTTTAATTATTCAACAATTAATATTATATGCTCACAATACTGACAACCAGGTCGTTCCATAGAAACGACGTGCAATTAAATAACCACTTTCATTGACAGAAATTTTAGACATTGTCAATAATGCTAACTGGTATAATAAAATCATATCAAATAATATGAGTTACTATGTCGTGTCAATTATTGATTTAATAATATAAAATATTGTGTAGTTGTTACTGTAACAATTATTGAGTTAAAATACTATGCAATTGCTATTGTAATAATTGTTGAATCAATAATATGAAATATTGTGCACTACCGTGTGATACTATGTAATATTGTGTGCCATTGTAGAATACCGCATGTTACTATGGAATAACACGTGTTACTATTTTTTTATTACAGGATAATTTAACAGTTAAAAATGATAATACCGTCGACAAATTTTTACCAAAAAATTATTTATGTCGTTTTCAGTATCTGACAATTAGTCGTTGTGGGACTCACTAATGATTAGTTATTTTGACGTTGTCGTACTTTTTGACAGAACGAATATTTCCTGACATATTTTTTATTTTATAATTTACACATATCACCCTTAACTTTATGAATTTTCAAATTTACACCTTACTGTTTAGAATCAAAATTATAAGAAAATTAAATTTTATTTATTAAAAGTCGGGGTCTTACACACATACACTATGGTTGTGAGTTTTAGAAAATTGAGAAAATAAAGGAGGAGGGATATTTAGAAAGTAGATTAAAAATTTCTTATTTGTGAATTTTTTAAGAAGAGAAAAGAAAAAAGAAGGGAGATTTTTAAAAAATTTACTCCCAGACTTAAAAAAAATGAAAGGAAATTTACTAAAAACTTAGATGATAGACTAAAATATCAAAACTATTCGTATAATAATTTCTAAAATGTAACCTCATAAGGGTAAAAAGTAATATGTTATTAAATCAAAGCTGAAAAGATTTGAAAGGAAATTTATTAAAACCCTAGATGACAAACTAAAATATCAAAATTGTTAATTCATATTATTGTTTTAATGATGACAATATATTTTTTATGGAATTGTCTTTTATTAACAGAATTGAACTAGGAATTGGGTTGAAAATAATTCTATATTATCATCATCAAAAAGATGGAGAATGTTGGTTTATATATTTATGTTTTAATGATAATAATATGTTTTGTACGGAGTTAATATGTTGCACGAAAATAATAAATATGCTTTATATGAAAATATTATATTTTTCATGGAGTGATTTTCTTAACAGATTTGGACTTAAAGGAAGAACTATTCATATATAGTGAAGAGATTTTGTGGGGGACCAACAGTGGTTCAAGTGTTATAGTGGTACTACTGGACTATGTCCACTAGGGCTTAGTTAGGAGAATTAATGTAAGACTTATAACCTAAAGTATTTTAATTTCAAAGCTTTATTTGGTTATTGGAAGTTTGGTTTATCAAAATTAGTTTATATCCTAAAATTAAGGAATCTGGATTTTATGTTTTGAATAGGTCTCTATCAGCTTACTCATTCATATCTCTACTGATTTGGTTTCCTTTAATTAAGCCTTTTCAAATTGTTTTATTTTTGAAAATCAAAATCTTTGAAAAACTAATTTGGAGAAATATCCTGTCATACCCGTAGAATCAAACCTTTTTGCTGATATTTGACTTTATTCCATCCAAGATTTTGGGTATTCTTGTTTCAAATATTTTATAATCGTTGTTCCATGTATTATATATATTCTTCCTCCTCGGCTATTGAAGATAGAACTTGTAACGAATGAGAATTTTATATATTAATTTTAAATATTTATTGAATAGAATAAATATTTTAACTGATTTACTTATTGAGTTCAATATATAAATTATGTGATTGTTGTGAATTAATTTAATTAAGTGTTATATATTAATTAAATAAATATTTAATAATTTATTAATTGATGTGTAATGATTTTATGGTATGGTTCTAATTTAATTGAGATAATTAAATTAGATGAAGTTTATGTGATAATTGTTGCATGAGATTATAATTAGCGAGTAATTATAATTGTTATGTGATAATTTTTATGTGGATAATTGATGTTAGCTTTTATTTAATTAATTTAGAAGGTTAGAATTTAATTAAATTAAAGTGTAACATTAAGAATATGTGTTAAAAAATTTATTAAAAGAATAAAAAGGATTTTAAATTGGTTTTACCAAACACGGTCCTTGCACATATTATAATCTTGTTTTACCAAACATGACCTTAACTACCAAAAAACCTATTTTTAAATAAGTGTTTCCCAAACAAGCCTTATGACTTTTAAAATCCAAACATTTGTAACCTATGTAATAATATGTAATTATTATATATATTAAGTGAATAGCAGTTACATATATATTATAAGTATATGTATATTATATCAGTTAGTTTATACTACGTTAGAAAGTTAGAGCAAAGAGAAAACAAAAGGAGAAAATATACAGAGAAAGATAGAGAGAAAATAGAGAAGAAGAGGAGGAAAAGAGGAGAGGCTTTGAGAATCAAACACAATAATCATCTTCTTCTTTCAACCTACTATCAAGGGTATAATCTCTAACCTAATAGTTTTAAATTTCAATTGATGTTCTTCATAATTTTAGTTATCTGTAAAAATAGTTCATCATGAAAATTTATGATTTTTATGTATGTATGTGATATTGTGTATGTAAATTGTTTACATATGATTAGTAGGATAAATTAAGTTATTTAGTTTGTGTAAACATGTTTAATTGTTAATTGTTGTACAATTGATTTTAGTTTTTGTTAGCTTGTCAAGAAAAGAATTCAATGTGATTTGAATTGTGTGATTTGATTAATAAATAAACTTACAGTGTTCAATTTTATCAAGAACACTGAAAAATAGTTTTTATCCAAAATTTTCAAATTTAGAGTTTGAGATTATGTGTTTTAATGATTCAATGTATTGAAACATGATTAGAAGGTTTAAAATTATGTTTCTGTAAAATTTTACATGCAAATTGTTGGCTGATTTCAGAACTCGATGTGGAGAAATAAGTCAAATTGATTTTTTCTTTGCACAGTTCGCGAACCTGTCCGCGTTCGCTGCAGGGGGCCCTCCCCAGCGGGCCTATCAAGGCTAAAACCCCGCCCTGGCGGGGGGGGGGGGGGGGGCGGGGGTTGCAGAAAGTAATAATGTTTTATTTTGTTTGTATTTTGAAATTAACCTAATGTGATAACATGTGAGATATACATTAAAATGCTAGATGAATATTAATAGATTATATTAATAAAATATAATATGTGATTATAATTTTGAATAATTATAATTACTAGTAAAGGTTTAAGCTTAATTTGTTAAATTATAATGAATATAGCTTGATTAAATTTAATCAAGTAAATGTTAATTTAAATTATAATATTCTTAATTATAATTTAATTAATATATGATGTAGTTATAATTTGATTAATTATAATTGAAGTGAATGTTTAAATTGAATTATAATTTGTTTAATTATAACTTAATTAATATGAAGTACATAATTATTATTTGATTAATTATGTGAATGTGTAATTATGTGGTGTGATTAATTACGTGATAATTAATTATTAACTTGATAATTATATAAGAATGAGTTAACCTAGAAGTGTTAACTAATTATGTGAATTAGTTACGTGTTAACTAATTTAGATTATTATGGTTAAATATATATGTGTAGGAAGTGTTAAAGAACGTGAGTTGTAACTGTAGCTTGCGCTTGAGATAAGTTTTCTAAACTCAAACTTGTTATTGTTATACAAGTGTTTTAAATTCAAATATTTATTGAATTTGAGATTGTCCTTTTATTTCTGCAATGGACAAATACTTATTTAAAGTTCATGATTTAATTAAAGTGACCTTGACTTAATTGTTCACGTAAGGTTTATCTTATCTTTCGTATGCTTTAAGTTTAAATTCTAAAGCATAAGTTATTTCATAATTCATTATTATTGAATTATTCTTGATTATTGTGAGTCGATTCAACTACTCCTTAGTTGATGATAGTTGAAACTCCAAATTTTCTTTTAGCTATCCAAACCAAACTTTCTTTGGTGCGGACTTGAATCAAATACTGAGATGAACAACCCTATTTATTAGGGAAGGATACTATGCGAAAGCGTTAAATATTTGTGCACAATACATGGTACGAAGGGCTGATCCCCCTCAATACGAGTTAAGAGTCCATAGTCTATATGACTGTTAAAGGTTTTAAATAGAAATGTTTATAACCTAGGATAAAGTTCATGGTCTTACGACCCTCAGATGTTTCAATATTCGAAATTCCAAATATTGATGAAAGAATTATTATTCAATTCTTTATTGTTGATGAAAGTAAAGTTATTCAAATCTTTTGAAGTTATTCAGTTATGTCATATTATTGTTGTATTCCAAGTGAGCTTTTGTTTGCTCAGTCTTGCATATTTAATAATCCCTTGCAGTTAAAGACGAGAACGTTGACGTACCGTCAACGAGTAAAGGAAAAGGCAAGATGAACAAGCGAAGACTTGTTATCTTTTGATTTTAATTGTAATAAGACTTTATGATTGTTTTTGTTTCCGCATTATTATGTATGTTAAGGTTAGATAAACCCTGTGATGATTTTGGATAAGGTTGTAATCTTCCTTTTCAAGGAAGATTTTATTATTTATTCAATGTTGTAATTTATTTTACATTCTTTATTATGGGTAGATGGATGTTCTATTTAGAAAGTGAACACCAAATCATGTGGAAATGAAGTACCCGAATTTAGGGGTGTCACAGATTGGTATCAGAGCTTTAGGTTATAAACCTTAGGTGGGGAAAAAACCTTAGGTAGTAGCCTTATAGGAAGATCGAAAAGATAGTGGTGATAGGTAAAGATAATAAACTACTTTATGTACTATGTGTTTACGTTTAAGTATTCGAAGAGTGTCGACCGATATCATTTAATAATTAAACTTTAAAATTTTCTTGTCAAGATAACGAACGTTGGAGAGTCCAATCAGGCTAGAGAGGAGTTACCTCATATGCCGAGGGACGAGGAGCCCCGAGACATCCATGTTGTCTGAGAGCAGTTGGTTAGGAGAGAGCCATATCCATTTATCACCACAGCTGGTCAGGAGCATGAGTCGACATCTGATCCAAAGGATGAGGACGAGGATAAGTCAGAAGAGGAGGAAGAGAATCCCGAGGAGGAATTCCCACCTCACTCTACTAGTGCTGAGATGTACGAGGCGATCTATGACTGTAACGTGGAGCTTCAGGAACTGGTGGACGAGAGCCGCACTACCATACAGCAGAGAGACGAGACCATTAAAGAGCTGGATAGTGAGCTAGGATACGCGAAGTGAGATTTAAGTCACGCGAAGAGTGATAGAGACGAAGCACGGGTTGAACTAGCTAAGTTGAAGCACGACATCCAAAATGAGTCAACAAAGCGTGCCAGAGCGGAGGAAACAAGTTTGAGGGCTACTCAACGTGCCGATCGAGCTGAAGACGAGGCTCAGGCAAAGAAGGCCAAGCTGAGGGAGACGGAATACGCTTTCTATACGGCTATAGATAGGGCTCAGGATCGTGTCTTCTATTACCCAGCTCAGTTCCAAGGTTTACTATGGTACATGGTGGATTGCAATGTGTTTCTTTATATAATAAATAAATGTAAATCCCATAATTGAGATAATAATGGGATAAGATAATGATGTAATCCTGTAACTTTTTTGGTTCAGAAAAGATGATGTAAATAGCAGAGATGTTATCTATTCTATGTTTTTAAAACTACGAATGAATAAAATGAAGAAGTTTATTGACGTGTTATGTGCTCAAGTGTGAATTATTTAAATATTTAAATATTTAAGAAGTGAGTAAATGATCTAATAAGAGTATTTCTTAACAGAAAATGCCTCCTAGAAGATGACCTACACGATAAAACCCCGAGGGTTCGACGAACAACAATAACAACAACAATAATGATGGTCCGAATCCTAATTCGGTTCAACAGTTGGTGAACCTGCTGACGGGAGCTCTTGCGAATCAGCCGCAAGTGCAGGGTATGACTTTTAAAGAATTTAAAGCAGTAGGACCGCCAGAGTTTCAGGGATCACTAAACCCAATAGATGCCCAGACGTGGGTAATGGAGATGAAGAAGGTCTTCGACGTAGCTAGAGTTAGCGAGGACCAGAAGACGGCTTTCGTGACTTTCATGTTGAAGTCGGATGCTAGCTTTT
This sequence comes from Panax stipuleanatus, assembly GCA_020205555.1. Classification (NCBI taxonomy): domain Eukaryota; kingdom Viridiplantae; phylum Streptophyta; class Magnoliopsida; order Apiales; family Araliaceae; genus Panax; species Panax stipuleanatus. The sequence goes on along the minus strand of CM035119.1, from coordinate 120,911,124 downwards.
GGTGGCAGGACAATAAGACCAGGGAAGGAGAAGGAGTTATAGCGTGGGACCGTTTCAAAGAGGTGTTCTTTGAAATGTACTTCCCCGTTAGCTCGCAGGACCAGATGGAGGTCCAATTTCTAGAGCTTAAGCAGGGAGGAATGACGGTATCGGAGTATGCCGCAAAGTTTAATGAGCTAGCCAGGTTCACTATATACTAGGTCAGAAAGTAATAATGTTTTATTTTGTTTGTATTTTGAAATTAACCTAATGTGATAACATGTGAGATATACATTAAAATGCTAGATGAATATTAATAGATTATATTAATAAAATATAATATGTGATTATAATTTTGAATAATTATAATTACTAGTAAAGGTTTAAGCTTAATTTGTTAAATTATAATGAATATAGCTTGATTAAATTTAATCAAGTAAATGTTAATTTAAATTATAATATTCTTAATTATAATTTAATTAATATATGATGTAGTTATAATTTGATTAATTATAATTGAAGTGAATGTTTAAATTGAATTATAATTTGTTTAATTATAACTTAATTAATATGAAGTACATAATTATTATTTGATTAATTATGTGAATGTGTAATTATGTGGTGTGATTAATTACGTGATAATTAATTATTAACTTGATAATTATATAAGAATGAGTTAACCTAGAAGTGTTAACTAATTATGTGAATTAGTTACGTGTTAACTAATTTAGATTATTATGGTTAAATATATATGTGTAGGAAGTGTTAAAGAACGTGAGTTGTAACTGTAGCTTGCGCTTGAGATAAGTTTTCTAAACTCAAACTTGTTATTGTTATACAAGTGTTTTAAATTCAAATATTTATTGAATTTGAGATTGTCTTTTTATTTCTGCAATGGACAAATACTTATTTAAAGTTCATGATTTAATTAAAGTGACCTTGACTTAATTGTTCACGTAAGGTTTATCTTATCTTTCGTATGCTTTAAGTTTAAATTCTAAAGCATAAGTTATTTCATAATTCATTATTATTGAATTATTCTTGATTATTGTGAGTCGATTCAACTACTCCTTAGTTGATGATAGTTGAAACTCCAAATTTTCTTTTAGCTATCCAAACCAAACTTTCTTTGGTGCGGACTTGAATCAAATACTGAGATGAACAACCCTATTTATTAGGGAAGGATACTATGCGAAAGCGTTAAATATTTGTGCACAATACATGGTACGAAGGGCTGATCCCCCTCAATACGAGTTAAGAGTCCATAGTCTATATGACTGTTAAAGGTTTTAAATAGAAATGTTTATAACCTAGGATAAAGTTCATGGTCTTACGACCCTCAGATGTTTCAATATTCGAAATTCCAAATATTGATGAAAGAATTATTATTCAATTCTTTATTGTTGATGAAAGTAAAGTTATTCAAATCTTTTGAAGTTATTCAGTTATGTCATATTATTGTTGTATTCCAAGTGAGCTTTTGTTTGCTCAGTCTTGCATATTTAATAATCCCTTGCAGTTAAAGACGAGAACGTTGACGTACCGTCAACGAGTAAAGGAAAAGGCAAGATGAACAAGCGAAGACTTGTTATCTTTTGATTTTAATTGTAATAAGACTTTATGATTGTTTTTGTTTCCGCATTATTATGTATGTTAAGGTTAGATAAACCCTGTGATGATTTTGGATAAGGTTGTAATCTTCCTTTTCAAGGAAGATTTTATTATTTATTCAATGTTGTAATTTATTTTACATTCTTTATTATGGGTAGATGGATGTTCTATTTAGAAAGTGAACACCAAATCATGTGGAAATGAAGTACCCGAATTTAGGGGTGTCACAGATTGGTATCAGAGCTTTAGGTTATAAACCTTAGGTGGGGAAAAAACCTTAGGTAGTAGCCTTATAGGAAGATCGAAAAGATAGTGGTGATAGGTAAAGATAATAAACTACTTTATGTACTATGTGTTTACGTTTAAGTATTCGAAGAGTGTCGACCGATATCATTTAATAATTAAACTTTAAAATTTTCTTGTCAAGATAACGAACGTTGGAGAGTCCAATCAGGCTAGAGAGGAGTTACCTCATATGCCGAGGGACGAGGAGCCCCGAGACATCCATGTTGTCTGAGAGCAGTTGGTTAGGAGAGAGCCATATCCATTTATCACCACAGCTGGTCAGGAGCATGAGTCGACATCTGATCCAAAGGATGAGGACGAGGATAAGTCAGAAGAGGAGGAAGAGAATCCCGAGGAGGAATTCCCACCTCACTCTACTAGTGCTGAGATGTACGAGGCGATCTATGACTGTAACGTGGAGCTTCAGGAACTGGTGGACGAGAGCCGCACTACCATACAGCAGAGAGACGAGACCATTAAAGAGCTGGATAGTGAGCTAGGATACGCGAAGTGAGATTTAAGTCACGCGAAGAGTGATAGAGACGAAGCACGGGTTGAACTAGCTAAGTTGAAGCACGACATCCAAAATGAGTCAACAAAGCGTGCCAGAGCGGAGGAAACAAGTTTGAGGGCTACTCAACGTGCCGATCGAGCTGAAGACGAGGCTCAGGCAAAGAAGGCCAAGCTGAGGGAGACGGAATACGCTTTCTATACGGCTATAGATAGGGCTCAGGATCGTGTCTTCTATTACCCAGCTCAGTTCCAAGGTTTACTATGGTACATGGTGGATTGCAATGTGTTTCTTTATATAATAAATAAATGTAAATCCCATAATTGAGATAATAATGGGATAAGATAATGATGTAATCCTGTAACTTTTTTGGTTCAGAAAAGATGATGTAAATAGCAGAGATGTTATCTATTCTATGTTTTTAAAACTACGAATGAATAAAATGAAGAAGTTTATTGACGTGTTATGTGCTCAAGTGTGAATTATTTAAATATTTAAATATTTAAGAAGTGAGTAAATGATCTAATAAGAGTATTTCTTAACAGAAAATGCCTCCTAGAAGATGACCTACACGATAAAACCCCGAGGGTTCGACGAACAACAATAACAACAACAATAATGATGGTCCGAATCCTAATTCGGTTCAACAGTTGGTGAACCTGCTGACGGGAGCTCTTGCGAATCAGCCGCAAGTGCAGGGTATGACTTTTAAAGAATTTAAAGCAGTAGGACCGCCAGAGTTTCAGGGATCACTAAACCCAATAGATGCCCAGACGTGGGTAATGGAGATGAAGAAGGTCTTCGACGTAGCTAGAGTTAGCGAGGACCAGAAGACGGCTTTCGTGACTTTCATGTTGAAGTCGGATGCTAGCTTTTGGTGGCAGGACAATAAGACCAGGGAAGGAGAAGGAGTTATAGCGTGGGACCGTTTCAAAGAGGTGTTCTTTGAAATGTACTTCCCCGTTAGCTCGCAGGACCAGATGGAGGTCCAATTTCTAGAGCTTAAGCAGGGAGGAATGACGGTATCGGAGTATGCCGCAAAGTTTAATGAGCTAGCCAGGTTCACTATATACTAGGTCAGAAAGTAATAATGTTTTATTTTGTTTGTATTTTGAAATTAACCTAATGTGATAACATGTGAGATATACATTAAAATGCTAGATGAATATTAATAGATTATATTAATAAAATATAATATGTGATTATAATTTTGAATAATTATAATTACTAGTAAAGGTTTAAGCTTAATTTGTTAAATTATAATGAATATAGCTTGATTAAATTTAATCAAGTAAATGTTAATTTAAATTATAATATTCTTAATTATAATTTAATTAATATATGATGTAGTTATAATTTGATTAATTATAATTGAAGTGAATGTTTAAATTGAATTATAATTTGTTTAATTATAACTTAATTAATATGAAGTACATAATTATTATTTGATTAATTATGTGAATGTGTAATTATGTGGTGTGATTAATTACGTGATAATTAATTATTAACTTGATAATTATATAAGAATGAGTTAACCTAGAAGTGTTAACTAATTATGTGAATTAGTTACGTGTTAACTAATTTAGATTATTATGGTTAAATATATATGTGTAGGAAGTGTTAAAGAACGTGAGTTGTAACTGTAGCTTGCGCTTGAGATAAGTTTTCTAAACTCAAACTTGTTATTGTTATACAAGTGTTTTAAATTCAAATATTTATTGAATTTGAGATTGTCTTTTTATTTCTGCAATGGACAAATACTTATTTAAAGTTCATGATTTAATTAAAGTGACCTTGACTTAATTGTTCACGTAAGGTTTATCTTATCTTTCGTATGCTTTAAGTTTAAATTCTAAAGCATAAGTTATTTCATAATTCATTATTATTGAATTATTCTTGATTATTGTGAGTCGATTCAACTACTCCTTAGTTGATGATAGTTGAAACTCCAAATTTTCTTTTAGCTATCCAAACCAAACTTTCTTTGGTGCGGACTTGAATCAAATACTGAGATGAACAACCCTATTTATTAGGGAAGGATACTATGCGAAAGCGTTAAATATTTGTGCACAATACATGGTACGAAGGGCTGATCCCCCTCAATACGAGTTAAGAGTCCATAGTCTATATGACTGTTAAAGGTTTTAAATAGAAATGTTTATAACCTAGGATAAAGTTCATGGTCTTACGACCCTCAGATGTTTCAATATTCGAAATTCCAAATATTGATGAAAGAATTATTATTCAATTCTTTATTGTTGATGAAAGTAAAGTTATTCAAATCTTTTGAAGTTATTCAGTTATGTCATATTATTGTTGTATTCCAAGTGAGCTTTTGTTTGCTCAGTCTTGCATATTTAATAATCCCTTGCAGTTAAAGACGAGAACGTTGACGTACCGTCAACGAGTAAAGGAAAAGGCAAGATGAACAAGCGAAGACTTGTTATCTTTTGATTTTAATTGTAATAAGACTTTATGATTGTTTTTGTTTCCGCATTATTATGTATGTTAAGGTTAGATAAACCCTGTGATGATTTTGGATAAGGTTGTAATCTTCCTTTTCAAGGAAGATTTTATTATTTATTCAATGTTGTAATTTATTTTACATTCTTTATTATGGGTAGATGGATGTTCTATTTAGAAAGTGAACACCAAATCATGTGGAAATGAAGTACCCGAATTTAGGGGTGTCACAGATTGGTATCAGAGCTTTAGGTTATAAACCTTAGGTGGGGAAAAAACCTTAGGTAGTAGCCTTATAGGAAGATCGAAAAGATAGTGGTGATAGGTAAAGATAATAAACTACTTTATGTACTATGTGTTTACGTTTAAGTATTCGAAGAGTGTCGACCGATATCATTTAATAATTAAACTTTAAAATTTTCTTGTCAAGATAACGAACGTTGGAGAGTCCAATCAGGCTAGAGAGGAGTTACCTCATATGCCGAGGGACGAGGAGCCCCGAGACATCCATGTTGTCTGAGAGCAGTTGGTTAGGAGAGAGCCATATCCATTTATCACCACAGCTGGTCAGGAGCATGAGTCGACATCTGATCCAAAGGATGAGGACGAGGATAAGTCAGAAGAGGAGGAAGAGAATCCCGAGGAGGAATTCCCACCTCACTCTACTAGTGCTGAGATGTACGAGGCGATCTATGACTGTAACGTGGAGCTTCAGGAACTGGTGGACGAGAGCCGCACTACCATACAGCAGAGAGACGAGACCATTAAAGAGCTGGATAGTGAGCTAGGATACGCGAAGTGAGATTTAAGTCACGCGAAGAGTGATAGAGACGAAGCACGGGTTGAACTAGCTAAGTTGAAGCACGACATCCAAAATGAGTCAACAAAGCGTGCCAGAGCGGAGGAAACAAGTTTGAGGGCTACTCAACGTGCCGATCGAGCTGAAGACGAGGCTCAGGCAAAGAAGGCCAAGCTGAGGGAGACGGAATACGCTTTCTATACGGCTATAGATAGGGCTCAGGATCGTGTCTTCTATTACCCAGCTCAGTTCCAAGGTTTACTATGGTACATGGTGGATTGCAATGTGTTTCTTTATATAATAAATAAATGTAAATCCCATAATTGAGATAATAATGGGATAAGATAATGATGTAATCCTGTAACTTTTTTGGTTCAGAAAAGATGATGTAAATAGCAGAGATGTTATCTATTCTATGTTTTTAAAACTACGAATGAATAAAATGAAGAAGTTTATTGACGTGTTATGTGCTCAAGTGTGAATTATTTAAATATTTAAATATTTAAGAAGTGAGTAAATGATCTAATAAGAGTATTTCTTAACAGAAAATGCCTCCTAGAAGATGACCTACACGATAAAACCCCGAGGGTTCGACGAACAACAATAACAACAACAATAATGATGGTCCGAATCCTAATTCGGTTCAACAGTTGGTGAACCTGCTGACGGGAGCTCTTGCGAATCAGCCGCAAGTGCAGGGTATGACTTTTAAAGAATTTAAAGCAGTAGGACCGCCAGAGTTTCAGGGATCACTAAACCCAATAGATGCCCAGACGTGGGTAATGGAGATGAAGAAGGTCTTCGACGTAGCTAGAGTTAGCGAGGACCAGAAGACGGCTTTCGTGACTTTCATGTTGAAGTCGGATGCTAGCTTTTGGTGGCAGGACAATAAGACCAGGGAAGGAGAAGGAGTTATAGCGTGGGACCGTTTCAAAGAGGTGTTCTTTGAAATGTACTTCCCCGTTAGCTCGCAGGACCAGATGGAGGTCCAATTTCTAGAGCTTAAGCAGGGAGGAATGACGGTATCGGAGTATGCCGCAAAGTTTAATGAGCTAGCCAGGTTCACTATATACTAGGTCAGTATTGACGCTAGGAAGGCGAGGAGGTTTGAGCGAGGACTGAAGCCCTGGCTCTACCGCAAGGTCTCCATGTTCCAGCTGAACACGTTTGCAGCTGTGCTGGAAAAGAACTCGCTGAAGGATGGATCGATGCGGCTTTGCATTGATTATAGGGAATTGAACAAAGTTACGATCAAGAATAGGTATCCTTTACCTAGGATCGATGACTTGTTCGATCAATTGAAGGGTGCTAGATACTTCTCGAAAATCGATTTGAGAAGTGGATATCATCAGTTGAAGGTGAGAAAGGAAGATATACCGAAGACGGCTTTTAGAACTCGGGGTCATTACGAGTTCTTAGTGATGCCATTTGGTCTAACGAATGCCCCAGCTGCATTTATGGACTTAATGAATAGGGTGTTTAAGCCATTCCTGGATAAGTTCGTAGTGGTGTTCATAGATGACATCCTGGTTTATTCCAAGATCGAGGAGGAACATACTGAACATTTAAGGCTGACCTTAGAATCGCTGAGACTAGAGAAACTTTATGCAAAATTCTCGAAATGCAAATTCTGGTTGGAACATGTGCAATTTCTTGGCCACGTGATCGACAAGGAGGGATTTCGGTAGATCCATCGAAGGTTGAAGCTGTGATGAATTGGGATCAGTCGAAGACGCCATCTGAAGTGAGGAGTTTCTTGCGATTGACGGGTTATTACCAGAGATTTATTCAAGATTTTTCCAAGATCGCAACTCCGTTGATAAATTTGACTCGTAAAATAGTTAAATTTGTTTGGACGAAAAAGTGTGAGGAAAGTTTTCAAGAATTGAAGAAGAGATTGAGTACTGCGCCTGTGTTGTCTTTACAGGATAGTACGAAAAATTTCGTGGTATATAGTGACGTCTCACATAAGGGATTAGGCTGCGTGCTGATGCAGAGCGACAAAGTTATTGCCTACGCATCACGTCAGCTGAAGGATTATGAGAATGGATATCCAACTCATGACTTAGAATTGGCGACAGTAGTGTTTACTCTAAAGATTTGGAGACACTACCTATATGGAGAAAAGTGTGAGATATACACAGATCACAAGAGTCTGAAGTATATCTTCACCCAAAAAGATTTAAACATGCGCCAGAGGAGATGGTTGGAATTGATCAAGGACTACGACTGCGAGATACTTTACCATCCGAGTAAAGCTAACATTGTCGTCGACGCTTTAAGCAGGAAGAGTCGGGAGAAGTTGAATATGTTAACTGATCAGGATCAGTTGATAGCAGAGATTACTAAGTTAGAGCTGGAAGTGAAGGATCCGAAGAAATCGGATGAGAAGCTGTTTCAAGTAACTACTGGTTCTACTCTTGTAGACAAAGTGAAAGAGGCACAACTTCACGATGAAGAATACGAAAAGATCCGGAAGAGAATAGCTGATGGTGAAAAGTTCAAGTTCAAGATCGATAACGAAGGACTGTTACGATTTAAAGGAAGAATCTGGGTACCGCCAGTACCAGAAGTTAAGGAGGAGATTTTGAGCTAATCTCACAGTTCGAGATATTCTATTCACCCTGGGAGTACGAAGATGTACCAGGATCTAAGACATTATTTTTGGTGGCTAAATATGAAGAGGGACGTTGCTGAATGCATTGCGAAATGCTTAACGTGCCAGAAAGTTAAAACAGGACACCACAGACCAAGTGGATTGCTACAACCGTTAGAAATTCCAGAATGGAAGTGGGAACATATCACGATGGATTTCGTAGTTGGTCTTCCAGCAACTCAGAAGGGTTTCGATGCGATATGGATTATAGTAGATCGACTGACAAAATCAGCCCATTTCCTATCGATCAAGATTAAGTTCAACTTGGACCAGTTAGCGAAACTTTACGTGAAAGAAATTATTTCTCGACACGGTGTTCAGGTGTCGATTGTGTCCGACAGAGATCCGCATTTTATGTTGAATTTCTGGAAGCGATTACAAGAATGTCAGGGAACGCAATTGCGAATGAGTATGGCGTACCATCCTCAGACCGACGGCCAGAGCGAGAGAACGATTCAGACGCTAGAGGATATGCTGAGAGCTTGCGTGATGGATTTTAAAAGAAGCTGGGATGATCATCTACCGTTGGTGGGGTTCACCTACAACAATAGTTACCACGCGAGTATTGGCATGCCGTCTTACGAAGCATTATATGGCAGAAATTACAGGACCCCATTGTGCTGGGATGAGGTCGGTGAACATCAACTGTTGGGACCGGAACTGGTGCAATAAACTGTCGAAATCGTAAAGCTAATCAGAACGAGATTGGTTGCTGCTCAAAATAGATAAAAGAAGTATGCCGATCAACATCGCCAGAATCGAGAATTCTTACCAGGAAGCTTTGTTTTCCTGAAGGTATCTCCCTGGAAGGGGAAGATTTGATTCGGTAAGAAGGGAAAGCTGAGTCCCCGATTTATTGGGCCTTTTGAGATACTGCGAAAGGTGGGCGAAGTGGCTTACGAGGTTGCGTTACCTCTAGAGCTTGATAATATACACAACGTTTTTCATATTTCTGTGCTGCGACCGTACAAACACGACTACAAGCATGTAATAGAATACGAACCTTTACAGTATGATAAAGACTTAACTTATGAAGAAGTGCCTGTTCAAATAGTTGATAGAAAGGAACAAGTACTTAGAAATAAAGTTATACCTTCTGTTAAGGTAATTTGGCGGAATCACAGTGCTGAAGAAGCTACATGGGAACTCGAAGATGTTATGATGAAATTGTATCCCCAATTATTTGCTTAATTTTTTGTGTAACCCCTTATATGTCGATTCTAGGGACAGAATCTTTTTAAGGGGGGAAGAATGTAATAGATGAGTTTTTTTATTTGAGATTCTACGGACAGAATCCTTTTAAGGAGGGAAGATTGTAACGAATGAGAATTTTATATATTAATTTTAAATATTTATTGAATGGAATAAATATTTTAACTGATTTACTTATTGAGTTCAATATATAAATTATGTGATTGTTGTGAATTAATTTAATTAAGTGTTATATATTAATTAAATGAATATTTAATAATTTATTTAATTGATGTGTAATGATTTTATGGTATGGTTCTAATTTAATTGAGATAATTAAATTAGATGAAGTTTATGTGATAATTGTTGCATGAGATTATAATTAGCGAGTAATTATAATTGTTATGTGACAATTTTTATGTGGATAATTGGTGTTAGCTTTTATTTAATTAATTTAGAAGGTTGGAATTTAATTAAATTAAAGTGTAACATTAAGAATATATGTTAAAGGATTTATTAAAAGAATAAAAAGAATTTTAAATTGGTTTTACCAAACAAGCCCCTTGCACCTATTATAATCTTGTTTTATCAAACATGGCATTAACTACCAAAAAACCTATTTTTAAATAAGTGTTTCCCAAACAAGCCTTATGGCTTTTAAAATTCAAACATTTGTAACCTATGTAATAATATATAATTATTATATATATTAAGTGAATAGTAGTTACATATATATTATAAGTATATGTATATTATATCAGTTATAATATATCAGTTAGTTTATACTACATTAGAAAGTTAGATAGAAAACAAAAGGAGAAAATATACAGAGAAAGATAGAGACAAAAGAGAGAAGAGGAGGAAAAGAGGAGAGGCTTTGAGAATCAAACACAATAATCATCTTCTTCTTCCAACCTACTATCAAGGGTATAATCTCTAACCTTATAGTTTTAAATTTCAATTGATGTTCTTCATAATTTTAGTTATCTGTAAAAATAGTTCATCATGAAAATTTATGATTTTTATGTATGTATATGATATTGTGTATGTAAATTGTTTACTTATGATTAGTAGGATAAATTCAGTTGTTTAGTTTGTGTAAACATGATAAACGTGAAGAATCATGTTCATTATGAATTACAGTAAACTTGTTTTGAAAACTTCTGGTCTTTAAAATCAAAATTTAAGTTTAATTGTTAATTGTTGTACAATTGATTTTAGTTTTTGTTAGCTTATCAAGAAAAGAATTCAATGTGATTTGAATTGTGTGATTTGATTAATAAATAAACTTACAGTGTTCAATTTTATCAAGAACACTGAAAAATAGTTTTTATCCAAATTTTTCAAATTTAGAGTTTGAGATTATGTGTTTTAATGATTCAATGTGTTAAAACATAATTAGAAGCTTTAAAATTATGTTTCTGTAAAGTTTTACATGCAAATTGTTGGCTGATTTCAGAACTCGATGTGGAGAAATAAGTCAAATTAATTTTTTCTCTGCACAGTTCTCAAACCTGTCTGCGTTCGCTACAGGGGGCCCGCCCCGGCGGGCCTATCAAGGCTAAAACCCCGCCCCGACGGGGGGTTGCAGAAAGTAATAATGTTTTATTTTGTTTGTATTTTGAAATTAACCCAATGTGATAATGTGATAACATGTGAGATATACATTAAAATGTTAGATGAATATTAATAGATTATATTAATACAATATAATATGTGATTATAATTTTGAATAATTATAATTACGAGTACAGGTTTAAGCTTAATTTGTTAAATTATAATGAATATAGATTGATTAAATTTAATCAAGTAAATGTTAATTTAAATTATAATATGCTTAATTATAATATGTTGATTAATTATAAATTATAATTTGTTTAATTATAATTTAATTAATATATGATGTAATTATAATTTGGTTAATTATAATTGAAGTGAATGTTTAAATTGAATTATAATTTATTTAATTATAACTTAATTAATATGAAGTACATAATTATTATTTGATTAATTATGTGAATGTGTAATTATGTGGTGTGATTAATTACGTGATAATTAATTATTACTTGATAATTATATAAGAATGAGTTAACCTAGATGTGTTAACTAATTATGTGAATTAGTTACGTGTTAACTAATTTAGATTATTATGGTTAAATATATATGTATAGGAAGTGGTAAAGAACGTGAGTTGTAATTGTAGCTTGTGCTTGAGGCAAGTTTTCTAAACTCAAACTTGTTATTGTTATACAAGTGTTTTAAATTCAAATATTTATTGAATTTGAGATTGTCCTTTTATTTCTGCAATGGACAAATACTTATTTAAAGTTCATGATTTAATTAAATTGACGTTGACTTAATTGTTCAAGTAATTAAATTGACGTTGACTTAATTGTCTTTCGTATGTTTTAAGTTTAAATTCTTAAGTATAAGTTATTTCATAATTCGTTATTATTGAATTATTCTTGATTATTGTGAGTCGATTCAACTACTCCTTAGTTGATGATAGTTGAAACTCCAAATTTTCTTTTAGCTATCCAAACCAAACTTTCTTTGGTGCGGACTTGAATCAAATACTGAGATGAACAACCCTATTTATTAGGGGAGGTTACTATGCGAAAGCGTTAAATGTTTGTGCACAATACATGGTACGAAGGGCTGATCCCCCTCAGTACGAGTTAAGAGTCCATAGTCTATATGACTGTTAAAGGTTTTAAATAGAAATATTTATAACCTAGGACAAAGTTCAAGGTCTTACGACCCTCAGATGTTTCAATATTCGAAATTTCAAATATTGATGAAAGAATTATTATTCAATTCTTTAGTGTTGATGAAAGTAAAGTTATTCAGTTATGTTATATTATTGTTGTATTTCAAGTGAGCTTTTGTTTACTTAGTCTTGCATATTTAATAATCCATTGCAGTTAAAGCCGAGAATGTTGACGTACCGTCAACGAGTAAAGGGAAAGGCAAGATGAACAAGTGAAGACTTGTTATCTTTTGATTTTAATTGTAATAAGACTTTATGATTGTTTTTGTTTTCGCATTATTATTTATGTTAAGGTTAGATAAACCCTGTGATGATTTTGGATAAGGTTGTAATCTTCCTTTTCAAGGAAGATTTTATTAGTTATTCAAGATTGTAATTTATTTTACATTCCTTATTATGGGTAGATGAATGTTCTATTTAGAAAGTGAACACCAAATTATGTGGAAACGAAGTACCCGAATTTAGAAGTGTCACAGAACTCTTATTGATATACTCAGTCTTGTAGAGAAAGCTTTCAAGACTTATATTTTCAAATATTAAAAAAACTTTCAAAGATATACTTCCAGCAATCAAGTAGTGCCTTTTTATTAATTTCCTTTGGCTAAAAAGTTATAGTTGCTCTGTAATTATCTTTCTTCTTATCAAAACTAGAATTCAAGCTTTGATTTGTTTGGTTGATCCAGTAGTGGATAGTGCTGTAACAAAGAAAGCTTCAAAGGTCTCAGTGGTGAGAAAGTTGCAAAAGTGCAATAGTTTCAGAGGTGCAATGGGACAGTCGTGTCCGTCAATAAGTTGAAGCTTCTTTGTATAGGGAGTACTTTTGTAATTGTTTGAGTATTAAATTTTAATAAAAAAAGTCTTCAATACTAATGGTATTGGACGTGGATTTGGCCACTAGATTAGAGGATAGGGGCTGAACTACGTAAAAATCTTGGTGTGATTTTTATTTTTGTTATCTCTTTTATTCTGCATTTTATGCTTCTACATATTTTGTTATGTTCGCTGCTTGAAGATATACTAATCCAAACATGGTATCTTGTCCGATTATAACTGACTAAGAACATAAACTAAAACAGACAGGGTTACCTGTCTGATTTAAACCTGTTTTAAAAAAATCATAAAGTGTTTGAAAGTCCAATAATAATCTAGAAGGGGGTTGCATAGATTATTACAGATAAAAAAATTATCTTAGGCCTTTTTGAATTTTTAGATAATTAATTTGCAGTGTTAGAAATTAATATGCAAGACAGTAAAAATTCAATCACACAATACACAGAGATTTGTGTGGTTCACAACTTACATCTCGGGTATGATGCTACGTCCAGTCTCAAGCTCCTCTCCAGGACTTGACATCCTATTACTTCCTGTAATAAAAACTCATTCAACAGGCAGAGAAGCCTTTACAAAATTTTATAGACAAACTTTCAACTATTCCCAACTAATCTATATTGGACAGCAAGCTCCCAACTCCCTCCTCAAGCTTAGTTATACTTCTTTTGAGTTTAGTTCTATTATATGATCTGGTCTTGAAACAACAGCCTCTTCCTCACCTCACAAGTTTACTAGAGACCCAACTACCAGTTGACCTCTCTAAGACTATGGTCTTGGTCTAAGAATTACTCGTATTTCTCACAAGTACATAAAATAAATTAACTCTAACCTTTTTCCCTTTTTACAAAGTGTGTAATAGAATTTTGTTTCTAAAATAAGCAGATACAATTTAGTACAAATATATAAAAGTCTAAATAACTTTTATATTTAAGGCTTCTCAAATAAGTAGATATCAGTTAAAGAGCAGATATATCTATAAAAGTTCAAAGACTTTTATACTTGAGAAAATATGCTTCTTTGTAAGTAGATAGTAATTTATGTTTTGATCAAATAATGCTTTTGTGTAAGCAAATATGTAAATTATGCACTTTTATTAAAGTTTAAATAACTTTTATATTTTTGTGTGAAAAGTGCTTCTTGAATAAGTAAATAGATCAATTTTAGCTTTACCTCAAAAATGTTTCTGTAAAAGCAGATATATAGTTTAATGCAAATTTTTAAAGAATTATTTATTTTTTATAATAAAGAATTTGTTTGTATGGGTTTAAACAAATTTAATTTCAGATATTTTCTAACAAGTATTGTATGAATGAAATTATGTTCAAATACTTGTGATTAAATAAATAAATCAATTTAAACAGTAATTATCAAATATGATAATTTAATTAGTTAAACATAACTTGATACAACAAATATATTTGTTTAACTCAGATAATATATAATAATATTTTATCTATTATGTGACTGGTTATAAATAAAGTCACTTAGTACTATAAGGAATCGTACGGTTCGATACCCTCACTTAAGAGAAATATTTCCGTAGCCTAGGCGTCTAAGTATGAAAAAATTTATGTTGCTCCCCCAAAATAGGTCCACACAACCCATTCTGAGTCATCAAAACACACAGTACAGAACTCAAATACAAACTTCATATTTACAACTATTAATTTGTCGCCCAAAATACGACTGTCGACGTTGGAAAATTTAAGAAATCCCGCGGGTCGGTTATAGCCCGATTTTCCTCAAATCGATCTTCCTAAGTTATCTCTACCCTCATTCTTTTTATTACGAAAAAGGTTTTAAAGGGTTTTTTAGGAAAGAGGCCAACATGTATATATGTCGACGATTTGATTTGATTAACAGAGTCGCCAGTTGGTAGTTTTGAAAATGGTTGCACCAAATCAACCAAATTTGATTTGAAAGAGGCCCAATTGCTGGACACTGTCGAAACTTGATCTTTGAAATCAGAGTTTTGAGTTCGGGGGCTTGGTTAAGTGTGGGGAAGGTGTTAGGCACCCCACGACTCCAGTGTAAACACGGTACCGCAATCTTTTCAATATTTCCCTTAAAATTGGAATGCGTGAGTGAATGCTGTTTGACAATTGGGCCTGTTGATTTGATTGATTGAAAGTAGTGCTTTGCTTCGTTGAGCCTATATACGAAAGGTTTGATTTGATTTTTGAAAATCAATTTTTAACTTGATTTGCAAAAGCATTTTGATTAGATTTGCAAAAGCTTTGAAATTGAATTTGACAGTGAAGTTTTGAAAGCTGTTTATCAAACCCCTACGCTGACATAGGAATTGAAGCCTTTTGATACTTTCAATTTTTATAGCCTTAAGGCTGCATGCAAGTGTTGGTCTCCTCATGGGTATGAAAACCATCGGAGGGACACTGACACGACAATCTATGTTTTCACTATGATGAGACCTTAAATCCGGATAACCATTTTAAGGTCTGTTTACATGTACATTTTACAGAAAAACCAACAGGATACATCTGTAAATCAGAGTTTATCCATCATAGGGAATCAGATCCTGATCGATTTGATCGTGAATCCCATGATTCCTAAGCTCACATATGAGTAGCCAATTAACCTGTATAGTTCAAATTTGCACAGAAATAAATATATACATCCTCACAACGCAATGGAACCAAGGATTCATCAGTAAATCCTAGCTGCGTGTGGCCAAAACGTCTCGTTCCCACTAGATAACGATCTAAGGGACGCGAGTTTGCTTTTAGTGCTGAAACTAGAAATAAAGCTAGATTTAAGAAAATCTCAGCCGTTCTAGCTTCCCGGTTCAGTCTGGATGTTTTGAACCGTTTGAAAACTAAAAATGGCGAGATTTAAATAAATCTAGACCGCCCGCAGATATATCAATGCCAATTCATATACAAATGAATGTTGAATGCAGCAGTTGAATGGAATTGAGCAAGCAGTATATATATGTATATATATATATATATAAAAGCTGTAAAAGGGCGATGGGTTTTCACTTGCATGCCCGGACTAGAATTGAAATATATACTAAAAACTATAAATAGCCACGAAATAATCCAGGCTGTGACAAAAATGAAATATATATACGTATATATAGAAACCAAAAAAAGGGCAAAGGGTTTGCACGCCAATGCTCGTACTGGAATTGAAATTGACAGAAAATAGTCACTCAGTGACTGGGGAGAGCACCCAGTATGGGAAAGTGTGAAAAAGCAGTAAAATGGCCACGAAATAATCCAGGCCGACTGAAAATATATAAATATATATATATATTGACAGAATTGTAGTCAACCAGGACTGATTTGAGTACCAGTGATGGTGAAAGTCGCTTATATATGCGTAAATGTATATAAAAGCGATAAACTACCACAGATTTGAAATCTGGGATTGACAGAATTGAAATGTTAGTACATTTACAGTTAAATATGTACAAAAAAGCCAAACCCGGACTGGGAAGATAACCTAGTCCGGCGAAGTTGCCAAAGTTGTGTGTGCTAGTGCGTTGAAGCTACAAGAGCTGACGGATCGTCAATACGAGTTGTAAAAGTGTTGAAAACAGAGTTTATGTACACAAATATATCAGTTTTTGACGAAAACGGCCACGAAACAAAGTTTCGGGCATATTTAGAGAGTGAAATTTCGTGTGCAAGTGTAAAACAGTGCAAAGTAGTAATAGCAACTTGCTGATCATAAAAATACATACAATAGCCTGCAAAACGGGCTTTTTGCCACTTAGTGGGCTTCAAACGATCAAATCTACCGGTGGTTCTTTGATATGTGGTAGTATATGGGTTTTTCTACTTGTTGAAGTAAAAATATTTGGGTTTAGAAGAGGTGTAAAAGTCAAAAAATCAGACGGGCAGAGTTTTGCTGCGTTTTGGAATTCTTGAAAATGAATGCGGGGCACGTTTATTTATAGGCCAGGGAGCCTCACCTTTACCTTTTGCTGCCGCAGGTAGAGGTGCGGCTCCCTTGAGTGGGGCCCACACTCCCGGTTTAGTTGTCTCGAAGTGCGTGCATGCCGAGCAACGCAATGTCAGGTTCGAAACTTCATAACTTTTGATCAGAGCGTCCGTTTGGGGCGTGCTATAACTTTCCAAAAAGCCCTCGCTAAGAGTGTCACAATGACATTGGATTTAACCCTTTGTAAGTCCCCAAAGATGGGTTCATGACCGGGTCTTTATTTCCCCACAGTTTACCCGTCGAGCCGTCTAACGCTGTTTTCACCCGGGATCACTATTTTGGTTTTTTCTAACCTTGGTGGAGTTAATTCAGCTTGATTTTGACTGAATAGGATGAGAGTTGGTAAAATGACCATTTTGCCCCTCCTGGGGTTGCCCTTGGTGTCGGCATGGCCTCTGGTTGACTTTCGGGAGCTGTTTCCAAAACTTGGATCTCATTCGAGTCTGTTTGTCCCCAGTGTTGCCTCTGTGGCTGACGTGGTCGTTCCAAGTTTTCTTCTAGAAGTGTTGTGATGCTTCATGGTTATTTTTGAAGTTGACCTGACTTCCCGGACTGATACCGGGGATGACCTGTACTTCCCGGGTTGCTGCCGGGGCTGATTTGTACCTCCCGAATTGCTGTCAGGGCTGATTTGTACATCCCGGGTTGCTGTCGGGGCTGTTTGGACATCCTGATATGGTTGATCGGTGCTATAGTTGTCCCGATATCGGTGATTGGGTTTGAGCTGATGTCATGATATTGAGATCGGGAATGATCTGACTGTCCGATTGACGATCAGAGTTGGATTGCCGGTTAGATTGACGATTGGAGTTGGCTGGAGTACAGATATTGGTGATCGAATTTGACTTGAATTGACCGACATTGGGGATTGGATTTAGGCTGAAGGACCGGCATTGGTGGCCGGATTTAGATTGGATGTCTGGTGTCGGGACCGAGGTTGACTTGATTGACAGTTTTGCCCTCCTACAGTGTTAGTATTGGGCAAGGAAAATTTTGAGTGTCTACAGATGCTCCTCTTTATCATGTTTATGCAATGTAATGGACTAAACAGGATAAATGTAAGACCTCGAATTTTAGAAATAAAGATTTAATTTTCTTTATATATTATTTTGAAATAGTAAGGTGTTGATTTGATAAATGTGATAAGTTATGGGTGAAATGTGCAAATATTTTTAAATAAGCAAGTGGTTATAAAATATTCATTATTGTCGGAGAATATTCGTTTGGCAGTGGAATATTCTTGTTGTCGGCGAATATTCGTACGACTGCGCACCCATTTATGGGCCCCAAAATGGAATAACTATTGGATATAAAAAGCGACAGAAATAACCTTTTTATAAATAACGGTAAAACTGTTACCGTTAAACTGTTGAAATACCCGGTGATAAAAATATAGTAATACGCGTTGTAACACAGTAGCACACGATATTGCATAGTATTTCGAATTATTAATTCTTACGTAAGAAGGCACTTACTCAATTATTGCTACAGTAATTACTGTTCAATATTTTATATTATTGATTCAATAATTGCTGCGTTGATATTTTATATGATTGATTCAATAATTGCTACCGTTGATATTTTATATTATTGATTCAATAATTGTCATTGCATTGTATTTCAAATTATCAAATCAATAATTCATATTATTTGAATAATATTATTAGATAGCATTATTGACAATGTCTAAGGAAGTTCTGTCTAGGAGGGGTTATTTAATTGTGCGCCAGTAAGGAGAAATCCTTATCGGAAGGCCCCCTCTTTCTTGGGAACGACCCGGTTATCAATATTGTAGTTCTGTAATATTATGGGTGAATAACTAATTATTAATTTATATGATAAAGAAATATTTATTTATGGATATAAAAGAAGGAATTAGTGCTGAGGCATTTTTATCAGTATTTTTGGTGTGGAAAATCATCTGTTTGTGGATTTCGGTCATTTTCGTTTGGGAATTTGGAAAACTTCCTTCTACAAAGTTGTAGAGAATTAAATTTCCTATAAAAAAGACATAGAATTTGTATTTTTCTGATAGAAGGCTATTATTATGAATTATTGAAGTTTTAAAAATAAATATTTTAATATATATATATATATATATATATTATATAAAGCATGTGAGATTTTTGGTGGAAAGGTCTTTGATCAATCTTGGTATGCTGCCAACCTGCCAAACTTTGAAGAAATGCTCCGTTGGTTTCAAAAGTCTATTTTGGTGTCCTGGCATTTTCCTATAAATAGGGTGCTTAGTTAGAAATGAAAATCACACCAGAATCAGAAAATTTTCTCTCTATAATATCGAGCGTATTTCTTGTGAGTATTTAGATACTTCGAGCGTTGATAACAGTGCAAGTTTTCGTCCACATAATATCCGATATTTCAGTCAAAACTACTCTCCTGTTAAGGTAAGGGATGTTATTTTCTTTCATAAATGATGTTATTCTTTTCAATATCATTATACCAAAATATTGTCATGAATTTTATTATGAAATTTTTACTTTTTCCGACGGGGGGTACTATTCACGTATACAGCATTATTCACGTCTACAGCACTATTCACGAAAAAATTAAATTTTCTTCTATTTGTCCAAGTTGCCTGTTAAGGTTCCTATCTTTGATTGGATCCAAGTTTTGATCTTCATTCTTGAATTTTGTTCCACAAAATATTATTATGGAATATTTTTGAACTTGGATAAACTAAATTACGAATCCCTAATCTTTGTCCCTTATCTCACTGAATTCGTTATTTATATTATTTTTCATCATCCTCAGTCCTAAATGGTGATATAACTGAATATATTTGGCCTGTAGAGCAAAGATGAATGATTACCTGATGAATATCTTTGGCCCGTAGTGCAAAGATGAACAGGTGTTGAGATGAACATGACCACGGGTGATACAAATAAATATCTTTGGCCTGTAGTGCAAAGATGAATATTTGATTCGAGATGTATATTGATTGATGTTACAGGGATAAAATATTGATGATAGACTTTTAAATCATAGAAGATAGTAGACTTCATTCTCTACTTAACTCTTCTAATGAATTGTTATTTCCGCTGCGAATATTGATCTAAAACTTATTGTCAATAACATTTTATCTGAATTGTTGAAGACTAACGATAAATTGTTCTTTATTATCTTAGTTATAATATTCTTTACTGGGCTAGTTGAGCTCACCCTTTTCATCTATTATCCTATTCAGGAAATGAGAATATCATAGGAAGTAGTCGGGAGACAGAGTGATGGTCCAAGTTAATTAGAGCAGTAGTAGTCCTCATTATTTTTAATAAATAGTGTGATAATAATTATAATGAGGACTTAGTTTGAATGTTAATATTTTCTACATATTTGTATTGACACTCACAGTTGTGTGGTCGTATTTTGCACGACCGTGTGGTATAAAAGATTGTATTTGAATTCTGTACCATGTATTTGGCGACTCAGAATGGGTTGGTATTGAACCTATTTTGGGGGCGTCACAATAAAGATTGTTAGACACTTGAAATATGAAAAGATATTAATGATGCAAATCGCAATGCAATGAATGTTAACATGTTTTTGCAAATCATCTTTCGCATTTCGCATATCGCATATCATATCGCAAATTGCATCGCATTACAAATCGCCTTGCATTGCATCGCATATCACTAGTGTGTCCTACCTAAGCTTATTTGTTATTTAATTGGTCGTTTGGAACATAGGGTTAATATGTGAGATGTTAATTTGTTTAATTAACCCTTGTTTTATGGCAGTATTTGAGAATGGCAGCTGAGAATGTTAACAATGGAGTGAATGAGACCATGGAGACACCTTTAATCACCAACCAGGAGAACGTGCAACAGGAAGGCAATGTTCATCCTAAAAATCACACTGATCAGACGATAAACGATGAGATGTTTAGAAGCTTTTTGCAGTTCATGCAAAACCAGACGAGGGAGACTCGTGTGCAAATACAGGTGGAGATAATAACAACACGCCAATTGTCACTGCCAAGCAGTTCAAAGAATTGGGACCACTAGAGTTTTTGGAAAAGCCGGATCCGATCAAGGCGGAGATGTGGGTTAAGCAAATTACCAAGATATTTGATGTCTTGGGATGCACGGAGGAACAGAAGGTTCCATTTGCCACCTTTATGTTCCGTGGAGAGGCAGATTACTGGTGGGAATCCGTGAAGCGTACCAAGCCTGCCGCACTCAAGATGTCTTGGGAAGAGTTCCAAAAACTGTTCAATGACAAGTACTTTCCAGAAAGTATTCATCATATGAAGGAGGTATAGTTTATCAGACTGGAACAGAACAACATGACTGTGTCCCAGTACGAGGCTAAGTTCGCGGAGTTGTCCAGGTTTGTAACTCATTTGGTGGAGAATGAGGAACGTATGACGCGGATGTTTCTGAGAGGTTTGAAACCCGAAATTCGTCAATACCTCATTTCTCACAAATTTTCTCTATATTCGGATGTAGTAAACAGGGCCCAGTTGTTAGAACGAGATAGTGATTATGTTCAACCAAGGGACAACAATCAAGGTCGTACCGGTGGCAGCAGTCATCGGAACAATGACAACCAGCAAGGAGGAAAGTATCATGACAGAAGCGGTAACCACTCCGGTAGTAATCGTGGCCATGATAGTAGAAAAAGCGAATCGGGAGGAGATTTCAGGAAGAGAATGTACAACAATGAAAAAGTGAAGACGTCGACATCAGCACCATCATCAACTGTTTCTAGGAGAGGAGAACGACTACCGGTCGTATGCTATAAATGCAGAAAAGAGGGACACATCAGCCCAAACTGCCCACAACAATTCAAAGCATGCTATAACTGTGGAAAAGAAGGACATATAGCTCGAGATTGTCCTGCAGCGAAACCAAGTCCAGCTAGGGTGGTGATTCCAAAGGCGGTTTCGGACAAGTCAAAGTCGGTGGTTCCTGGAAGAGTCTTTGTCGTGACAGCCCAAAACGCGAGAAACCCACACGAGGCGATTATGGGTAAGCTAATCATAAACTCTTGCGAAGTTTACACCTTGTTAGATACCTGTGCTACCCATTCTTTTATTTCACCTGCTTGTGCTCAACGTTTGAACTTGACTTCTGATAAATTAGACTTTAACTTATCTGTTGAAACTCCGTTGGGAGAAACCTTTGTTACATCCATAGTTTACAAATCTTGCTTGATTCAAATTGGTACCCTCACCCTACCTGTTGATCTTATATCTTTGAAAATACTTGCATTTGATGTGATTTTAGGAATTGACTGGTTAACCACTTATCATGCCAAAATTGATTGTTTTCGTAAGGTTGTTAGTTTTCATATTCCTAACCAACCTGTTGTGCGAATTCAAATAACCAAACCCCTAAAATCAATCAATGTCATTTTAAGTCATAAAGCTATTCGTTTATTGAAAAACGGATGTCAAGCTTTCTTAGCTCATGTCACTGATCTAAACCAGAATACGTCAGATTTGAATAATATTTCTGTTGTTAATAAATTTCCTGATGTATTTCCCGAAGAACTTCTCGGTCTACCCCCAGAACGTGAAGTTGAATTCTTTATTGACCTTGAGCCCGGTACAAAACCCATTTCTAAAACCCCATATCGAATGGCTCCTATTGAACTTCAGGAGTTAAAGGTCCAACTATAGGAGTTGCTAGACATTGGTTTTATACGTCCTAGTACGTCTCCTAGGGGTGCTCCTATTTTATTCGTAAAGAATAATGACAGGAGTATGCGACTTTGTATTGACTATCGGGAGTTGAACCATGTCACCATCAAGAATAGGTATCCGCTATCCCGTATTGATGACCTGTTCGACCAGTTGCAAGGAGCACAATTTTTTTCAAAGATCGATCTTCGTTCTGGATATCATCACCTGAAGATTAAAACTGAGGATATTCCGAAGACTGCCTTCAGAACTCGGTACGGGCATTATGAGTTCTTAGTCATGTCTTTTGGATTGACTAATGCTCCTGCTGCTT
This sequence comes from Panax stipuleanatus, assembly GCA_020205555.1. Taxonomy (NCBI): domain Eukaryota; kingdom Viridiplantae; phylum Streptophyta; class Magnoliopsida; order Apiales; family Araliaceae; genus Panax; species Panax stipuleanatus. The sequence goes on along the minus strand of CM035119.1, from coordinate 120,888,087 downwards.
TTATGGATATGATGAACCGTGTATTTAAGGAATATTTGGATCAGTTCATTGTTATCTTTATTGATGACATCCTCATCTATTCTAAAAGCCGTGAAGATCATGAGCACCACTTGAAGCTGGTACTTCAAAAGCTTCATGAGGACAAGCTATATGCCAAGCTGAAGAAATGCGAGTTCTGGCTTGAGGAAGTAGCATTCCTTGGGCACGTGGTATCAAAACGTGGAGTATCTGTTGACCCGGCGAAGATTGAAGCAATACAAAGTTGGGAGCAACCTAAGTCGGTGACCGAAGTACGAAGCTTTCTGGGCTTAGCTGGTTATTATCGGAGGTTCGTAGAGGGACTTTCTCGAATCGCTACTTCATTAACTCAGTTGACTCGGAAAGATACAAAATTTGTTTGGAGAGAGGAATGCGAGAAGAGCTTCCATGAGCTCAAGAGGAGACTTATTTCGGCACCTGTTCTGACGATACCATCTGGTTTGGATGGATTTGTCATTTACAGTGACGCTTCGGGCAAAGGGTTAGGATGTGTTCTCATGCAAAATGGGAAAGTCATAGCCTATGCCTCGCGACAACTCAAAGAATATGAGAGGAATTATCCTACTCATGATCTAGAGTTGGCAGCTGTCGTTTTAGCATTAAAGATCTGGTGACACTACCTGTATGGAGAGAAAGTGGAGATCTATATGGATCATAAGAGCCTAAAATATTTCTTCACTCAAAAGGAACTCAACATGCGGCAACTACGTTGGCTTGAGCTGTTGAAAGATTACGATCATACCATTCAATACCATCTTGGAAAAGCGAACGTGGTAGCTAACGCGTTGAGTAAAAGATCATATGCGAGAACGAATGTAATGCTATCAAGGCCTATTTTGTGTGATTTACAAAAGATGGAGATAGAGTTCAAGACTCCGGGGACCCACATGATGATGTCAAGTATACGCGTAGAACCAACTTTGATTGATAAAGTTAAAGCTGCTCAAGCTACAGACCTGGAGCTGATGAATATGAGGAAGAAGGTGCTATTCCAGAAGCAAGGATTGATGAAGAAGGAATACTTCGAGCCAACTCCAGACTTTGTGTTCCTAACGATTCTGACTTAAAGTATAGAATCATGATGGAGGCACACAACACACCATTTGCAATCCATCTTGGGATTACTAAAATGTATCGTGATCTTCGACATATATTTTGGTGGAGCAATATGAAGAGAGAGATCGCGAAGTTTATCTCGAGGTGTTTAACGTGTCAACGTGTAAAGACGGAGCATCAAGTGCCGAAGTCCATTGCAACCACTTGAGATTCTAAAATGAAAGTGGGAACACATTACGATGGATTTCGTTACGGGTCTTCCCAAGGTTTCTTAAGGCATAGATGTGATTTGGGTTATTGTTGATAGATTAACCAAGTCTGCTCATTTCTTGCCTATACAAGAGACTTATTCCCTTGAACGTCTTGCTAATATGTACGTGAATGAGATTGTGAGATTGCATGGCATGCCAGTATCCATAGTTTCGGATCGTGACCCAAGATTCACTTCACAATTCTGGGTCAGTTTGCAGAAAGCTATGAGCACGGATTTACGATTCAGTTCGACATATCATCCTCAAACGGACGGACAATCAGAAAGGACTATTCAAACTCTTGAAGATCTATTGAGACTCTGTGTTCTAGACTTCAAAGAGAGTTGGGATAAGTACTTACCATTGGTGGAATTCTCCTACAACAACAGTTATCAGGCAAGTATAGGCGTGGCTCCATTCGAAGCGTTGTATGGATGAAAGTGTCGTTCTCCAGTATGCTGGGACGAGGTGAGTGAAGCAACATTGTTGGGACCGGAGTTAGTACGTATGACTACGGAAAAGATTCAAATGATCCGGCAACGGATACAAATCGCACAAGATCGACAAAAGAGTTATGTGGATCTTCATCGAAAGGACGTGGAATTTAATGTTGGGGACCATGTGTTATTACGTGTCGCTCCGTGGAAGGGAGTTACGAGGTTTGGCAAGAGAGGAAAGCTCAATCCACGATTCATTGGTCCATTTGAGATCCTTGACCGAGTAGAAAATGTGGCCTATAGACTCGCTTTACCTCCAAGCATGTCTCGTGTTCATAATTTTTTTCACATATCCGTGTTACATAAATATGTGAAAGATCCAAACCACATTATTGAGTTAGAACCGGACGAGATAGCTGAAGATTTAACGTATGAGGAGGTACCTGTCAAGATTTTGGATAGGAAGGATCATGTCCTATGCTCGAAAATTATACCTCAAGTTAAAGTTTTGTGGAGAAACCATGCTATTGAAGAAATGACCTGGGAGTTACAATCGGAAATAAAAGTGAGGTATCCTCACCTCTACAACATACCAGGTACGTACGTCAATTTCGAGGACGAAATTTCATAAGGAGGGGAGGATGTAAGACCCCGAATTTTATAAATAAAGATTTAATTTTCTTTATATATTATTTTGAAATAGTAAGGTGTTGATTCGATAAATGTGATAAGTTATGGGTGAAATGTGCAAATATTTCTAAATAAGCAAGTGGTTATAAAATATTCATTGTTGTCGGAGAATATTCGTCTGGTCGTGGAATATTCTTGTTGTCGGGAAATATTCGTACGACGGCGCACCCATTTGTGGGCCCCACAACGGAATAACTGTCGGATATAAAAAGCGACAGAAATAACTTTTTTATAAATAAAGATAAAACTGTTACCGTTAAACTGTTGCAATACCCGGTGATAAAAATACAGTAATACACGTTGTAGCACAGTAGCACACGGTATTGCATAGTATTTTGAATTATTAATTCTTACGTAAGAAGGCACTTACTCAATTATTACTACAGTAATTACTGTTCAATATTTTATATTATTGATTCAATAATTGCTACGTTGGTATTTTATATGATTGATTCAATAATTGCTACCGTTGATATTTTGTATTATTGATTCAATAATTGTCATTGCACAGTATTTCAAATTATCAAATCAATAATTCATATTATTTGAATAATATTATTAAATAGCATTATTGACAATGTCTAAGGAAGCTCTGTCTGGGAGGGGTTATTTAATTGCGCGCTAGTAAAGAGAAATCCTTATCGGAAGGCCCCCTCTTTCCTGAGAACGACCTGGTTGTCAATATTGTAGTTTTGTAATATTATGAGTGAATAACTAATTAATGATTTATATGATAAAAAATATTTATTTATGGATATAAAAGAAGGAATTAGTGCTGAGGTATTTTTATCAGTATTTTTGGTGTGAAAAATCATCCGTTTGTGGATTTCGGTCATTTTCAGTTGGGAATTTGGAAAAACTTCCTTCTACAAAGTTGTAGAGAATTAAATTTCGTATAAAAAAAATAAAGAATTTGTATTTTTCTGATAAAAGGGCTATTATTATGAATTATTGAAGTTTTAAAAATAAATATTTTAATATATATATATATATATATTTATTATATAAAGCATGTGAGATTTTTGGTGGAAAGGTCTTTGATCAATCTTGGTATACTGCCAACCTGCCAAACTTTGAAGAAATGCTCTGTTGGTTTCAAAAGTCTATTTTGGTGTCCTAGCATTTTCCTATAAATAGGGTGCTTAGTTAGAAATGAAAATCACATCAGAATCAGAAAATTTTCTCTCTATAATATCGAGCGTGTTTCTTGTGAGTATTTAGATACTTCGAGTGTTGATAACAGTGCAAGTTTTCGTCCACATAATATCCGATATTTCGGTCAAAACTACTCTCCTGTTAAGGTAAGGGATGTTATTTTCTTTCGTAAATGATGTTATTCTTTTCAATATCATTATACCAAAATATTGTCATGGATTTTATTATGAAATTCTTATTTTTTTCTGACGGAGTTACTATTCACGTATACGGCACTATTTACGAAAAAATTAAATTTTCTTCTATTTGTCCAAGTTGCCTGTTAAGGTTCCTATCTTTGATTGGATCCAAGTTTTGATCTTCATTCTTGAATTTTGTTCCACAAAATATTATTATGGAATATTCTTGAACTTGGATAAACTAAATTATGAATCCCTAATCTCTGTCCCTTATCTCACTGAATTCGTTATTTATATTATTTTTCATCATCCTCAGTCCTAAATGGTGATATAACTGAATATCTTTGGCCTGTAGAGCAAAGATGAATGATTACCTGATGAATATATTTGGCCCATAGTGCAAAGATGAACAGGTGTTGAGATGAACATGACCACTGATGATACAAATGAATATCTTTGGCCTGTAGTGCAAAGATGAATATTTGATTCGAGATGTATATTGATTGATGTTACAGGGATAAAATATTGATGATGGACTTTTAAATCATAGAAGATAGTAGACTTCATTCTCTACTTAACTCTTCTAATGAATTGTTATTTTCGCTGCGAATATTGATCTAAAACTTGTTGTCCATAATATTTTATTTGAATTGTTGAAGACTAACGATAATTTATTTTCCATTATCTTAGTCATAATATTTTTTTACTGGGCTAGTTGAGCTCACCCTTTTCATCTATTGTCCTCTTCAGGAAATGAGAATGTCACAGGAACTAGTCGGGGACAGAGTGATGGTCCGAGTTAGAGCAGTAGTAGTCCTCACTATTTTTAATAAATAATGTGATAATAATTGTAATGAGGACTTAGTTTGAATGTTAATATTTTCTACATATTTGTATTGACACTCACAGTTGTGTGGTCATATTTTGCACGACCGTGTGATATAAAAGATTGTATTTAAATTATGTACCATGTATTTGGCGACTCAGAATGGGTTGGTAATGAACCTATTTTGGGGGCGTCACAATAAAGATTGTTAGACACTTGAAATATGACGAGATATTAATGATGCAAATCGCAATGCAATGGATGTTAACATATTTTTGCAAATCATCTTTCGCATATCGCATATCATATCGCAAATCGCATCGCATCGCATCTCATATCGCATTACAAATCGCCTTGCATTGCATCGCATCGCATATCGCATCGCATCGCAGATCGCTTTACCTTTACCGGTGTTTGTGTTGGTGCTGATATCCACGGTTGAGTTTCATCAATGCTGTTGATGTCTATGCTGGTGTTGACTCCAACGGTCTGATTTCCATTGGTGTTGCTGATGCTTGCTTAATGAAGATAAACTGAAATATTTCTCATATTTCTGCTGGCGATAACGTTCTTTATGATAGCCTTTGCTGTTATCTTGGTTTTAAGATGAATGGTTTCCCCAATCTGTCGATACTATCAGGGGGCAGATTCTCTCTTGGCAGATGCCGTTGTATATTTCTGAATGCTCCTCTGATGGGGATATATCTCTTTTGCCGAGTTACCTCAGTGGGTGCTCTCGATGCCTATCCTGATGATAACTTACACCGGTAATTTGCAACAGTGCCTACCCTGATGGTAGGGACAATGGTTGATTATTGGACTGTCCCAATGCCTACTCGAGCGGTAGTAGACTTTTTCATCGAGTTTGTGTGTTTAATGTGTTTCATATTTAACTCTATTGGGTATGCATGCCTAATGTTTTGATGGAAATGTGCGCTGATGTAGCGCTTGTTGCACATGTGCAGACCAGACATGATATGATGATCTTAATTTATCCTAGGTTGATGCATATGCTTAATTGAATTGATGTAGAACCATACCTCACCCTTTTTTGAGGTGATTTGGAGTTTCTTTTCAGGCATGGATTTTGATAGGCTTAGCAGCTCTAACTCCCGTATGGCTCCTTTTGTCATTCGCTGAGCAGATTTGGATGTTCCCCTCTTATATGCCATTTTTGGTGAGGATCTCGCAGGGGCTGCTATTTTCTGGATCTGGATTTGGTGTTGGTCCCTTTGGTGGTCCAAACACTGATGGCTTTATTAGGAGGTATCCTAATATCTTCGCTGAAGTTGCGTTCCACGATCTATATTAACGGATCATTCTTCGATGCTACGCTGGATTAATGCCAACTGTTTGATCATTGAGTGTGAAAAAGGGGTAAGCTTTTCACTTATAACCCAGCTGGGTTAGACGCTGGCCTGACTGATGACCCGGGTGATGCTGACGTCCTGGAGGATGTAGCCCGTTCTTTCATTGCCTAGATTTGAACTTCAATGTAGAGGCCTCGACTTGTGAGGACTTGGTGCAGGTTGACATGTTTGACAATGCAGATTTCCTTCGCTAGATATTTTGGTCATCGGGCATCTGTTCTTCCTGAGTTAAGGACTCTGTTGAGGACTTTTCCCTTTTTGTGGAGGTACAGCTGATGTCTCCTTGATTTTTTTCAGGAACTCTCCCTTTTCTTTTAATGAGAAACTTGGTCCCGCCGTAGATCCTTTCCATTTTTTGGAATGGAAAAATTCCCCAGCCCTTTCGCAAGTTATTACTGGGGTTCATAGAAAAACTCGCTTTGTTGACCATGTCCACGGTGAGCAATATCCTGCACATTCAGACAAACAACCATATGTGTCGACAGCTTGATGGCTCGGGCCGTCAAGATTAGTACGAGGCATTTGAAATTTAGAGTTTATGAAATTGAATGCTTGTATTCAATTTGCTCTCATCTTATCCCTAAAGATCTTGAAAGGGAGTATGAAAATGAATTTTTCTTAAGGAAATCAAAAAACTTTCTTGACAAGTTATGAAATCGCAAGAAAACTTTTAAGCATCCATGGTCATTTTTCATGGGTAGGATTAGATTCACAAAACTTATCTCCCTTCATCAGAGACATCTCATCTTCGCTTTAGACACTGCTCTTCACAAGATTAAGATCATATAATATGTGCACTATGTGTGAAGCAACCCTTAGCAGGGGTTTTTCCTCTATGATTTCTAGATGATCTCATTTTTTCTTGCAAAATTTTCTGCTTTTCTCGCTTAACTTTGTCTTGTTTTCTTAGGCTTTTCAGAGTTACCCATATAACGAGTTTTGGACCAATGACTCCTAAACTAAACGGTTTTAGGGCACTAGGTGTTAAGACACCCCTTCGGGTTTACTGGATCGAGTAACAAAGGCCACACTTCGAGACAAGTTAGGCGGTCTATTCTTTTGATTCGCCTGAGCCTGTACAAGATTCGTTTTCTTAGGCTCTAAATTACCCGTGTAGCGAGTGTTGGGCCGGTGACTCCCAAACCAGACGGCTTTAGGGCACCAGGTGTAGAGACACCCATCGGGCTTAATTACTCGAGTAACCTAGGCCACGATTTGGATATGCTCAGGTTTTGATTTCTTGTAATGCTCGTTTTCTTAGGCACTAAGTTACCCATGTAACGAGCGTTGGGCCGATGGCTCCCAAACCAGATGGCTTTAGGGCACCAGGTGTAGAGACACCCCTCGGGCTTAATAACTCGAGTAACCCAGACCACGATTCGAGACATTAGGCGTGCTACAAATCGTCATCCTTGTCGTCATAGTTTCATACCCTACAACTAAGAGTCAGGTCAATCGCAAAGTGCAGACATGCATATGAGGTCAAGTTTGCTCTAAAAAGTGCTTTGAATTAGGACGTCGTGCCTAATCAAAAGGTTGAAGAGTCTTAATTCTCTAATCGCTTTCATGATTCTTGCTCCACGGACGCTTATCAGAATTAATCCAATTCATAACAAGGTAAGCAAAAATCTTTTCTTTTTTTTTTCTGAGACTCTAATGCAGGACTTATGTGTATTATCGCTAATGCATGGAAATTAAAAACACCTAAAGAGATGAAAGAGTCATACCTTATCAGCGGATCACAGTATTCTAAGAAAATTATGATTGACAAAGATCGATTGGTCATACCGGATCGCCAATGATGGAAGTTTGGATGATGATGGACCATGCTGATGGTGCCGACTGGTGCATGTTGATTGGATGGTTGATAAATGCCCCAATGTTGGGTTGCACAATTTCCAAAATTGGTCCAGTCTTATGGTAACGATCCTGACATTGGGTTGTCGTTGACTTTGAACTCGCCCCAGTCTTGCTTGTCATCTAGGACGATTTATTGGTTGTATATTTGACCGATGGGCTGATAAGGTGCCGAGATCGCAAGAGTCTTCAATCGCATAACCCCCATGGTGAACAGGTAGTGGATTTTGGCTTTAATGCTTGGATGCCCCCAGTCATTATCTTTGATTTGTAGAAGCAATTGGCTTTGATGACCTTTCTTCTAGTTTGATGAAGGTTTCAGATTTAGGCTTCAGCACTTCGAAGGTCCTTGCGGATGTTTATGCTTGATATATCGCTGTGTTGTTGTTTCAACTTTGACGATTGATGTCGAGATGTCTTCAGACTCTAATAAATCAGACTCAAGGGCTTGTGATGGTTGGTGGTGACGGCTTTGACCGCGACTTTGGTTGGTGACCTACCGAGTGTCCCTGCCGGAACAGATCTGGCTATGGCAGATTTGATAGCTCGAATGACCTTCGAGAGAGATCAGGCCAGGGCGTTGAGGTTGACGGCCCATTTTAGTAGAGATATGACTTTTGTTGATAGAGGTGAGGCTCGAGCCGCTTGGGATGCAATATTTATTGAAAGAGACAAGGCCCGATCTACCCGAGATGCGGCTATAGAGAATAGAGACGAGGCTTGATCTACTCATGATTCAGCTTTTGAGGAGATTGAGGAAGCACCAGTTGCCCAAGATGCCGCTTTTGTTGAGAGGGACGAGGCCATAGTATGCAGATGACAGTGGATGTTCTGGCTCGTATGGAGACCGAGGGTTAGGAGCTTGCAGTTGCTCCTTTATCTTCAGAGAGATGCCATGTTGGCATTGTTATCCCGATTATCCACGGGTTCAGAGACTAGCTTTGATTTTCTCAGCAAGACTTGTTGACCAGGGGGGTTTGATAGCATTTGGCTTTTATTGTTTTCGGTGTCTTAGAACTGGTCTTTTATTTTTTTGTTTTTCTTGAAGATCAAACCGCACCGTAGATGGCTGCCTACATACTCCCGGGTTGAGGGAGATCAGGTCATTCGTAGTTCTGTTTTGTTTGGTTGGATAGGCTAGAGAAGTGTCTCTTTTGGGGTTTGAGTTTGGTTTAATGAGCTTCTGAGTTTTTGTTTTTGGATTCGAGGGTTTTTGAATTTTTTTGTTTGGTTTGACCGCACCAAGATGGTTGCCTACGTACTCCCGGGTTGAGGGAGATCAGGTCTTTCGTAGTTCACGCTAATGCATGAAAGGCTCAACTTTTGATTTTTTCCTTTTTATTTTTTTTTTATTTTTTTATTTTTTTATTTTTTTTGGTCTTTTGATTTTGTAAGAATGGAAAATGAAAGACATAAGGCTAAGAAAAAGATAACGCCCTAACATCCTCTGGAACTCGCAACTTTCCTCTGGATCAATGTCCTCCTAGCTAGTTGAGGCCTGATAGTCCAGTCGTCCGTGGTTATGTCGCCTTCAAGGCTAGTGATAGAGGTTCCCTCTTGGCTCTGAACATCTTCAATCCCTACCATAAATTGATCGCCTCCTGAATCAGCATATCCCTTAAGGAGGCTTAAACTGGACTCGTCGCAGAAAGGTATGAACTCCAGATTCCTCGAGGGGTTGGCTTCCTTGATAATTTTGCCACCTTTTTCTTCGTCTGCTCCTTCACTTTTCTCATAGATTTGAGAGGATTTGAGCATGAAATCCCCCTCGCACTGATGTTGTATCTCTTGCAAGGAACTTTCCTTTTGGGCTTTTTCCATATGGGGAAGGATCAGTATCTCCTCCTCATCTTCCAGAAGGATAAGGTCAGGCATGTAGTTGTTGGCTTTGGGCATCAAGATATTTGATGTTGGTGGATGAACTTCATTGGGAGATTCTTTTGTTTCTTCGGTCACTCCCAGTATTAGGGTCGGTCCACCTTGTGTTATGCCAGGATGGATGCTCATAGCCGTAACATCCTTTGAACTTCCCGCTTTGAGTGGACATCTTGAGCTCTTTATCTCCTTCTCGCCTTTTCTGGTCATGGGGAATTCTTTCTTCAGTTCTCCATTTTCAATGAGGTCCTGGATTTTGTGCTTTAGAGACCAAAATTCCTCGGTTGCATGTCCAGGTGAGTTAGAATGATAGCGACATATCTTTGTGGCATCATAACTTCTTATCTCGGGCTTGGTAGGAGGTAGAAACTCAGTAATCTTTCTCTGCGCAACCAACAGTGCTAACATATTTTCCAATGAGTCCTTCAAAGGTGTAAATACCCTTCTCCGCCTACTTTCCCCGACTCTCGATGCCGTAGGATTTCAATGTTTGCTCGTGTTTGTAATGTCTCTTAATATTTCCTATTTGGGAGTTCGCACTCCTCCGAAGGATTTTTCTTTTGGTGAGAACTTTGAGTAATTTGATCATTCCACCTTTCTCGTTCATTCAACATGCTCTGATCCTCTTTATTTAGTCGGCTGATCTTGGAGGGAGATATGCTCTCATTCTGAATAACCTCCTCTCTTTTTTGGCTTTCTGATATTTGAGTGAAATGTTGCCTTGTATCCTGATGTTGGCGCACTACCAGATTAACCAGCAGAGTCACTTAATGTTGGATCGCATCCAATTTTTGCATTATTATCATACCCACGTCTGAATTTTCTGACTCTAGGACATTTGTCTTGTTCCTTTGGGGCTAATCCTCTATCCTTCGTATGTATTTATGATTTGGATACATTTCATCGCTTCTTGACCCGATCATGTTTACTTCCTCTGTATCATGCTGCATCAGAAGGTTGGCGTTGGCATTTGGATGGTCAGGTTGTTGGATCATAAGATCACCGCTTTCGATCAGGTTTTGGATTTTTTGCTTTAAGGACCAACAATCTTGTGTATCGTGTCCTGGAGATCCTGAATGGTAAGCACATCTCTGGCTCAGATTGTATCTTTTGCTTTTTAGATCCAGAGGTGGAGCCAGCTCGGTAATCTTCTTGTGATCTGTTAACATCACCAATATGTTTTCAAGGGAATCGCCTAGTGGAGTGAACTCTCGATTTTCAGTTCTTTCGAATTTTCTCTTTCTCTCCTGGTAATTGTTAAATGCAGTATGTTGTGACGGCAGATTGCCTTCACTCTTCCAAATAGGGGGAATATGGTTAGGTCTCCTAGCCTGCCCCTGTACAATGAGGGATACATCTTCATCGCCTTCCTTGGGTACCCTTATGGGATCACTCGCATATTTGCCAGACTGTATATGATCGGTGACTATTTTCAAGGCTGTGAGATCTTTGATCTTGTCTGCTTTCAGGCCCATCTCTGTCATTTCGCCATGTTTGATCATTTCTGAGAATGGCTTTCCTATTTCGGCCAGGATACTCTCATAGTAAGGTGCCTCTTGGATGATTATGAAAGTCATCACCATTTCAGCTTCGGTCATAGGCGGGCTGACTTGTGCTGCCAGACGTCTCCATCGTTAGGCATACTCTCGGAAAGCCTCGTTGCTCTGCTTTTTGACTTTGGTCAATTGATATCGATCCAGAGCCATATGAGACTGGAAGCAATATTGAGTTAGGAAGGCATGAGCTAGCTCTTTCCAACTGTGGATTTTTGCATTATCAAGTCGGGCATACCATGTCCTAGCCTCTCCAGTGAGACTCTTTTGGAAAAGCTGCATTCGGAGGCTTTCATCTTCAGCATAAGACCCTAGCTCGCCAATGTATACTTTCAAGTGCGTATAAGGATCGTCTGCCCCATTGTACTTTTCAAACTCTGGGACTTGGAATCTGTCAGGATATCTAGCAGCTGGGAATATGCAGAGATCTGAATAGGTAACACTTCCAAGGTCTCCTGTCCCTTTGATTGCCCGGATGGTTTCTTCCATTTGTCGGACTTTCCTTCGGAGATCGCCAGTTTCCCGATCCTCCCTGAGATTTGTGATTTCAGGGGTTTTGCTGGTTCTTTTAGTGGATCGAGGTTCAGGGATCTGCATTCCCCCCTTTTTGTCAGTACTTTGATTACCACCCTGTGAGGAGGACTCTGTTTGTTTGAGCATTGACTGGCCCTGAGTGCTTTTACTCTGTTCTTTCAGGAGGATAGCCAATTCTGCTATTTGATTCTTAAGTCCCTCAAACTCTTTTCAAGATACGGAACCTGACTCGCTTTGGCCACTTTCAGCCATGTCAATAGATAGGCTTTGTGCCTTCTCAGATTTAGACCTAGTAACAGGACCAATTTTTCCTTACCTACAACAAAACGTAGGCGTGTCAATTTCCTGATGTAGGTAAGGATTGGATGCATGATGTGTCTTTTAAGTTTATCCTGCAAAACCGCGGTTAGTTGTTTTGATGGCAGGATATCTGACAGGAAAGTAAATCTTTCATTATTGTCATTTACATTGTGCTCCTCAGTAATTGGAGACTTGACATTGAATTGAAAGAGGAAGGCATGAAGAAGTTTCCCTTCGAATTTGGTTAATCAGAGGCTGACCTATCTTAGGTTACTCTCGCGGCTTTTGTTTCAGCATGAAGGTTCCCAGATCATCGCAATCTACTAGAAGAGAAGTTAATTCGATCGTTCAACTGGAGCGAATCTGGGTGGTGCATTTTCAAGAGGCAGCCCCGGAGACTTAGTCGTCCCCAGAGGCCTTACTTATCACCGACCGGATTAGCCTCCTGGTGGAGGGACTCACAGCATTCATTTACATACATCGGCCTTACCGCTTATGCATGCAATGACAGTTCTTGCGAAACACTAATATGGGTGCGAAGCACTAAAGCATTCATTATCATTCATTCAATGTAAAGGCATAGCATTCATACATTCAATGAAAGACACATCATTCACTCATCCATTGACTGTGGAGACGCAGGATTTCACGCCTTCAATAGTTTTGAAAAGAAAATGTTTGAAAAGATTGAAAGCGGCCTAAGCCCTCTACTGTCCCCAGCAGAGTCGCCACCTGTCGACGTTGGAAAACTTAAGAAATCCCGCGTGTCGGTTGTAGCCCGGTTTTTCTCAAATCGATCTTCCTAAGTTATCTCTACCCTTATTCTTTTTATTGCGAAAAAGGTTTTAAAGGGTTTTTTAGGAAAGAGGCCAACATGTATATATGTCGACGATTTGATTTGATTAACAGAGTCGTCAGTTGGTAGTTTTGAAAATGATTGTACCAACTCAACCGAATTTAATTTGAAAGAGGCCCAATTGCTTAACACTATCAAAACTTGATCTTTGAAATCAGAGTTTTGAGTTCGGGGGCTTGGTTAAGTGTGGGGAAGGTGTTAGGCACCCCACGACTCCCGTGTAAACACGGTACCGCAATCTTTTCAATATTTCTCTTCAAACTGGAATGCGTGAGTGAATGCTATTTGAAAATTGGGCCTGTTGATTTGATTGATTGAAAGTAGTGCTTTGCTTCGTTGAGCCTATATACGAAGGGTTTGATTTGATTTTCGAAAATCAGTTTTTAACTTGATTTGCAAAATCATTTTGATTAGATTTGCAAAAGCTTTGAAATTGAATTTGACAGTGAAGTTTTGAAAGCTGTTTATCAAACCCCTACGCTGACATAGGAATTGAAGCCTTTTTATACTTCCAATTTTTATAGCCTTAAGGCTGCATGCAAGTGGTGATTTGTCGGGCTGCGAAGTATCCTCGACCACAGAAATAAGCAAGTTTTGGTCTCCTCATGGGTATGAAAACCATCGGAGGGACGCTGACACGACAATCCATGTTTTCATTATGATGAGACCTTAAATCCGAATAACCGTTTTAAGGTCTGTTTATATGTACATTTTATAGAAAAACCGGCAGGATACATCTGTAAATCGGAGTTTGTCCATCATGGGAATCAGATCCTAATCGATTTGATCGTGAATCCCAAGATTCCTAGGCTCACATATGAGTAGCCAATTAACCTGCACAGTTCAAATTTGCACAGAAAGAAATATATACATCCTCACAACGCAATGGAACCAAGGATTCATCAGTAAATCTTGGTTGCGTGTGGCCAAAGCGTCTCGTTCCTACTAGATAGCGATCTAAGGGACGCGAGTTTGCTTTTAGTGCTGAAACTAAAAATAATGCTAGATTTAAGGAAATCTCAGCCGTTCTAGCTTCCCGGTTCAGTTTGGATGTTTTGAACCGTTTGAAAACTAGAAATGGCGAGATTTAAATAAATCTAAACCGTCTGCAGATATATCAATGCCAATTCATATACAAATGAATGTTGAATGCAGCAGTTGAATGGAATTGAGCAAGCAGTATATATATGTATATATATATAAGCTGTAAAAGGGAGATGGATTTTCACTCGCAAGCCCGGACTGGAATTGAAATATATACTAAAAACTGTAAATAGCCACGAAATAATCCAGGCTGTGACAAAAATGAAATATATATACGTATATATAGAAAACAAAAAAAGGGCAAAGGGTTTGCACGCCAATGCCCATACTGGAATTGAAATTGACAGAAAATAGTCACCTAGTGACTGGGGAGAACACCCAGTATGGGGAAGTGTGCAAAAGCAGTAAAATGACCACAAAATAATCCAGGCCGACTGAATATATATATATATTGACAGAAATGTAGTCAACCAGGACTGATTTGAGTACCAGTGATGGTGAAAGTCGCTTATATATGCGTAAATGTATAAAAAAGCGATAAACTACCACGGATTTGAAATTCAGGCTTGACATAATTGAAATGTTAGTACATTTGCAGTTAAATATGTACAAAAAAAGCCAAATCCGGACTGAGAAGATAACTCAGTCCGGCGAAGTTAGCAAAGCTGTGTGTGCTAGTGCGTTGAAGCTACTGGAGCTGACGGAACGTCAATCCGAGTTATGAAGTGTTGAAAACGGAGTTTATGTACAAAAATATATCATTTTTTGACAAAAACGGCCACAGAACTAAGTTCCGGGCATATTTAGAAAGTGAAATTTCATGTGCAAGTGTAAAACGGTGCAAAGTAGTAATAGCAACTTGCTGATCGTAAAAATACTTACAATAGCCTGCAAAACGGGATTTTTGCCACTTAGTGGGCTTCAAACGACCAAATCTCCTAGTGGTGTTTTGATATATGGTAGTATATGGGTTTGTTTACGTGTTGGAGTAAAAATATTTGGGTTTAGAAAAGGTGTAAAAGTCAAAAAATCAGACGGGTAGAGCTTCGCTGCGTTTTGGAATTCTTGAAAATGAATGGAGGGCACATTTATATATAGGCCAAGGAGCCTCAGCTCTACCTGTTGCTGTCGTAGGTAGAGGTGCGGCTCCCCTGAGTGGGTCCCACATGCCCGGTTTGGTCGTCTCAAAGTGCGTGCATGTCGAGCAACGCGATGTCAGGTTCGAAACTTCATAACTTTTGATCGGAGCGTCCGTTTGGGGCGTGCTATAGCTTTCCAAAAAGCCCTCGCTAAGAGTGTCACAATGACATTGGATTTAACACTTTTTATGTCCCTAAATATAGGTTCATGACCGGGTCTTCGTTTCTCCACAGTTTGCCCGTCGAGCCGTCTGACGATGTTTTCATGCGGGATCACCGTTGTGGTTCTTTCTGACCTTGGTGGCCTTAATTCAGCTTAAGTCTGACTGAATCGGATGAGATTTGTTAAAATGATTATTTTGCCCCTCCCGGGGTTGCCCTTGGTGTCAGCATGGCCTCTAGTTGACTTCCGGGAGCTGTTTCCAAGACTTGGATCCCATTCGAGTCTGTTTTTCCCCAGTGTTGCCTCTGTGGCTGACGTGGTCGTTCCAAGTTTTCTTCTAGAATTTTTATGATGCTTCAGGTTTATTTCTGAAGTCGACCTGACTTCCCGGACTGTTGCCGGGGATGACCTGTACTTCCTGGGTTGCTGTCGAGGCTGATTTGTACCTCCCGAATTACTGTTGGGGCTGATTTATACATCCCGGGTTGCTGTCGGGGCTGCTTTCACATCCCAATATGGTTGATCGGTGCTATGGTTATCCCAATATCGGTGATTGGGTTTGAGCTGATGTTATGATATTGAGATCGGGGATGATCTGACGGTCCGATTGACGATCAGAGTTGGATTGTCGGTTAGATTAACGATCAAAGTTGGCTAGAGTACCGATATTGGTGATCAGATTTGACTAGAGTTGACCGACATTGGGGATCAAATTTAGGCTAAAGGACCGGCATTGGTGGCCGAATTTAGATTGGATGTCTGGTGTCGGGACCGAGGTTGGCTTGATTGACGGTTTTGCCCTCCTACAGTGTTAGTATTGGGCAAGGAAAATTTCGAGTGTCTACAACAACCGCACATAAACTGTGAATTTCAATACAAATATTATAAAAACAGTACTCACACTCCAAACCAATAATATTTTACATAAAGGTACAATCAATAATTGTTTTAGAAATTAAAATATTTGGAAAATGCTCAAGGAAACCTTCGTACATGGGAGGCCATGCTTCTAAGTTATAATAGATATCATAGGACTTGAAAATTAACCTTGGTTGACCCAATAGACCCCAAAGAAGAACGAGAATATTAAAATCATGTTCATTCCAATGGTGGGTATCTTCTTGCCATATAATTATCTCCATTGTCTCAAACTGAGGATTATAGTCCAACCATACTCTAAGATTATATAGGTAGTGCTCATAGATATAATCAGCAAGTGGATGTGCACAACCATATCTTATGATATTACTAATTTGTATGTGGTTAAACATCTTGTATGATAGTGGCAATACACTCTTTCAACTGTGACTCATATCCTAACCTTGGATAGCACCTCACAATGGCACCCATCAGTTTGCCATCATATCTTATAATTTGATGAGAACAACCACTAACTCAAAAAATTATGGTTACTAACTTGGATCATTACTTCACTCCCCGACTAGTCCCAGCTTCACTCTCATTTCCTGAGAAGAACAATGAAACCAAAAGAAACAGGGTGAGCTCAACTAGTCAAGTAAAGAATATCATGACTAAAATAATAAAGAATGAATTATCCTTATTCTTCAACAGTGAAAATCTGACAGAATATAACAGACAACTAGTTTTAGATCAACCACTGTAGCGGAACGAACAATCCATTAGAAGAGTCAAATAGACCATAAAGTCTATTATCTTTTCCATGTTAAAAGTCCACTAACAATATTTTATCACTGTTACATCAATCAACAGTTCCTGCCCACAATCATGTAAATAGTTTATGATCATAATTATGTTGATAAATTCCTCTTCGCACCCAAGACGAATATAATTTTCATCAATTATCTTTACCTGTAACACCAAAGATTATGGTTATATTAATTCACAATTCCTATTCATAATCATGTAAATCAATAGTTTCTCCTTGCAACAAAGGCTTAATATAACCTTCACTCGAAGTCTTTGCCACAAAGGCTAAAGACACTTAATAATCATATCGTCTTTACACCCAACACCAAAGACCTTCAAGCGTAACATCAATGGTCATGATCATACCAATCAATTGTCTATCTTTTCACTACGGACCAAAGATATTCAACTGTAATATCACTTGTCATGATCATGCCAAATGACAGTCCATCTTTGCACTACGGGCCAAAGACATACAACTGTAAAACCAATGGTCATGCCAATCAACAGTGTAGACATTTCCTTCTCTTGTTCCGGTCAGCTTAATAGAGGATGTCTCCAGATCTCTAACTAGACACTGATTGTTGAGAAAAGTGACTTGATGGCCTTTGTCACAGAGTTGGATGATGCTAAGAAGGTTGTGCTTTAGTCCATCTACATATACCACTTTGCTGAAAGACATTGCACCATTCCCAGTTGAGCCATATCCTTTCGTCTTGCCAGAGCCATTATCTCCAAAGATAATTGTTAGTCCCTCCTTTACTGTGTAGTCAGACAGTAGGGCTTTGTTCCCAGTTATGTGCCTTGAGCAACCACTGTCCAGATACCATGTTGTGATAGTGGCGCTCAGTTCCTGCAAATAGATTAAGCTTTCATGTTGGTACCCAGACTTGCATAGGTCCTACGATGTTAGTACCCTTGGGAACCCAAATCTGCTTAACTTTGAGCCTTCCATGCAGAGTGTTATGATAACATGTTGCAGCTTTATGACCATTTCTACCACATACAAAGCATCTAATATAATGCATGCTTGTGTGTGTGTGTGGATTCTTTCTCCATTTAGACTTTTGTAGATACTTGGTGGCCTTACCCTTATACTGATTCTTCTTTCTCCATGCAATCTTGGGATTCACAGTTTGTGCTGAGTGAACCTCAACACCACGATTCCTTCTCGGCTTGTTCATGGAGTCAGTCTTGCTTGACTCTACGATCCTTCGAGGATGGGCAGTGGTGACTTGGTTACTCTTCTTTTTTCTGAACCCCAGGCCAGCATTGGATCCGTTGTGTCTTGGGACATGACTTGGATCAGAAGAGCAGGGTGGTTGCACTGGTTCTTCCTTCTGTGTGGATTTCACAAATACAATGCTTCTATTTAGATCAGAAACGCTGCTAATGTTAGTATCCTTTATCTTTTCCACACTTGATTCTGGGGTAGACTCCCCAAAACCTAAACCTGTTCTATCAGATGCACTTCTCTGACTGGAGATCAAGGAGTCCATGGATGAGGAAGACCTATTCCACATAGTGATAGTCTTTTTTAGCTCCTCAATCTTAAAGGTTAGTTTTGACTCTCTTTGTGTGCTTAGTTCAATTGTCTGTCTTAAGATTTTATTCTCAGCTTCAAACTTAGAGAGAGAGACAGAACTTAGAAACCAGTCTGCGCTTGCTGCAGGGGGCCCGCCCCGGCGGGCCTATCAAGCCAAAAAACCCCGCCCCGACGGTGGGTATGCAGAAAAGAAAGCTTGTTTTTATGTAAAGCTAAGTTTATGTAATAATTTTATGAATTGAAGCATATATTAAAATGCTAAAATAATGGTAATGAATTATATTAATAATATATAATGTGTAATTATAATTTGGAATAATTATAATTATAGTAAAGGTTTAATTTAAATTACGATTTGTTAAATGAATATAGTTTGATTAATTTTAAATCAAATAAATGTTTAACTTGAATTATAATTTGTTTAAATTATAATTTAATTAATATGTAATTATAATTTGAATAATTATAATTAAGGTAAATGTGTAATTTAAATTATAATTCATTTTAATTATAATTTAATGTGTGCATGGATTAAAATTGATTAATTGTAATCTAAGTAATTGTTTAATTTAAATTATAATTGGTTTAATTATAATTTAATGCATGATATAGTTTGATTAATTATAAATTTGTTTAATTATAATTTGATTAATTAGAGTAATGGTTTAAATTAAATTATAAATTGTGTAATTATAATTTGATTAACATAAGATGTAATTATAATTTGAATAATTATAATTAAAGTGGATGTTTAAATTATAATTTGTTTAATTATAATTTAATATGATTATGTGATATGATTATGTGATGTGATTAATTATGTGATAATTAACTATTAACTTAATAGTTAAAGAGGAATGAGTTAACCTAAATTGGTTAACTAACTATGAGGATTATCTATGTGATAATTAACTTATATTGTTAATTATACATATAATTTGACAGTGTGTCAAATGAATAGGAGAGAATTAGGAAGTATAAAGTAGAATTTACTTAGACGTTTGCTAAGCGTTGCTAGGTGACTAATAATTGTTGCGTATGATACTACGTTGTGTAGGATTCATGAAGTATAGATAATTAAGCTATTTTTCGGTAATTGGTAATCTACGAGCCAAGCAAGTCTTTCGGTTCCTATTTTCTATGTGAACTTGATGATGAATTGTTTTAAATTGTATTGCAAAGAGCATAATATGTTATATATGTTGCAAGCATGAAATGTTAAAGTCAATTTATGACTACATTGATTGATTAAAAAATGTTGATTGAGTAAAGAACTCAATCTTTATAATTATTATGTGAATTAAAGCATGTATGCTATGTTACCCTATTGATTATAAGATGTATGTTGAGCATGTTATTTATGTGCTACGTGTTGCATGAAAACTGTTAGATCTTGCTGAGCTGTCGAGCTCACTCTTGCAAATAACCACTTTTGCAGGTCAATGATGCAAGGTAATGATACGTGCTAAGTGAATTATAGAGATCAATGTTCAAGAATATTACTTATGTTAGATGAGAAATGTATTTGATGTTTTGATTGTATCATCCTAGTTAAGTTGTAAGTTGAGTTATCCGATGTATATGGATAATAATTGTAATGTACGACTTTGTATAGTAATTTCGATGAAGCAATTCATGTAATAGAATTTGAATCAAAGATTTGTAATGATAAAGGTTGCGATTCAGGGCAATAAAGAAAGAATTTATAAAAAAATTAAATATTCCGTATTTTTAGTGATTTTAATATCGAATAATGATGTAAAATTAGATTAAAGTTGTATTGTTAACGATCAAGAATGAGAATTACATTGTATGAACTTTGGGGTCGTTACACTTCTACTCCACGAGTAGGAAATCCACTAAGGATGACTTTACAATCTTTGAATCACTTAGATTCCTTCAAGGCCAGCAACCTTGGAACTTCTCTAGTTCACTAAGAACTCTTCAAGATCAACAATCTTAGAACTTCTTTAGTTCACTTAGAACTCTTCAAGCCAAGTAGACTTGGTACACTATGGATTGAGAGTTGTATTCTAGGGTGTGTTACTCAGTTGCAATTAAGCATCAGTTCTGAAGAAACTGAGTAGCGAAGCAAGTTTTCCTCTTCAGTATCGTAGAGTATATCGTTGAGTGTTCTTGAGCGTTCTAGTTTTCTTTCTTACTTACTTGCTTGCTTGTGAATCCTTGTCTGATTTGCTTGATAAGGAGCCTTTGAAATCTATCCGTTGAAGGCATCCGTTGCGCATTAAATGCTTCAGACAGTTCTGTGCACTGATGTTGACTTCCTGCTTTTCTGCTGCTCAGCCGTCTGGCCCACTGACACAGCATACTGCTTTCTCACCTAACACCTGAAAAGATGTTTTCTGCAGGCATGATAGTCCTTTCCTTAGCTTCTTGAATACGCTTCTTCGATATATACTAAGGATGATTGTAGAATCATTGGGACTATCAATTTTGTCAACGTTTATAAACCTTTCTTCATTTGTTGATCTTTCTCCCTCATCAGATAGACTAGTTTTGATGCTGACAGGAGGGTCACCATGATCGTGATCTTTGTACCATGATCGTTGTGTGGTGGCTTGCACAGGCTGGACTCAGCTTTGATCGTATAGAACACTACGATTTCTCTTAAGTTCTTTAATAAACTACGATTTCTACTTGCTTGTCTTACAGCAGACTCCACGCTTTCAAAAGCAGACTGCGATTCTTGATTTAGCTCGGGAGGCGCTCGGATCATATCCACGATTCTCAATGTGGCTTCCAGGACAGACTACGATCTTTGGACATCTTCATTGAAGCTCCACGACTCTGCCTTGGCTTCTATAGGCTGGCTTTGACAGACTACGATTCTGTCAAGGCCTAACATTTACATCTCAAAATAGATCAACCTAACAGTTTTGATCTTTCTTCTATACATTCATTTACAGAATGATAAACATTAAAGCACAAATCAACCTAACAATTTTGATCTATCATCTAAGTCCTTGTACATATATTCTTTGAAGAACTTTACACTTAAACATTTATATTTACTTTCAACATCAAATTTTAATATGCAATTTCCAACAATCTCCCCCTATTTGATGTTGACATAACCAAGGAGATTTGTATCATAGCTTCAATTTCTAAATGCAAAATGCTAGAAAGTAAAATATGACTTAGTGTTTCAGTGAGCAACTGAAATTTCTAAAGAATAAGCATGAATTTATTGATGTTTGAAAAAGATATTACAATCTAGCACAGAAACATCAATACAGCATTAATTTTGACTTATCTCTATCTTCTTTGCCTCTTGCTCTTCGGAGGGTTGGCATGCTCTTCAGCTCTCCTTCTTCTGCTGACTTCATCTCTCCATCCAATGTCAGCTAGCTCTTCTTGGCTCACTATCTCTGAGTGATTATGTATGTTCATGAATATAGGATCTCCAACTGGCATGTTAAGACCAATAAAGGTTACTCCTTGTGAGTTAGGAGCTTGACCTTGACATCTTTCATAGCGTTCAGCCTCAAGAGGGCGCTGCTGCCGCTGATCAGATCATGGAGGCTGATAGATGGGACTCCTGGGGTTGCTACCCGACGATTGACCAATTTGAGTTTGCCTTCCCTGCTGGCTTCTGCCTCTTCTGCTTCCTCTGCCTTTGCTTCTGTCTCCTTGCTCACTAGTCTCCCCTTTTATGTGAGCATCAAGGGTTCGAATGTCTTCAGAGAGGCGTTGGACTCCTTGCACCAGTTCATGCATCTGAGAGCGGTTGAGTGAAATGTCACTACAATTTTCTTCTACTATTGCCTCAGTATTTATCCTCTGTTGCTGAAGCCACTCCATGGCGTCATTAGTCTATTTAATTTGAGTCATTCCACAGGCTTGAAATTCTCGTAGTGTGAGGCGCATCTCTTAAATCTGTTTGATCATTAGTTCATTTTGATATTGTTGAGTTTTCTGCATGATCTCCATAGATTCCTTGTGCTTGTTCATTGCAGCAAAATGAATAGCATCCCTTTGACTGAGGCTGTCACCCATTTCCTTGACAATCTCCCTCAGCTTCTTTGACAGCTCAGTTGCCAGGTTCCCTGGCAGAGTCTGGACAGAGCTGATTATGTGATCGAACCTTTTGTGAAGCGCAAGAGAGTTTGCTTCAAGATTCTCCTCTGTCTCTAGGGCCATATGGCTTGTTAGATCAGCCAGCTCCTCTTTTGTTGGCAGTAGAGACAGTCGATCAAGAATTTGTTGAGTACCAGGAGGAGGATTCGTAGTATATGCACTCATCCTTGACATGCTCGTGAGAGTAAGTGTCATATCAAAGTAGTCATTGTTTGAGAATGAGGGAATATCTGATTGGGTTAGAGGTGTGATAATTTGGTGTATGGGTGAAGTGTTTAGTTCAGGGTCTTGTGTATGGGGTTTGTTGAGCTGTTCTGGGGAATCTACGATTGCAGTGTCAGGTTGGTTGACAAGCATGAATCGTAGTTCATCGACCAGATTTGGTGTCTCAATGGTTGAGCTTTCAAGCATTTGCTTGACTATTCTGGTGATATGCTCGATAACCATTGGATCACTGACAGTTGGCTTTATAAGGACAAGTTGGTTATTTGGTTCATCAGTTACAGAGTTTTGGGACTCTGTAACTGGAAACTGGTTTAGTGGGTGTAGGACCACTTCCAACCATCTTGGCAATTCGTAGAATTGATTGAAATGTGATGAAGGAAAGTGGTTGATAATGAAAGAGAGAGGAGTAATGTATACCTCTGGCTCAGCTTCTGAAGTTGAATCATTTGTGATCAGCTTCTGAGAAAATCTTCGATTTCTTGGAAATCCATAGGCAAGCACTAAGATTGCTAGATAAGCCTTGTAAATCCAGAACATGTGATCCCAGGTATTGAGAATCAGGGCTCTATGATAGGGCATCATAGGCAAGTAGTCAAACAGCTTATTGTAGTTAGCTGTTCTTTCACCGTATGTGCATATTGCAATAATTTCCAGATCATCATCCTCTTCTTCATCACTTACTTCAAGAACTTCCACCACATCTGCCATTACATCATCTTCAATATACACCATTTCTGCAGCAGCAGACTCTACAAACTCTTCTACATACACTGGCTCTTGT
The DNA here is from genome assembly GCA_020205555.1 of Panax stipuleanatus. Classification (NCBI taxonomy): domain Eukaryota; kingdom Viridiplantae; phylum Streptophyta; class Magnoliopsida; order Apiales; family Araliaceae; genus Panax; species Panax stipuleanatus. Next base: position 120,864,445 of record CM035119.1, on the reverse strand, counting down.
GCTTCTAACAGCTCCCCCTCAACTGTAGCATTTCCTGGAATAGGAACTTCCAGAGTTTCTTCTTCACCATTATCAGGGCTTATTTCTGTTGCTTCTGGCACTTCTTCTTCAGACTGAGTCACATCTTCTATCAGAAATTCCTTAGTTTGAACAACAGCTTCAGGCTGTACTTCCTCAGCAACAGCACTTGGTTCGGGCATCTTCTCTTCAGCATTGATCATGGCCTGATCAGGTGCAACAGTGTTGTCTGCATGACTGATGTAGGCTATCATATCTTCCATAATTCTGGTCTCTTCCACGGTTGGACCAGATGCTTGAGGCTCAGAGATTTGTTCATCCTTCTCCACAGCTCTTTTTCTTTCATTTTCCTTCAAATCTTCCTCATTTGTAAGAACATACTTCTTGACAAGCCTCTTCGTCCTCTTCTTTGGCTTGGACATAGCCTTTGCATTTTATTCAGCTTCAGCCCTGACAGTTTATTTAGGCTGAGAGGCTGTTGCAGCTTCTTCTTCTGTAGTAGCAGTCAGTCTGGACTCTACGATTGGTGATGACTCCACAATCGTAGTGAGTGAAGACTTCTTTGTTCTGTGAATGCGTTTCTTCTTCTTTTGAGGCTCAGAACTACCTTCAGCCTTATCTTCACTTGTCTCCCTCTTCTTTTTCTTCTTTTTCTTCTCTTTCAGAACCTCTTCTGGTGATTGAGCTACCTCAAGAGTAAAAACTCTATTAGTGGTGAGGCTTTGAAACTCAATATCAGCACCAGGATTTCCTTTAGGTGCATCAGTGGTTGAGCCTTAGGGCTCCTCAGCTATTTGAACACCCTCATTCACCTTTCTCTTCTCTTTGCTCTTTCTGGTCAGAGCCACAGGTTATTCTTGGTTAACTTCTTCATCCTCCTCAGCTTCTTTTATAGCAGATGAAGTTGCAGACATCATCTTCACAGTTTCTGTTGGATTCCTCTTCCAATTCTGGAACAGCTGCTGGGTCATCTTCCTATTGGGATTAATGGAGGCACCTTCTTTATCCCCAATCTTGTCACCCAGAGCAGTCTGTATAATTATGCTGATAAATCTTACATAGAGTATTTTGGCAGAGCTCTTGGTCTTCTTAGGACTTAGCATCCACTTCCCAAACCAATCCATCAGCAAAGCCCCATAGTTGAGTTGAACTTTGAAGCGGATGGCTGTCATGAACTTCAGTTGCTTTTCATTGACAAAATCGTGGCCAGAGCCCTTGCAACATATACATTTCCCAAAAATGTCTGCAAGGAATTCATACTCTTGGGGAAATTCTTTCTTCTTGTAGCCATTTTTTCCTTCAATCTTTGAGTAACGCATCTTCTTTAGACCTTCATGGAAATCAATGACTTCTATGGATAAAAGACCTTTAGATTTGAAACTTAGGGCTAGGTTTATGCCTTCAGCATTGAGTCGAATCTGCACGCCTTTGACCTTTGTGATAATAAAGTCCCCTACAACGACTCCATTGCTGTAGAACTCCTTCACCAGCTTTGAGTAAATCAGTGTGCTGGTGCTCAGAGCTTCTTCAAGGCCAGCACTCTTTAGAAGTGAAAGAATCTTGTGAAACTCAGGGCCAGCGTTCTTGAACTCATCAAAGCATAGCTGGTAACCAGAGACAACATTGGAAGCATCCATTTGATCTTGATTGAGTATCCTGTGATGAACAGATTTGGCTTAGCTTTCTGAAACTTAGGGTTTCGTTTGAGAGAGAGATATATAAACTTTTGAAATTCAAAGGTAAATTGACAAATGACAGTTCAAAATGAATTTATAACTTCCCTCCATAAGTTTTGCATAGTGGGACACGTGTTAGAGTTCTGCAGGACTCCACGATTTTAAGTCATGTGGAAAGTTCTGTTCTGCCCTTAGCTCCCCCTGAGCTAGTGAGTCCTTGTGAGAGGACTACGATTGTCGAGAACCACTCCACGATTGTTGAGTTCCATCCTTAGCTTGCTCCTTGATCATTAACTCTACGGTTTTCTGTAATGCATTCTGAAATGGCATCCCTTCTGGGTTAAGGTTGCTCATGAAGGGCCAGCCTCTTAGTTTGACACTAAGGATCAGGTTTATCCCTGAGGCGCTTATCAGAAGGATTGCTTAGCATGATAATGCTGCCACCACAGTGAGCTTTTCTGCTATGTCTAGATCACTCCACGATCATGGTTTCTCTTGGTTATCTCTACGATTTTGACTTAGCCTTTGTGTCTGCATGGTTAGCACCAACTAGAGCATAGAATTCATGGTTGCAAATTTAACATACCTAACTCACTTATTAGTTTATTAAATCTGGATTCATCTAAGGGTTTTGTAAACACATCAGCAAGTTGATTTTCAGTAGGGATGTAATGCAAAGATATAATTCCATTTTGAATATGATCCCTAATAAAATGATATCTTATCTCTATATGCTTAGTCCTAGAATGCATGACAGGATTATGTGTTATTGCTATGGCACTTGTGTTATCACAGTGAACATGTATAGATTTGAAATCAAACCCATAGTCTTCTAGCTGGTTCTTCATCCATAAGATTTGAGCACAACTGCTGCCTGCAGCAATATATTCAGCTTCTACTGTTGAAGTTGACACTGAGTTTTGCTTCTTGCTGAACCAGGACACTAGTTTATTTCCTAGCAGTTGACAAGTGCCACTGGTACACTTTCTATCTATTTTGCACCCTGCAAAGTCAGCATCTAAATATCCTATCACTTCAAAGAAGGACTCCTTGGGATACCACAGTCCCAAGTAGGGTGTACCTTTGAGATACCTGAAAATCCTTTTTACAGCAGTTAAGTGTGATTCCTTGGGATTAGCTTGAAATCTAGCACATATACATGTTGCAAACATTATATCTGGTCTATTGGCCGTTAAGTAGAGAAAGGAGCCTATTATACCTCTGTATTGAGTAATGTCAATACATTTACCTTTCTCATCTGTGTCAAGCTTGGTTGCTGGAGCAATCGGTGTTTTCATGGGAGAGGCTGATTCCATGACATACTTCTTAAGTAAGTCTTTGATGTACTTGGCTTGGTTGATGAAGATACCTTCATCAGTATGCTTTACTTGCAATCCAAGGAAGAAATTCAGCTCACCCATCATGCTCATTTCGAACTTACTCTGCATAAGCTTGGCAAATCTCTTGCACAGATTTTCATCAGTAGAGCCAAAGATAATATCGTCTACATATTTTAACTAGTAAAACTTTATCTTTATGCATCTTAAGAAATAGTGTAGTGTCTACTCTACCTCTAGTGAATCCTTTTTCAATAAGAAAGTTAGTTAGTGTTTCATACCATGCTCTAGGTGCTTGTTTAAGTCCATATAAGGCTTTGTCTAATCTATAGACATAATTAGAGAGGTACATATACTTCTTCTTGAAGTTCGCCATTCAGGAATGCACTCTTGGCATCCATCTAAAAGACTTTGAATCTCATATGGGCAGCAAATGCAAGGAATATTCTGATTGCTTCAAGTCTTGCAACAGGCGCAAAGGTCTCATCATAGTCAATGCATTCTTCTTGAGAATAACCTTTGGCCACTAGTCTTGCTTTGTTCCTTGTGATCACCCCATCTTCATCCATCTTGTTTCTAAAAACCCATTTGGTGCCAATGATTGGATGATTCTTTGGTCTAGGAACTAATCTCCAGACTTTGCTTCTTTCAAACTGATTCAGCTCCTCTTCCATAGCTTCTATCCAGCTTGCATCTTCCATTGCATCTTCTATCTTCTTGGGTTCTATTTGAGACAGAAAACTCAAATAGAAACACTCATTCTGAGTTGCAGATCTTGTCCTGATCCTGGCAGTTGGATCTCCAATGATCAGGTCTTGAGTGTGATCTCTTGCCCATCTGTTCCCTGTTGGAACATCTGTTCTTGTACCTTCTTGTCTGAACTCTTCAAGATTGACTTCTGGTTCGTGTTGAACAGAATCGTCGTCTGGTGCAGCTCTCTCTACGATTTCTTCTCCAGACTCTACAATTTCACCTTCTTGAACTACGGTCGTGGTGTTGGGCTTGACCACCTCATTCATAGTGTCTGAATCGTCTATCGCAGTGCCTTATGGTGCAGACTTGTCTGATTCAGTTTCATCAAAGATAATGTGGATTGAGACTTCAACACTTAGCGTCTTCTTGTTAAACACTCTATATGCTTTGCTGTCTGTAGCATATCCAAGAAAGATTCCTTCATCTGACTTGGGTTGGAACTTAGTCAGACATTGCTTCCCATTGTTGAGAATGTAGCATCCACAGCCAAACATATGGAAATAGCTGACATTTGGCTTTCTTCCTCTCCACAGCTTATACGGAGTCTTCTTCAGCGTAGAGTGGATAAGAGATCTGTTCTGAGTGTAGCACGCAGTGTTGATGGCTTCTGCCCAGAAGTATTCAGGCAGATGAGTTGCTGCTAGTAGAGTTCTTCCAGCTTCTATCAGCGTTCTGTTCTTTCTTTCAGCTACTCCATTTTGCTGTGGAGTTCGTGGTGCTGAGAAGTTGTGGCTAATGCCATTGTCTGCACAGAACTGATCCATTTCTGAGAAGTCGAAATCTCTACCATGATCACTCCTTATAGCCTTGATCGTTTCTCATTTTTCATTCATCACCAGCTTGAACATCTTGATCAGTTGGGAACTTGTTTCATCTTTAAAAGTAAGAAAGAACACCCATGTGAATCTGGTGTAGTCATCCACTACGACTAGTGAGTATCTCTTTCCTCCTAGACTCACAGTTGGAATTTTCCCGAAGAGATCCATATAAAGTAACTGTAGGGGCCTGTCAATTGAGTTGACTGCTTTGCCTTTGAATGAGCTCCTTGTTTGCTTTCCAAGCTGGCAGGCGTTGCATGGCTTTTCTTTGGCAAAGCTGAACTTGGGTAAACCTGCTACAAGATCTTTGGAGGCCAGTTTTGACATGCTCTTGAAGTTGAGATGGGATAACCTTCTATGCTAAAGCCATCATATTTCTTCAAAAGCTTTAGCAAGAAAGCATATTGTCTCATCAGAACTTAGTTGAGAAAGATTAACAGTGTAGACATTTCTTTCTCTTGTTCCGGTCTGCTTAAAAGAGGATGTCTCCAGATCTCTAACTAGACACTGATTGTTGAGAAAAGTGACTTGATGGCCTTTGTCGCAGATTTGGCTGATGCTAAGAAGGTTGTGCTTTAGTCCATCTACATATGCCACTTTACTAAAGGACACTGCACCATTCCCAGCTGAGCCATATCCTTTCATCTTGCCGGAGCCATTATCTCCAAAGATAACTGTTGGTCCCTATTTCTCTATGTAGTCAGGCAGTAGGGCTTTGTTCCCGGTCATGTGCCTTGAGCAACCACTTTCCAGATACCATGTTGTGATCGTGGTGCTCAATTCCTGCAGATAGGTTAAGCTTTCATGTTGGTACCCAGACTTGTATGGGTCCTACGATGTTAGTACCCTTGAGAACCTAAATCTGCTTGACTTTAAGCCTTCCATGCAGAGTGTTATGATAACATGTTGCAGCTTTATAACCATTTCTACCACATACAAAGCATCTAATATAATGCATGCTTGTGTGTGTGTGTGGATTCTTTCTCCATTTGGACTTTTGTGGATACTTGGTGGCCTTACCCTTATACTGATTCTTCTTTCTCCATGCAGCCTTGGGATTCACGGTTTGTGCTGAGTGAACCTCAACACCATGATTCCTTCCCGGTTGGTTCATGGAGTCAGTCTTGCTTGACTCTACGATCCTTCGAGGTTGGGCAGTGGTGACTTGGTTGCTCTTCTTTTTTCTGAACCCCAGGCCAGCATGGGATCCGTTGTATCTTAGGACATGACTTGGATCAGAAGAGCAGGGTTGCACTGGTTCTTCCTTTTGTGTGGATTTCATAAATACAATGCTTCTATTTAGATCAGAAACACTGCTAATGTTAGTATCCTTTATCTTTTCCACACTTGATTCTGGGGTAGACTCCCCAAAACCTAAACCTGTTCTGTCAGATGCACTTCTCTGACTGAAGATTAGGGAGTCCATGGATGAGGAAGACCTATTCCACATAAAGATAGTCTTTTCTAGCTCCTCAATCTTAAAGGTTAGTTTTGACTCTCTTTGTGTGCTTAATTCATTTGTCTGTCTTAAGATTTTATTCTCGGCTTCAAACTTAGAGAGAGAGACAGAACTGAGTAGAGTTGTTTTCAGTTCTTTCTGAACTTTCTCTTTCTCTTTTTGAAGACCAAAATAATCTTTGGACAGAACTTTCAACCACCTCAAGTATTGATATAGATCAGATGTTATGTCATGAAGAGCAGTTCTTAAATCATCAATGTCTACATCAGGAGTGTTGAAGTCAAATACCTCATCTATGCTTACCTCAGGATGGTCAGTGCTTTTCTTGTTGTTTGCATCCTTTGCCATCATACATAGGTTGGCTGCTTGAGGTTCTTCATCAGCTTTAGACTTAGCATTGGTGTCGTTGTCTGAGTCACTCCATGAACTTCCAGCTACAAGGCCTTTGTCTTTCTTCTGATGCTTTTTGTAGCCTTTGAACTCCTTCTTTGGATTTGTCTTTCTTTTCAGCTCTTCTCTGATAGGTTTGTTACAGTTTGCAATGAAGTGGCCAGGCTTCTTGCATTTGTAGCATAAATCATTGATCTGCTCCTGACTGCTGCTATTGTTGAATCTCTTAGGTCTGTCGCTTCTTCCTTTGCGCATGAATCTTTTGAGTCTTCTGACCAGCATTGCAACTCTATCATCATCATCTTCCTCAGATGCAGATTCATCTTCATCATGAACTTTGGGGATCTCTTCTGTTGCTTTGAGAGAAACTCCTTTGTCCTTCTTTCTTCCTTCAGATAGAGTTTCTGCTCGTTGAGTCAGCTCTAGTTCGTAAGTAAGAAGGTTGCCATAGAGTTGTTGAACAGTTATTTCATGCAGGTTCTTTGATTCTCTGATTGCAGTGGTTTTGGTATCTCACTTTCTTGGTAAGGACCTCATGAACTTGATGATAAGATCTTTGTTGGGATAGACCTTTCCAAAACTCGAAGAGAGTTGAGCAGCAAGTTGAATCTTTCATAAGTGGAAGTAACGTTTTCTCCTAGAACATGGGTAAACATCTCATACTGTTGAGTCAGTAGAGATTGCTTGTTTTCTCTGACTTCTTCAGTTCCTTCATGCATGATGAGCAATGCTTCTCAGACTTCCTTGGCAGTTTTGCAGTTGACCACGTTCTCAAACAGATTGTCTTCTAAATACTAGAACAAAATGTTCTTAACCTTCTTGTCTAGCTGGACATCTTTCTTCTCGTTGTCAGTCCATTCAGCTTTGACCTTGACCATAACCTTGACCATAACTCTGTTTGGATCTTCTGGAGTTGGTTCAAGCCTTGTTGGAATATAGGGCCCATTCAGAACGGTTTCAAATAGATCATCATCTATTAAATCCATATATGCTAGCATTCGACTTTTCCAGTTGGCAAACTTGTCTCTATTGCATATAGGTGGCTTGCTGCCTCCACCTGTCTTGGTCTCGCTTATCAGATGTGCCATTGGATCTACTCAAGCTTTGTATGCTAGTTGAGAGAACCTGCTCTGATACCAATTGTTAGTTCTCAAAGGCACAATAGTTATCTAGAAGGGGGGTTGAATAGATATTTTAAACTTTTTCTTTTTTAAAATACTTGTCAGTATTGAATATACTGACAGCAGCTGAATATATGTTTTGTTTCCCTTAAGATAATGCAATAATGGTTTGATAAGCAGCTATGGCAGTTATAACAAATATAGCAGTTATAGCAGTTAATGAGACACAGAGGTTTTAAGTGGTTCAGAGCACTCAAGGATCCTAGTCCACTCTTCTACTCCACCAGTAGGAAATCCACTAAGGATGACTTTACAATCTTTGAATCACTTAGATTCCTTCAAGGCCAACAGCCTTGGAACTTCTCTAGTTCACTAAGAACTCTTCAAGATCAACAATCTTGGAACCTCTTAGTTCACTTAGAACTCTTCAAGTCCAGCAGACTTGTTACACTTTGGATTGAGAGTTGTATTTTGGGGTGTGCTACTCAGTTGCAATTAAGCATCAGTTCTTAAGAAACTGAGTATCGAAGCAAGTTTTTCTCTTCAAGATCGTATAGTATATCGTTGAGTGTTCTTGAACGTTCTAGCTTTCTTTCTTTCTTACTTGCTTGCTTGCTTGTGAATCCTTGTCTGATTTGCTTGATAAGGAGCCATTGAAATCTATCCGTTAAAAGCATCCGTTGCAGCAATAAATGCTTCAGATAGTTCTGTGCACTGATGTTGACTTCCTGCATTTTTGCTACTCAACTGTCTGGCCCACTGACACAGCAGACTGCTTTCTCACCTAACACCTGAAAAGATGTTTTCTGCAGGCATGATAGTCCTTTCCTTAGCTTCTTGAATACGCTTCTTCGATATATACTAAGGATGATTGGAGGATCATTGGGACTATCAATTTTGTCAACGTCTATAAGCCTTTCTTCATTTGTTGATCTTTCTCCCTCATCAGATAGATTAGTTTTGATGCTGACAGGAGGGTCACCATGATCGTGATCTTTGTACCATGATCGTTGTGTGATGGCTTGCACAGACTGGACTCAGCTTTGATCGTATAGAACACTACGATTTCTCTTAAGCTCTTTAATAGACTACGATTTCTACTTACTTGTCTTGCAGACTCCACGCTTACGAGAGCAGACTGCGATTCTTGATTTGGCTCGGGAGGCGCTCGGATCATCTCCGCGATTCTCAGTGTGGCTTCCAGGACAGACTACGATCTTTGGACATCTTCATTGAAGCTCCACGATTCTGCCTTGGCTTCTGTAGGTTGGCTTTGACAGACTACGATTCTGTCAAGGCCTAACATTTACATCTCAAAATAGATCAACCTAACAGTTTTGATCTTTCTTCTATACATTCATTTACAGAATGATAAACATTAAAGCACAGATCAACCTAACAATTTTGATCTATCATCTAAGTCCTTGTACATATATTCTTTGAAGGACTTTATACTTAAGCATTTATATTTACTTTCAACATCAAATTTAAATATGCAATTCCCAACACATCCTTTACGAATACGAAAAAAATAATACCCCTTACCTTAGTATGAGATTTGATACTGCAATAGTGTAGTAGCAGAATACTCTTATTCTTTTTCTATTATTCTCTCTCTATAGTTTCGTGAATTGGTGAGAAAGAATGAAGAAATGAGCTTCTATTTATAGGAGAATGGACTAAATAGTAACTGATTCACGGACAATCCAGATTGATTTACTATTAAAATTTTAATCCGACGGTCCATATTGATTTACTATTAAAACTTCAACCGACGGTCCATAAAATTAGCACGTCTCCCCACAAAATAATAAGTCAAACTTACAACAAACGCCTCATGACAAACCCCTCTAATTATATCAAAAATTGAATAAATATTTACCACAATTCACTTATCAACACATTTTTACTCTTTCAACAACTATTCATCATTAATATTATAATTCACAATATTGACAACCAGATCATTCTCAAGAAAGAGGATGTTTTCCGATAAGGATTTCTCCTTATTGGCACGCAATTAAATAACCTAATCCCTTTCCTCGACAAAACTTTTTAAACATTGTCAATAATACAAATAATAATATGAGTAATTGTGTCGTGTCAATTATTGATTTAATAATATAAAGTATTGTGCAGATGATACTGTGACAATAATTGAATCAATAATATGAGATACTATGCAGCAACTACTGTAGCAATTATTGAATACTGAGTGACTTCTTACATAAACATCAATAATCAGAGATATTGTGCAATACCACGTACCACTGTGGAACAATGTGTATTATTGTACTTTTATCACCGGTTATTTCAACAGTTTAACGGTAAAAATTTTGCCGTTATTTTTATAAAAAGGTTATTGATGTCGCTTTCTATATCCGATAGTTATTCCATTGTGGGGTCCACCATTGATTGCGCCGTCATACGAATATTTTTCGATAAAAAGAATATTTTCCAACCAAACGAATATTCCCCGACACAACGAATATTTTAAGACAACTTGCTTACTTTATAAAATTTGCACATATCACCCTTAACTTTAACCCTTTATCAATTTAACCATTTACTGAATAGAATAATAATTATTAGAAAAATTGAATACTTTTATTTCATAAAATTTGGGATCTTACAATTTATTGTTTCACCATTGATATTTATAAAAATATTTTAGATAGATCACTTAGATTTTCAAATTCGATTCGGATGATTCACTCATTTCAGAGGAATATCTCAGTGTTGTTTTGAACTATCAAGTGTAGATCTACTTTACGATATTTATATAAATAATATCAATAAAAGGCCACTTAGGACTTTAAGGAATCATACGGTCCGATTCCCTCACTTAAGAGGAATATCTCCGTAGCCTCGGTGTCTAAGTATGACTTTTTATTTAAAAAATATATGAATTATAGAGATATATAATTGTGTATAACAATTTATATTCGTATATCTATAAATTTAAATAAGCAAGAGATAATTCAAATAAATTAAATGAAATAACTTATCTCAATTACTTAGACCAATTTCCTCTTCTCAAATGATCAGAACTTTGACAAGAGAGATAGAAAGCTTCTTCGAGAGAGAGTATGTAGGAAAGAAGTATAAACTTTTCTTTGATAGTGAATTGGAAAGTTGTAAATGAAAGGAAAGCCTTCTATTTATTGTTTTTCTGAGCTTGGGCAAAAAAATAATTTTGAAGGTTTAATTTAAAATCAATGGCTGAGATTTAATTTGCTTGAAATGGCTGGTCCGGATGAAGCTAAACAATTTCACCCGGATTGCCCAATTTAAGGCATTTGGCCCATTGAATTTTTGACCAATTTTAGTTCATTAAATGCTAATTTGCTCACATGCTTATTTGAATTTCAAAGACCAATCTTCCAAGCACATGGATGGGTGTGCATTGTCCCAAAATAAGTGTCACTTATTTTGGTCAAATGAACAATAAATGCAAGCCTTTTCTTTTCTTTTCATTTTGCACAAACCCACAGCTACACACACACACACATAACCGAAAATATGGCTTTAAAAAAAATATTTTTGCCCCTTTTGAGAAAATAAAATTTGAAAGCTTGAATATTAATATTTTTGAAAGAGAATAGAAATACTACTTGTCTTAGAAAATGTTATTATATGTATCAATTTCATTAACACTTGATATTTAAATTATTAAGTTCAAGAAAAATAAATTCAATTAGATTTGAAAATATTATTTGTCAAAGTAAATAAGATAATTAAAACAATTATAATACAAATCCTATGGAGATGATTCTACCCTTTTAATTAATCTATCTACTAATTATTGTTATCATCAAAATAAACCCAAAAGTTAGAGACCCAACAGTGTTTATCACTTTTAGCTTAGAAACCTATTCACCCCCTCTAGGTGTGCACATATACAAAATTATATTTGGTATCAAAGCAAGACTCTAATAACATTGGTCTTTGCAGATCGTAGGAGAAGATCCTATGGCACACCTTAACTTTCAAGAAAGTCTGTGACGCCCCCAAAATAGGTTCAATACCAACCCATTCTGAGTCGCCAAATACATGGTACATAATTCAAATACAATCTTTTATAACATAAGGTCGTGCAAAATACGACAACACAAACTATGAGTTTCAATACAAATCGTATATAGTACGAAATATAAACACTCAAATTAATTCCTTATTAATTACAATCATTATCCCACTATTTTATAAGATAGTAAGAACTTCTACAGATCTAACTCTGACCATCACTCTGATCCCCGACTAGTCCCCGCGATATTCTCATTTCCTAAAGAGAACAATGGAAAAAAAGGGTGAGCTCAACTAGCCCAGTAAAGAATATTATGACTAAGAAAATGAAAAATAAATTATCGTTAGTCTTCAATAAATCAGATAAAATATTATGGACAACCAGTTTTAGATCAACAATTGCAACGGAAATAACAATTCATTAGAAAAGTTAAGTAGAGAATGATGTTTACTAACTTCTTTGATTTAAAAGTCCATCATCAATATTTTATTCCTGTAACATCAATCAATATACATCTCGAATCAAATATTCATCTTTGTACTACGGACCAAAGATATTCATTTGTATCACCAGTTGGTCATGTTCATCTTAACACATGTCCATCTTTGCACTACGGGCCAAAGATATTCATCAGGTAATCATCTTTGTACTACAGGCCAAAGATATTCATCAAATAATCATTCATCTTTGCACTACGGGACAAAGATATTCGTTTGTATCACCATTTAAGACTGAGGATGATGAAAAATAATATAAGGAACAAATCCAGTGAGATAAAGGACAAAGATTAGATATCCGTAATAATCAATTGTAGAGCAAAATTCAAGAATGAAGTTTAAAACTTGGATACAATCAAAGATAATTTGAAAGAAAATAAAAAAAAATTATCGTGAATAGTAACTCATGAATAGTACCCCGATATGAAAAGATCAAAATTTCACAAGAAAGTTCAGACCAATATTCCAGTGAAATGATATTAGATGAAGCGCAAAACTCAAGAAATTTCTTATCATTTCAGAAATTATAGAAGCAATACTTACAGTAGTAAGTTTAGAGTTAGAAATCTGAAATGAAACAATATACGACACTGCAAATAGATTTTCACCCGTCATGCGGTAGTCCGCGTAGACAGATCATTTTCACAACTTAATAAAGAATGAATACGAGAGAAATAATACCCCTTACCTTAATAAAAATTTGGAGACTGTACTAGTGTAATAGCATAATACTCTTCTTATTTCTCTCTTACTCTCTCTATACTTTCTCTCTCTAAAGCTTTAGTGAATTGGTGAGAAATAATGAAGAAATGAGCTTCTATTTATAGGCTTGGCAGAGTAAGGGTAAAATAGTCTTTTCGTCATAATTTATGATATCATCGCTTACATCATCGATCCTATGACATCATTGCTTACCTCATCGTTCCAATGACATCATTGTTTACCTCATCGTTCCGATGACATCATTGCTTACATCATAAGAATTCAAATTTAATTTGTTCTCTTCCACCTCATTTTATTTTTATACCATAAATTTACTATAATAATGTTACCATTCAAATTATAAAAATTATATTGTTATATAATCACATCATACTACTATAATGTCACATTATAATAATATATTTGAATTAATTACTTTATCGAAAAAGATAAAATACCAACTTTCAACAAATGTCACATGCTAAAAATTCTTCCGTTTAAATCCACATTGAGTAAATATTTCCTTATCATATTAATAATTCACAAATAATATTACAAAACTATAATATTGACAACCAGGTCGTTTCCAGAAAAGAGGGGGCCTTCTGATAAGGATTTTTCCTTATTGACGCGCAATTAACTAACCCCTTTTTTAGACAGAACTTCCTTAGACATTGTCAATAATGTTGTCTAATAATATTATTTAAATAATATGAATTATTGATTTGATAATTTGAAATACTGTGCAATGATAATTATTGAATCACTAATATAAAATATCCACGTAGCAATTATTGAATCAATAAAATAAAAAATTAAATAATAATTACCGTAACAATTATTGAGTAGTGACTTCTTACGTAAGAATCAATAATTAGAATTAATGTGCAATACCGTGTGCTACTGTGCAACACCGCGTATTACTGTATTTTAACCACCGGGTATTTCAACAGTTTAACGGTAACAGTTTTACCGTTATTTTTATAAAACTTTACTTTTGTCGCTTTCTATGTCCGACATTCATTCCGTTGTGGGGTCCACCAATGACTGCGCCGTCGTCCGAATATTCTCCGACTAAAAGAATATTCCTCGACCAAACGAATATTCTCCGACACAACGAATATTTTATAACCACTTGCTTATTTTGAAATATTTGCACATTCTACCCATAACTTACCACATTTATCAAATCAATACCTTACTATTTCAAAATAATATATAGAGGAAATTAAATAATTATTCATAAAAAGTTGGGGTCTTACAACCTCCCCTTCTTATGAAATTTCGTCCTTGAAATTGACGTACGTACCTGGTATGTCGAAAAGGTAAGGATACATCGCTTTCATTTCTGATTTTAACTCCAATATCATTTTCTCGATATCATGGTTCCTCTATAAAACTTTAACTTGAGGTATAATCTTCGAGCGTAGAACATGTTCCTTCTTATCCAAGATTTTGACAGGTACCTCCTATTACGTTAAATCTTCAACTATCTCGTGTGGTTCTAACTCAATAATGTGGTTTGGGTCTTTCACATATTTACGTAGCACAGATATGTGAAACAAGTTATGAACACGAGACATGTTTGGCGGTAAAGCGAGTCTATAGGCCACAGTTCCTACTCGGTCAGGAATTTTAAATGGACCAATAAATCATAAATCGGTGCCCATAACTTTTTGCAAGCTGACCCTTTGGCACTTGATGCTCCGTCTTGACACATTTAAACGTTAAACACCTCGAGATAAACTCCGCAATCTCTCTCTTCATATTGCTCCACCAAAATGTATGTCGAAGATCACGATACATTTTGGTACTTCCAGAATGGATTGCAAACGGTGTGTTATGTGCCTCCATCATAATTTTATACTTCAAATCGGAATCGTTAGGAAGACAAAGTCTGGAGTTGACTCGAAGTATTCTTTTTTCATCGATTCTTGCTTCTGGAATAGCACATTCTTTCACTTTCTTCTTCATCTTCATCAGCTCCTGGTTTGTAGCTTGAGCAGCTTTAACTTTATCAATTAAAGCTGGTTCTACGCGTATATTTGACATCATCACGTGGCTCCCTGGAGTCTTTAACTCTATCTTCATCCTTTGTACGTCATACAAAATGGACCTTTGTGTTGACAGCATTGCACTCGTTCCCGCATATGATCTTTTACTCAACGCGTCAGCTACCACGTTTGTTTTTCCAAGATGGTATTGAATGGTATTTTCGAAATCTTTCAACAGCTCGAGCCAACGTCGTTGTCGTATGTTGAGTTCGTTCTAAGTAAAGAAATATTTGAGGCTTTTGGAGTATATTAGGATGTCATCAATAATGACAGCCTCGACATGATCCAAATATTTCTAAAATATTTGGTTCATAATGTCTATGAACGCAGCATGGACATTGGTCAATCCGAAAGATATAACTAGAAATTCGTAATGCGCGTATCGAGTTCTAAAAGCAGTCTTCGGAACGTCCTCAGTTTTAATCTTTAACTGATGATATCCAGAACGAAGATCGATCTTTGAAAAGAATTATGCACCTTGCAACTGGTTGAACAAGTCATTAATACGAGGTAGCGAATACCTATTCTCGATGGTGACATGGTTCAACTCCCGATAGTCAATACATAGTCGCATACTACCGTTTTTCTTCTTTATGAATAAAATAAGAGCACCCCAAGGAGATGTACTAGGACGTATAAAACCGATGTCTAACAACTCCTGTAGTTGGACCTTTAACTCCTGAAGTTCAAATAGGAGCCATTCGATATGGGGTTTTAAAAATGGGTTTTATACCGGGCTCAAAGTCAATAAAGAATTCAACTTCACGTTCTGGGGTAGACCATAAAGTTCTTCGAGAAATACATCAGGAAACTCATTAATAACAAAAATATCATTTCAATCTGATGTATTTTGATTTAAATTAGTGACATGGGCTACGAAAGCTTGACATCCATTTTTCAATAAAAGAATAGCTTTATAACTTGAAATCACATTGATTGATTTTAGTGGTCTGGTTGTCTGAATGAAAGTTAACAACCTTACGAAACAATCAATTTTGGAATGACGAGTAGTAAACCAGTCGATTCAAAAATCACATCAAATGCAAGTATTTTCAAAGATATAAAATCCACAGGTAGGGTGAGGGTGCCAACTTGAATCAAACAAGATTTGTAAACTGTGAATGTAACGAAGGTTTCTCTTAACGGAGTTTCAACAGATAAGTCAAAGCCTAATTTCTTAGGAGTCAAGTTTAAACGCTGAGCACAAGCAGGTGAAATAAAAGAATGGGTAGCATTGGTATCTAAATAGGCACAGACTTCGCAAAAGTTTTTGATTAGCTTACCCGTGATCACCTCGTTCGGGTTCCTCGCGTTTTGGGTAGTCACAACAAATGCTCTTCCAGGAACCACCGACTTTGACTTGTCCGGGACAGCCTTTGAAGTCACCATCCCCGCTGGACTTGGTTTCGCTACCAGACACTCTCTAGCTATGTGTCCTTCCTTTCCACAGTTATAATATACCATGAATTGTTGTGTGCAGTTGAGACTGATGTGTCCCTCTTCTCCGCATTTATAGCATACGACCGGTGGTCGTTCTCCTCCCCTAGAAACAGTTGATGTTGGTGCTGCTGTCGACGTCTTCACGTTCTCATTGTTGTACCTTCTCTTCTTGAAATCTCCCCCCGATTCACTTCTTCTATTATCATGGGCACGATTACCACTGGAGTGGTTACCGCTTCTATCATGATACTTTCCTCCCTGCTGGTTGTCATTGTTCCGATGACTGCTGCTACCGGTACAACCTTGGTTGTTATCCCTTGGTTGAACATAATCATTATCTTGTTATAATAGTTGGGCCCTATTCACCACATCTGAATATAAAGAAAGTTTGTGAGAAATGAGGTACTGACGATTTTCGGGTTTCAAACCTCTTAGAAACATCCGCGTCATACGTTCCTCATTATCAACCAAATGAGATGCGAACCGGGATAACTCCGCGAACTTATCCTCATACTGGGACACAGTCATGTTATTCTGTTCCAGTTTGATAAACTCTACCTCCTTCATATGACGAATACTTTCTGGAAAGTACTTGTCATTGAACAGTTTCTAGAACTCTTCCCAAGACATTTTAAGTGCGGCAGGCTGGGTACGCTTCACAGATTTCCACCAGTAATCTGCCTCTCCACGGAACATAAACGTGGCGAATAGAACCTTTTGCTCCTCCGTGCATCCCAAGACATCAAATATCTTGGTAATTTGCTTAACCCACATTTCCGCCTTGATAAGATCTGGCTTTCCCAAAAACTCTGGTGGTCCCAACTCTTTGAACTGCTTGGCAGTGACAAGCCGTGAGTTGTCATTATTTCCACCTGTATTATGAACACAAGTCTCTCTCGTCTGGTTTTGCATGAACTGCAAAAAGCTTCTAAACATCCCGTTATTCATTGTCTGATCGGTAGTGTTGTTTACAGGAGAAATATAGTCTTCCTGTTGCACGTTCTCCTGGTTGGTGATTAAAGGTGTCTCAACGGTCAAATTCACTCCATTGTTTAGATTTTCAGTTGTCATTCTTAAACACTGCCACAAAACAAGGGTTAATCAAACAATTTAACATATCACATATTAACCCTATGTTCCAACCGACCAATTAAATAACAATTAAGATTAGGTAGGACACACTAGCGAAGGTTTTACTCGTCTCTCCCCTCCTAGTTCTATTCCCAGATCTCCGCCAGAGATCATATCCCTAAGCTCTGCTACCAACTGTAACGCCCCCAAAATAGGTTCAATACCAACCCATTCTGAGTCGCCAAATACATGGTACATAATTCAAATACAATCTTTTATAACATAAGGTCGTGCAAAATATGACCACACAAACTATGAGTTTTAATATAAATCGTATATAATACGAAATATAAACAATCAAATTCATTCCTTATTAATTACAATCATTATCCCACTATTTTATAAAATAGTGAGGACTTCTAAAGATCTAACTCTGACCATCACTCTGATCCCCGACTAGTCCCCGCGATATTCTCATTTCTTGAAGAGAATAATGGAAAAAAAGAGTGAGCTCAACTAGCCTAGTAAAGAATATTATGACTAAGATAATGAAGAATAAATTATCATTAGTCTTCAACAAATCAGATAAAATATTATGGACAACCAATTTAAGATCAACAACTGCAACGGAAATAACAATTCATTAAAAGAGTTAAGTAGAGAATGATGTCTACTATCTTCTTTGATTTAAAAGTCTATCATCAATATGTTATCCCTGTAACATCAATCAATATACATCTCGAATCAAATATTCATCTTTGCACTACGGGCCAAAGATATTCATTTGTATCACCAGTTGGTCATGTTTATCTCAACACATGTCCATCTTTGCACTACGGGCCAAAGATAATTATCAAATAATTATCTTTGCACTACAGGCCAAAGATATTCATCAAATAATCATTCATCTTTGCACTATAGGCCAAAGATATTCGTTTATATCACCATTTAAGACTGAGGATGATGAAAAATAATATAAGGAACGAATCCAGTGAGATAAAGGACAAAGATTAGATATTCGTAATTTAGTTTATCCAAGTTCAAGAATACTCCGTAATAATCAATTGTGGAGTAAAATTCAAGAATGAAGTTTAAAACTTGGATACAATCAAAGGTAATTTGAAAAATAAATAAAAAATTTTATCGTGAATAGTAACTCATGAATAGTACCCCGATAGGAAAAGATCAAAAATTTCACAAGAACGTTCAGACCAATATTCCAGTGAAATGATATTAGATGAAGCGCAAAACTCAAGAAATTTCTTATCATTTCAGGAATTATAGAAGCAATACTTACAGTAGTAAGTTTAGAGTTAGAAATCTGAAATGAAATAATATACAACACTGCAAATAGATTTTCACCCGTCATGCGGTAGTCCGCGTAGACAGATCATTTTCACAACTTAAGAAAGAATAAATACGAGAGAAATAATACCCCTTACCTTAATAAAAATTTGGAGACTGCACTAGTGTAATAGCAGAATACTCTTCTTATTTCTCTCTTACTCTCTCTATACTTTCTCTCTCTAAAGTTTTAGTGAATTAGTGAGAAATAATGAAAAAATGAGCTTCTATTTATAGGCTTGGTAGAGTAAGGGTAAAATAGTCTTTTCGCATTAATTTATGACATCATCGCTTACATCATCGATCCTATGACATCATTGCTTACCTCATCATTCCGATGACATCATTGTTTGCCTCATCATTCCGATGACATCATTGCTTACATCATAAAAATTCAAATTCAATTTGTTCT
Source organism: Panax stipuleanatus (assembly GCA_020205555.1). Classification (NCBI taxonomy): domain Eukaryota; kingdom Viridiplantae; phylum Streptophyta; class Magnoliopsida; order Apiales; family Araliaceae; genus Panax; species Panax stipuleanatus. Next base: position 120,845,326 of record CM035119.1, on the reverse strand, counting down.
CTTCCACCTCATTTTACTTTTATACCATGAATTTACTATAATAATGTTACCATTCAAATTATAAAAATCATACTATTATATAATCACATCATACTACTATAATGTAACATTATAATAATATATTTGAATTAATTATTTTATCAAAAAAGATAAAATATCAACTTTCAACAAATGTCACATGCTAAAAATTCCTCCGTTTAAATCTACATTGAGTAAATATTTTCTTATCATATTAATATTTCAAAAATAATATTACAGAACTACAATATTGACAACCAGATCGTTCCCAGAAAAGAGTGGGCCTTTCGAAAAAGTTTTTTCCTTATTGGCGCGCAATTAACTAACCCCTTTCCTAGACAGAACTTCCTTAGACATTGCCAATAATGCTGTCTAATAATATTATTTAAATAATATAAATTATTGATTTGATAATTTAAAATACTGTACAATGATAATTATTGAATCACTAATATAAAATATCCACGTAGCAATTATTGAATCAATAAAATAAAAAATTGAACAGTAATTACCGTAACAATTATTGAGTAGTGACTTCTTACGTAAGAATCAATAATTAGAATTACTGTGCAATACCATGTGCTACTGTGCAACATCGCGTATTACTGTATTTTAACCACCGGGTATTTCAACAGTTTAACGGTAACAGTTTTACAGTTATTTTTATAAAAATTTACTTCTGTCGCTTTCTATATCCGACATTCATTCCGTTGTGGGGTCCACCAATGACTGTGCCGTCGTACGAATATTCTCCGATAAAAAGAATATTCCTCGACCAAACAAATATTCTCCGACACAACGAATATTTTATAACCACTTGCTTATTTTGAAATATTTGCACATTCCACCCATAACTTATCACATTTATCAAATCAACACCTTACTATTTCAAAATAATATATAAAGGAAATTAAATCTTTATTCATAAAAAGTTGGGGTCTTACAAGGTCAGTCCACAAGCAGGCCTCCTCTGTTGCTAGGAAGTGAAAATTTTAACGTCTGAAAATTCAGAATAAAGATCTACCTTAAGAGGGATCCATGAGAATGGTGGGTTATTGAAAATGGACCTGTTATTCCTAGGCATGATGATGGCAGACCAAAGGCTCTCATGGAGATGGATGCAAACAAAAGTAATATTTTTTCCTACGACTCAAAAGCTATGAACACCTTGCTAAGCGGAATGATCCAAGTTGAAATTGATAAAATTTCAGCATGTAACATTGAAAAAGAAATCTGGGATACTATCTTGACAAGCCATGAAGGTACTTCCAAAGTCAAGGAGGTGAAGTTGAGTATGCTAATACAAGACTATGGATTATTCAAGTTAGTAAAGGATGAAACAATCAATGAAGCTCAAATGAGGTTCCTCACACTAATGAACTCTCTCAGTATGCTAGGGAGAAAAATTGATCAAAAGAAAATCAATAGAAAGTTGTTGAGAATCATGCAGAAAAGATTTGCTCCAAAAGTTACCACCCTCTAAGACTTACCAACAATTAGCACTATGGAGCCTCTCACCCTCTTTAATGAACTTGAAGAGTTTGAAAATTAACTCAAGAGGTATGATGATGAAGACGAGGCACCAATAAAGAAGACATTAGCACTTTATGTTGAGAGTAACAATGAAGGTGATCATGAAGATTTTGATGAAGAAATTGAAATGCTCTCAAGAAAACTCGAGAGACTACATCAAAGGATAGAACAAAGGAAGAATCAAAAAGGTAGCTCAACTCCAATTAGTAAGTCCAAAACAGAACAAGAAGAAAAAATTGGCCAACTCTGTTTCATAGGACAAAAAGTTGATGATCAACTTGATGTAACAAATTTTCATGAAGCTTTTGAAATATCTACTTCCAATTATATTGCTTTACAAAATAAAAATCAATAGCTCAAAAAGAAAACTGCCTATTTTAAGAACTGCGTAAATGAGCTAATGAATGAAGTGGAGTCACTTATTGAAGAGAAAAAATAAAATGAATATCTTCAAAATGAAAATAAAATTTTAAAAGAAAATTGAAAAATGAGAGATGTATGCATAAATGCTTTTAATGATGGAAAATTGATGAATGTGCAACATAGCGATAATTTAACAAATGTAAAAATAGTATCTTTGAAAAAGGACCTTGCAAAATTTGTACAAGGAGAAGAAATTTTAAATATAATGTTAGGTGCACAAAGATCTAGCATTGATAAGCAAGAGATTGGTTTAAAAGGGCATTTTGACTATAATTATAATAAAATAAAAATAAAACAAATTTGGGTTAAGAAATGTGATTTATATGCTACCAACCCAAAAAGAATCAAGAAGATTTGGGTACCAAGAAGATTTGGGTACCAAAAAATTTAGAGACTATTTGTTTGTTTTGTAGATGTCTCAAGGTCAAAATGGAGACGGATAGTACTTGACATTGAGAGAGTAAGTTATCAATAAATTATTTGACTGAATCTGGAAGTAGCACATGTTGTTTTTTAAATAGAGTTTTAATTAGATATATGGATTTCATAACACAAGGGTTCATAATATTATTTATTCTAAAGTTTTTATTTTGCTAAATGTTCCATATTATTGTGCTAAATGCTCCATCTTGATTTGGAATCAGTGCATATCATTTTTGATGATACTAACCATGATTTGTTAAAAAGAAGAGAATAAAGATTCTGCAGGAAAAAGGAATTTGAAACGTGGAAATCAGGCTGCAAAATCCAGACAGCCTAACCCTTCTGTATCAGAAGTAAAAACAGATGAACTTGAAAAACAGACAGATGGAATTAGACACCCTAACCCGTCTGTTTTAGAAGAAAACTCAATATGTCGAAAATTGATTACAAAAAGGTGACCCATTTACTTCAAATGTCGAAATAGACATTCCTAAGCACGGTCGAGCAGAACAAATTGTGGCGCCCCCAAAATAGGTCCACACAACTCATTTTTAGTCGCCGAATACATACTAAAAAATCCAAATACAAATCTTTATATTTACAACTATTAATATGTCGTGCAAAATACGACCACGTATAAACTGTGAGCAACCTATTTATAGGAGAATGGCAGCGCACTTTATTAAGAATGTTCACACACGAACAGTTTAAAAGTTCACGGGTTTCATCTGATTTTTACTGTGCAATATAATATTCTATTAAAATAAAACTTTATATATAATATAATATATTCTAGTTGTATTCTAATAAAACAAATAACTTTATATATATTATAAAAAGTATTCTATTTTATATAAAAAATTCTGTTTATTACTATTATAATAACAGTGAAACAAAACTAAGATAAATTTCTACCGACGGTTTGATAAATTGGCACATGGGGGTCTATAGAATAACAAGTCAAACTTACAACACATGCTTTATGACAAACCCTTCTATTTATATCAAAAATTAAATAAATATTTACCACAAATCACTTATCTTCAATCAACATATTTTTAATCTTTCAATAATTATTCATCATTAATATTATAACTCACAATATTGACAACCAGATCGTTCCCAAAAAAGAGGGAACTTTTCGATAAAGATTTCTCCTTATTGGCGCGCAATTAAATAACCTAACCCCTTTTCTCGACAGAACTTTCCAGACATTAATAATGCTAATAATAATATGAGTAACTGTGTTATGTAAATTATTGATTTAACAATATAAAATATTGTGAAGATGTTATTGTAACAATTATTGAATTAATAATATGAGATACTATGCAGTAACTACTATGGCAATTATTGAATATTGTGTGACTTCTTACGTAAAAATTAATAATCAGAGATATTGTGCAATAGCGTGTACTACTGTGGAATAACGTGTATTACTGTACTTTTATCACCAGGTATTTCAACAGTTTAACAGTAAAAGCCTTGTCGTTATTTTATAAAAAGGTTATTTTTTTCGCTTTCTATGTTCGACATTTATTCCGTTGTGGGTTCCACCAATGATTGCGCCGTCGTACGAATATTGCTCGACAAAAACAATATTCCTCGACCAAACGAATATTCTCCGACAAAACGAATATTTTTCGACAACTGTTTACTTTGTCAAATTTGCACAAATCACCCATAACTATAATATTTATTAAATTATCACCTTACTATTTAAAATAATATTTAGAGAAAATTAAATCTTTTTTCATAAAAAGTTGTGGTCTTACAACCTTCCCTCCTTATGAAATTTCATCCTCAAAAGACGTACCTGGTATTTTGAAGAGGTGAGGATACATTGCTTTTATTTCAGATTCTAACTCCCAGGTTATTTTCTCAATATCATTGTTTCTCCATAAAACTTTGACTTGAGGTATAACCTTTGAGCGTAGGATATGTTCCTTCTTATCCAAGATCTTGACAGGTACCTCCTCATACATTAAATCTTCTACTATCTCGTCTTGTTCTAATTCAATAATGTGGTTTGAGTCTTCCAAATATTTACGTAGCATGGATATGTGAAAAATATTATGAACACGAGACATGTTTGGTGGTAAAGCGAGTCTATAGGCCACAGTTCCTACTCGATCGAGGATTTCAAATGGACCAATAAATCGTGGGTTGAGCTTTTCTCTCTTTTCGAATCTCGTAACTCCTTTCCATGGAGCAACACGTAACAATACATGGTCTCTGACATTAAATCCCATGTCCCTTCGATGAAGATCGACAAAACTCTTTTGTCGATCTTGTGCTGTTTGTATACGTTTCGGATCATTTGAATCTTTTTCGTAGTCATGCGTACCAACTCTGGTCCCAACAATGTTGTTTCACCTATCTCGTCCCAGCATATTGGAGAACGACAATTTCGTCCATACAACGCCTCGAATGGAGTCATGCCTATACTTGCTTGATAACTGTTGTTGTAGGAAAATTCCACCAATGGTAAGTACTTGTCCCAACTTCCTTTGAAGTCTAGTACGCAGAGTCTCAATAGATCTTCAAGAGTTTGAATAGTCCTTTCTAATTTTCCGTCCGTCTGAGGATGATATGCAGAACTGAATCGTAAACCAGTGCCCATAACTTTCTGCAAGCTGACCCAAAATCGTGAAGTGAATCTAGGGTCTCGTTCAGAAACTATGGCTACTGGCATACCATGCAATCTTACAATCTCATTTATGTACATACGAGCAAGACGTTCAAGTGAATAAGTTTTTAGTATATGCAAAAAATGAGCAGACTTGATTAATCTATCGACAATGACCCAAATTGCATCTATGCCTTGAGAAACCTTAGGAAGACCCGAAACGAAATTCATGTTGATGTGTTCCCACTTCCATTCTGGAATTTCAAGTGGTTGCAACGGACCTTTTGGTACTTGATGATACGCACGTTGACAAGTTAGATACCTTGAGATAAACTTTGCGATCTCTCTCTTCATATTGCTCCACCAAAATGTATGTCAAAGATCACTATACAATTGGTACTTCTAGGATGGATTGCAAACGGTGTGTTGTATGCTTCCAGCATGATTTTATATTTTAAATCAAGGTCGTTAGGAACGCAAAGTTTAGAGTTGACTCAAAGTATCCCTTCCTCGTCGATTCTTGCTTCTGAAATAGCACCTTCTTGTACTTTCTTCTTCATATTCACCAGCTCTGGGTCTGTAACTTGAGCGGCTTTAACTTTATCAATTAAAGCTGGTTCTACTCGTATATTTTCCATCTTCACGTGTGTTCCTAGAGTCTTTAACTCTATCTCCATCTTTTGTAAGTCATACAAAATGGGTCTTTGTGTTGACAGTATCGTACTCATTCCCGCATATGATCTTCTACTCAACACGTCATCTACCACGTTCGCTTGTCTAGGATGGTATTGGATGGTATGGTCGTAATCTTTCAACAGATCAAGCCAACGTTGTTGCCACATGTTGAGTTCCTTTTGAGTGAAGAAATATTTAAGGCTCTTATGATCTGTATAGATCTCCACTTTCTCCCCATACAGGTAGTGTCTCCAGATCTTTAGCGCGAAAACGGTTGCTGCCAACTCTAGATCATGAGTAGGACAATTCCTCTCATATTCTTTGAGTTGTCGAGAGGCATAGGCTATAACTTTCCCATGTTGCATGAGAACACAACTTAGACCTCTGTTTAAGGCATCACTATAGATAACAAATCCCTTCGAACCTGATGGTATTGTCAGAACAGGTGCTAAAATAAGTCTCCTCTTGAGTTATTGTAAGCTTTTCTCACATCCGAATTTTGTATCTTTTCGAGTCAGCTGAGTTCATGGAGTGGCGATTCGAGAAAATCCTTCCACGAATCTCCGATAATAACCAGCTAAGCCTAGCAAGCTACGTATTTCAGTTACTGACTTAGGTTGCTCCCAACTTTGTATTGCTTCAACCTTCGTCGGGTCAAATGATATTCCATGTTTCCATATCACGTGCCGAAGGATGCTACTTCCTCAAGCCAGAACTCGCATTTCTTCAACTTGGCATATAGATTATTTTCACGAAGCTTTTGGAGTAGCAGCCTCAAGTGTTGCTCATAATCTTCACGGCTTTTGGAGTAAATGAGGATGTCATCAATAAAGATAACCACAAAATGATCCAAATATTCTTTGAATATCCGGTTCATTATATCTATGAAAGCAGCAGGAGCATTAGTCAATCCAAAAGACATAACTAAGAATTCATAATGCCCGTATCGAGTTCTGAAGGCATTATTTGGAATGTCATCAATTTTAATCTTTAACAATGATATTCAGAACAAAAATCGATCTTTGAGAAAAATTTAGCACCTTGCAACTGGTCAAACAAGTCATCAATGCGAGGTAACGGGTACCTATTTTTGATGGTGACATGATTCAATTCTCGATAGTCAATACAAAGTCGCATACTTCCGTCTTTCTTCTTTACGAATAAAACAGGAGCAACCCAAGGCAATGTACTAGGACGTATGTAGCTGATGTCTAACAACTCCTGTAGTTGGACTTTTAACTCCTGAAGTTCAATAAAAGCCATTCGATATGGGGTTTTGGAAATGGGTTTTGTACCGGGTTCAAGGTCAATAAAAAATTCAATTTCACGTTCTGGGGGTAGGCCAGGAAGATCTTCATGAACTACATTAGGAAATTTATTAACAACAGAAATATCATTCAAATCTTATGTATTCTTGTTTAAATCGATGACATGGGCTAAGAAAGCTTGACATCCATTTTTTAATAAACGAATGGCTTTATGGCTAGTGATGACAGTAATTGGTTTGGTTGCTTGAATTCGCATAACAGGTTGATTAGGAATATGAAAACTAATAACCTTACGAAAGCAATCAATTTTTGCATTATAGGTAGTTAACCAATCGATTCCTAAAATCACATCAAATTCAAGTATTTTCAAAGAGATGAGATCAACATGTAATGTGAGAGTGTCGATTTGAATCAAACAAGATTTATAAACTGTGGATGTAATGAAGGTTTCTCCTAACGGAGTTTCCACAGATAAGTCAAAATCTAATTTCTCAAGGTTCAAGTTCAAACGTTGAGCACAAGCATGTGAAATAAAAGAGTGGGTAGAACCGATATCTAATAAGGTATAGACTTCACAAGAGTTTATGATTAGCTTACTCGTGATAACTTCGTTCGGGTTCCTTGCTTTTTGGGAAGTCACGACAAAAGCTCTCCCCTGAACCACCGACGTTGACTTGTTCGGGACAGCCTTTGGTGTCACCGTCACAGCTGGACTTGACTTTGCTATAGGTCACATTCAAGCTATGTGACCTTCCTTTTTGCAATTGTAACACACTTTGGGTTGCTGTGTACAGTTTGGACTGATGTGTCCCTCCTGTTCGCATTTGTAATATATGACCGGTGGTCGTTCTCCTCCTCTAGAAACTGGTGTTGGTACTGGTGCTGATGTCGATGTATTTCCATTATCATTGTTGAATCTCTTTTTTTAAAAGTTGTTTCCACTTGATTCACTTCTCCTATTATCTGGGGCAGGATTACCACCGAAGTGGTTACTATTTCTAGCATGATAATTTCCTCCACGCTGGTTATCATTATTCCGATTACTATTGCCACTGGTACGACTATTATCTTGTGGTCGGTTATTGTCTTTTGGTTGCAATGATTCCTTCTTTCGTTCCACCAACTGAGCCCTGTCCACTATATCTAAATATAAACACATTTTATGAGAGATAAGATGCTGGCGAATTTCAAATTTTAATCCTTGTAAGAACATCTGTGTTATGCGTTCTTCATTATCTACCAAGTGGGACGCAAATCGGGACAACTCAGCAAATTTGGCTACATACTGTGAAACCGTCATATTATCATGTTCAAACTTAATAAATTCAACTTCTTTCATATGACGAATGCTCTCCGAAAAATATTTGTCATTAAACAGCTCTTGAAACTCTGCCCAAGACATTTTAAGTGTTGAGTGATGTGTGCGCTTCACTGATTCCCACCAGTGGCCTGCCTCTCCTCGAAACATAAAGGTGGCGAATAAAACTTTTTGATCATTAGCGCAACGTAGTACATCAAATATCTTCACCATTTGTTTGAATCATGTCTCCGCCTTGAGTGGGTCTGGCTTTCCTAGAACTTCAGGTGGTCCTAACTCCTTGAATTGTTTGGCAGTGACCATTCGTGCGTTACTCGCATTTCTACCGGTATTATGAGCAGGAGTCTCTCTCGCCTGGTTCTACAATAATTGCATAAATTTTCTAAAAAAATCATCATTCCTCATATTGTTACCAACATGATTTACTGAGTTTGCAGCAACATTATTTTTAGCCTCCTAATTCTCAATATTATTTGCATTTTCCTGATTCTCCTCCACAATTGTCTCATAGACCACCACTTGATTTTCAGATGCCATTCTGAAATATGGTCACAAAACAAAGTCCCGATCGACTAATTAAATAACGAAAAACTTAGGTAGGACACACTAGCGAAATATTTATTCGTCTCTCCCCTCCTAGTTATAATCTCAGATATTCACCAAAGATCATATCCCTAAGCTCTAATATCAATTGTGACGCCTCCAAAATAGGACCACACAACTCATTTTGAGTCGCCAAATACATACTACAAAATTCGAATACAAATCTTTATATTTACAACTATTAATCTGTCATGCAAAATACGACCACACATAAACTGTGAGTTTCAATACAAATATTGTGTCGTATATAATACGAAAATATCCACACTCAAATTAAGTCATCATTATATTTATTGTCACACTATTTCACAACATAATGAAGACTGCTATAAAAACTATCTCGGATCATTACTCCACTCCACGACTAGTTCCAGCGACACTCTCATTTCCTGAAGAGAACAATGAAAGGAAAAGGGTGAGCACAACTAGCCCAGTAAAGAATATTATGACTAAGATAATGAAGAATAAATTATTCTTAGTTCTCAACAGTGAAAAATTTGACATAATATGATAGACAACAAGTTTTAGATCAACAACTGCTGCAGAAATAACAATCTATTAGAAGAGCCAAGTAGAGCATGATGCATGATGTCTACTATCTTCTATGATTTAAAAGTCCAACATCAATATTTTATCCCTGTAACACCAATCAATAAATATTTCAAATCAATAATTTATCTTTGCACTACGGGCTAAAGATATTCATTTGTCTCATCAGTGGTCATGATAATGTCAAACACATGTCCATCTTTGCACTACGGGACAAAGATATTCATCAATCAACAGTTTATCTTTGCACTACGGGCCAAAGAAAACTTTCATCATCATTAAAGTCTGAGGATTATGACAATGATATAAAGAATGAATCAAGTGAGATCAATGATAAATATTAGAGATTTATAATTCAATTTATCCAAAGTTCAAGAATGTCCAAATTGTCAACATGAAGATCAAAACATGAATTCAATTTCAAGATAAGATTCATAAAAGATAACTTGGACAAAGAAAAGAAAATTTAATTCCTTTATGAATAGTACTCTGGCATGATTAGTACCACAGATGAATAGTATCCCAAATAAATAGTATTCCAACATGAAAAGATTAAAATTTAATAAGAAAGTTTAGACCAATATTCCAATAAAATGATATTAGATGAAGTGCAAACCTTAAAGAATTTCTAATCATTTCAGAAATTATAGAAACAATACTTATCATAGTAAGTTTAAATTTAGGAATATGAAATGAAATAATATCACTTACATAATATAGAGTATAAAAGAAAATGATATCCCTTACGATTATAAAATAATATACTTTACGAATATTGAAAGAAAGTAACATCCTTTACCTTAATAGGAGACTAGATCTGACTGGTATGACGGAGATTATCTTGAGGAAATCTTGCACTATTAACTACACTCAAATTATTTTTATACTAGAAAGAAATACGCACAATATTATAGAAGAAGAATTCTCTGATTTTGATGTGAGTTTCATTACTTAACTGAGCAACCTATTTATAGGAGAATGACAGCGCGCTGTATTAAGAATTTTCACGGACGAACATTTTAGAAGTTCACGGGTTTCATTTGATTTTTACTGCGCAATAAAATATTCTAATAAAATAAAACTTTATATATAATATAATATATTCTAATTATATTATAATAAAACAAATAACTTTATATATATTATAAAAAGTATTTTGTTTTATAAAAAAAATTTGTTTATTACTATTATAATAACAGTAAAATAAAACTGAGCTAAATTTTTACCGACGGCTTGACAAATTGGCAGATGGGAGTCCATGGAAAAATAAGCCAAATTTACAACAAACGCTTTATAACAAATCCCTCTATTTATATCAAAAATTGAACAAATATCTACCACAAACCACTTATCTTCAATCAACACATTTTTAATCTTTCAACAATTATTCATCATTAATATTATAACTCACAATATTGACAACCAGATCGTTCTCAGGAAAGAAGGGTCTTTTCGATAAGGATTTCTCATTATTGGCGCGCAATTAAATAACCTAACCCATTCTCGACAGAACTTTCTAAACATTGTCAATAATGCTAATAATAATATGAGTCACTGTGTCGTGTCAATTATTGATTTAATAATATAAAATATTGTGCATATGTTACTGTAACAATTATTGAATCAATATATGAGATACTATGCAGCAACAATTGTGGCAATTATTGAATACTGAGTGACTTCTTACGTAAGAATCAATAATCAGAGATATTGTTCAATACCGCATACTACTATGGAATAACGCGTATTACTGTACTTTTATTACCGGGTATTTTACAGTTTAACGGTAAAAGTCTTGCCGTTATTTTATAAAAATGTTATTTCTGTCGCTTTCTATGTTCAACAGCTATTCCGTTGTGGGTTCCACCAATGATTGCGCCGTCGTACGAATATTTTCCGACAAAAAGAATATTCCCCGACCAAATGAATATTCCCGACAAATGAATATTTTTCGACAACTGTTTACTTTCTAAAATTTGCACAAATCACCCATAACTATAATATTTATTAAATTATCACATTACTATTTAGAATAATATTTAGAGAAAATTAAATCTTTATTCATAATAAGTTGGGGCCTTACACAAATGGCTGAAGTTAGTCTTTCATGAACAAACAGAACATTGAAAAAAATCATCCTCCTAACCTCAGCATTAAAGACCTCAACATCGGGATGACCAAAAGAAGAACTGTTGAAGAGATTTGGTAATGAAAATCCAAAATCCAAAGCTACACTAAGGAGCACAATTATCAAGCTTACTGTTACAAAAATGTTGATATATATGTAACAATACACAAAGGTATGATCAGTTTGTTTACCTGCTATATATGATATTGGTATTAGCTCGCACTAGTTTCTTTCTTTATCTTTGCGCTAATTTGTTTTTGATGATAAATGGAGAGAGATAACTAAATATGCTAAATTGATATGAAATATGCTTTGTGTCAGAGCATAGACCCCTTTTGATATTGACAAAGGGGGAGAGATAAAATATAATTTGTCTTTATGTTTGGTTCCAATTTTATATGAATATACATATATTTAAAGGGAGCCATATAAGAGGAGTTATACATTTTCATCATTAAAAAAGGGTAAAATGTTAATTCATATTTTTGTTTTAATAATCATTACAAAAGGGGTAAGTGTGATTTTTATTTTTTATCTCTCTTATTCTGCATTTTACGCTTCTACATATTTTGTTATATTCGCTGCTTGAAGATATACTAATCCAGATATGGTATCTTGTCCGATTATAACTAACTAAGAACATAAGTTAAAGTAGACAGGGTTACCTGACCGATTTATATCTGTTGCATAAAAATCAAAAAAAATTCATTGTTTTTCACTTTTAGCTTAAACACCTATTTGTAATTATGTAAATAAGCACACATAGAGGGGGTGAATAGGTGTAAATACCCAAAAGTGATCTACAGTTGTCAATTTTTAAATATCCCAGCTACAATTTATAATCGGACAGGTTAACTTTGTCTGTTTTAGTATATGTTCTTCGTTTGTTATAATCGGACATCTAATACCTGTTTGTTTTAGTATATGTTATTTGTCTGTTATAATCAGACAACTAATATATGTCTGTTTTAGTGTATCTTTGAGCACGAACTTAAACTGAATATACAGAATACTAAAGCAGATAAACGAAAAACCCAGAACAGAAATCACACCAAGATTTATACGTGGTTCAGCCCTTAAACCTCTAGTCTAACGGCCTACATCCACGTCCAATACCAACAGGTATTGGAGACTCACTTTATTAAATTAATTTTCAAAGGATTACACAGAAAAACTCACTGTACAACGAAGATCGATTCTGACTTGGGCACCTCTGCCCCCTTGCACCTTTGCAACTTCTCTCACCACTGAGACCTTGATGCTTCCGTTGTACAGACTATTTATTGCACGAATACCCAAGCCAACCTAGACTTGTATTTGGTTTACAAAAGATAGGATTTGAAGAATTACAAAGACTTTCCAGTTAAATAGGAATTCAAGAGAAATACAATAACTGGAATCAGATTTAGAAAGCTCTCTGGATGTACTCAATGATGATTTCAGCTTCCAATCTTGTAACTCTTTTGCCGAGTAGGATACATATATATAGAATAGTGAGCAACGGCTAGTTCCAATAGTTTAGCAAGAATGGCTCGATAAAAGATATCAATCTGATCAACTGTTAAAGCTTAACGGCTATAATATATTCAGCATGATAAATATATGCATATAATATAAGCTAAATTTAAGGAGTCAAAAGAACATTAACGATAATATGATAGAGTCCAGATAAATAATAATAGCATGTCTCCTTAAAACTCTCCAATTCAAATATGAATTTGTTTCAAAGCTAAGCAGTTAAAGATATACCAATGTAGCAAATAAATATTAAAAAGATACTTTCCAGCTATATTAGTTTTCTTAAAAAATTCTTTTAAAATTCAAACAGACTTCTAAGAATAGGTAACTTCCTTAATATGCTCCAATTGATAAAATCTATTATGAAAAGGAATCTCAGCACAAATTATACCTGTCATATCCTTTTAACCCAAAATATAATCAATCCAGACCAATAATTTTAAGTTTACACTTAATCATATCCAATATCAGATCAACACAAATCATAACACATGCACTCCATGCAAAAAAATAATATTGAATCATCATAAACTAAACTGGTTATAAATTATTTTCAACAACTCATATAAAAATCAATTCAGCCTATTTAATAAGTTATATTCTCTAGCATATTGTCATCATTAAAATCATAAAATATAAAAACTAACATTCTCTCCATTTTTTATGATGACAATATATTAAATATTGTAATTAACATGCTCCCCCTAAATATATGCCTATTAAGGAGCAAAAAAATGACTTGATCCAAATAACCATCATTTGCATATTGCTTATTGCAACACAATATAGTATCTCAATATCAACATGAATACCAATTCAAATATACCCAAATATATCTTCTCCTTTGTCATTATCAAGAAGTGATAGTGACACCATGCATATTAATCATTAAGCACAAGTTGATAGCCATATATATCTCCCCCTTTGTCATCAACAAAAAATAATTCATATCAATTTAGCTTAATTTAGTTATGTAACCCCATTTGCCAACATTAAAGGAAATAAGAGCAAGGATAAATAATGACATTGGAGCAAACTTAAAATCATCATTGAGTACATCCAGAGAGCTTTCTAAATCTGATTCCAGTTATTGTATTTCTCTTGAATTCCTATTTAACTGGAAAGTCTTTGTAATCCTTCAAATCCTATCTTTTGTAAACCAAATACAAGTCTAGGTTGACTTGGGTATTCGTGTAATAGATAGTCTGTACAATGGAAGCATCAAGGTCTCAGTGGTGAGAGAAGTTGCAGAGGTTCAAGGGGGCAGAGGTGCCCAAGTCATAATCGATCTTCGTTGTACAGGAAGATTAATTTAATAAAGGGAGTCTCTTTTGAATATTAATTTAATAAAGTGAGTCTCCAATACCTTTTGGTATTGGACGTGAATGTAGGCTGCACGACTAGAGGTTTAAGGGCTGAACCACGTATAAATCTTTGTGTGATTTCTGTTCTGCGTTTTTCGTTTATTTGCTTTAGTATTCTGTATATTCAGTTTAAGTTCGTGCTCAAAGATACACTAAAACAGACATGTATTAGCTGTCCGATTATAACAGACAAATAACCTATACTAAAACAGACAATTATTAGCTGTCCGATTATAATAGACAAATAACATATAGTAAAATAGACAAAGTTAACCTGTCCGATTATAAACTGTAGCTGGAATATTTAAAAACTGACCACTATATATCACTTTTGGGTATTTACACATATTCACCCCCTCTACGTGTGCTTATTTACATAGTTACATTTGGTATCAAAGCTAAACACTTAAAGATATACCAATATAGCAAATAAATATTAAAAAGATACTTTCCAGCTATATTAATTTCCTTAAAAGACTATTTTAAAATTCAAACAGACTTCTAAGAATAGGTAACTTCCTTAATATGCTCTAATTGATAAAATCTATTATGAAAAAGGATTCTCCGCACAAATTATACATGTCATACCATTTTAACCCAAAATATAATCAATCCAGACTAATAATTTAAGTTTACACTTAATCATATCCAATATCAGATCAGCATAAATCATAACACATACACTCTATACAAAAACATATTGAATCATCGTATTCTATACTAGTTATAAATTATTTTCAACAACTTATTTAAAAATCAATTCAATCCATTTAATAACTTATATTCTCTAACATATTGTCATCATTAAAATCATAAAATATAAAAACTAACACTATTTACCCCCTCTAGGTGTGCACATATACAAAATTACAAAAGCTATCTATATAATAATTTTTAAAATGTAATTTTATAAGGGTAAAATAGTAATATATAATTTTAAGTTAAAATTTTATTCTACAACTCACAAACACTAGGAAAAGAAAGTTAATTTCATTTTCTTTATCAACTTTCCTCTAAAAATATTTAAATTCATTTTTTTCCTTCTCTTCCCAACCTCGCAAACACATATATGCTACAAATATTAGTCTAGGCATTAAAAAATTAAGGGTCCTCTTAACATTACATGCTCAGAACACTCTTGAATTATGTGTATATTCTCTTGATTTTTATATTTACACCAAGTATAACAAAATATGCACACAATTCAAAAAAATATTCGCTTGAATTATGTACCTAAAGGCACATATTAAGAAATTCCAAAAATTAAACAAAAAAAGGAAAGAGAGAATCTTCAGAATCAGCGAGTTACTGCGACGTCGTCTCTGGTTTCCTCTTCTTCTCCCTAGACCGTATGTATACGTACCTAACAAATCAGGAAGCTTCACTCGGCTGACTGAGATCTCTTCATTTTTTGATAATTATTTGGTAAGTACTAGTTTCCAGCCATTTCTATCGGATATATATTGCGAGTTGAATAAAGGGGGTGTTATATTCTGCCAATTGATACTATTGTTGTATATAAACTAAATGATTTTGTTATTGGTTTCATTGTAAATCATCCCAATTCTCTAATCAGTTGATTACTTGTATGTTTCTGTGTAATACCCATTTTTATTTTTTTATATTTGTGGTTGGGAAAATGGGTTTGGATGTATATGCATATATAATCTGATTTGGGGTTGTTGAATTAATATGATAATTTGTTTGCTGTATTCATATCCAAAAAAAAATGTAAAAGCTTATGTTTTTGTGTGATCTATTTCATAATTATTTGGTAGTTTTTCGTTTTAGTATATAGTTTGATATTTATGATTATAGAGCTATAATTTACACTGTATATATGTATATATGTGTGTGTTTACATATATTAATGTTCTGGGTAGCAATGGTGGCACCAGGATTTTGAGTCCTGAGGGGCCAATATATTTAGGAACAAAATTTAACATACAGTTAATAGTTTTTAAATAAGACATACAAATAAAATCCTATACACTAGATTTAAATGTCCAATTTTATATTAAACGCTTCTTGAAATCAAAATTTATCTTTAAATTGAATTCTTAATGAAATTTGGGAAAATATATATAAGGACTAAGCATATAAGGCTTTTTTGAGAAAGAAAAACAAGCATAAGGCTAAGGGAGTGGTGGGAGTTAAGAAATGGGGGGTGGACTACGTACTGGTTAAACAAAAATTAAAAATCAGGGTTGGCCATTCCCCACCCCCGCCTGTATGTGGTGTCGTCACTGCTGGGTAGTAGTAGCCCCTGAATGTAGTGTTGTTTGTGTTATTATTCAGGCTGGCTATGTTACAATAGCTGCATGCGAAAGGAAGAAAGGTTTTCATTATGGCTTCCAGAGCAATATTGAGAAGGAAGAGGCATCTCTTCGGTTCCTTGAATCGTTCCACGGGCTTGATTCGGGGGTTTTCAAGCTTTGACCATGGGGGATCATCTCAGGTTTCTGATTCATCGGATTGCACTTGGTCTGCAATTCATCCATCAGAAAATACAGAGAGGAGAAATAAAGGAAATTCATCTTCTTTAACCAAAGAGGAAGTCTTAGTTTTTTCAGCAAGAGGCTTTCTTAGACATACTGCATACGGAGTTCCAACTTCAGGTTGTGGGATTAAAAGAATGGGGTTTCTTCCCCCTTTGGGAGTTGGAGGAATAGCAGAGTCAATACGTTATTTTTCGAATGCTGGGGCTGGTCGATCTGAATTGAGTGGTAGCAATGATGTAAATGATGAAAAAGCTGTTAAACAAAAAAAGGAAGCTTCACCGGAGGAATGTGACCAAGCAGTTGAAGGTCTTAGCACGGTGAAAGCAAAAGCTAAAGCGAAGCAGCTGCAAGAATCCCAAAAGGATGCTACATCTGTTCTCAAGAAAGTATGGGCTATGCTTCTAGGGATTGGTCCTGCTTTGAGAGCTGTTGCTTCTATGAGCAGGTTGAAACTTTATATTTGTTGTATTAGTCTGTTTGACTATTGACTTATTTTTCACTTATTAGGACTTACTTATTCATTTGCTTTTATTTCATTTTTGCTTATCCCACAGGGAGGACTGGGCAAAGAAGCTCCACCACTGGAAGGATGAATTTAAGTCTACACTGCAACACTACTGGTTGGGTACAAAACTTCTTTGGGCGGATGTTAGGATAAGCTTAAGGTTATTGTTAAAACTAGCTAGTGGGAAGAATCTTTCCAGAAGGGAGAGACAACAACTCACACGCACAACAGCTGATATTTTTAGGCTAGTACCTTTTGCTGTTTTTATTATTGTTCCATTCATGGAATTTTTGCTGCCAGTATTTCTGAAACTGTTTCCCAACATGCTGCCATCTACCTTCCAGGACAAGATGAAAGAGCAGGTAATGATAGCTGTCATGGTTATCATAAATCCATCATATGTTCAATCTCGATCAATTTAGTATTCCTAAAATAAGCACTAGTCTAACTTCTGGAGCTGCTATCTTGATTTTCTTACTAATCAATTGATAATTATGTGATTACATGTGAGTAATAAGTATAATTGCATTTTTTTAAAAATGTCGTGATCGGAGCCAAAGATTAAGTGAGGAAAAAAACACATTTTTTTCAGTCGTGCCAATGAGTGAACTTTGTGCCAGTTTTTCTTATTTTTGATAGGTAAACTTTTTTGGCCCCAAGTATGGGGAATGGAACGATGACCTTGAGGTTGTTCTTCAAGGCCTCAGTCATTTCTCCCATCCCTTGGGGTTAAATTTGTGTCGGATTTTTACTGAAAACGTGGTAGAATTTTCAACAAGCGATTCGGTGCAAAAGATGTATGATCTTGACAAAGATCATGGATATATCAAAGTTGTTTCTTTTAGTGCGCTCAAAGGGCTTTTAAACTTGGAATGGCTCTGAAACCTTGCACAAAAATGACACTGCATTATGTCTGATTGTTGGGTAAACTTTTGTCAAGCATGGTTCTCTGGCATTAGAAAGAGACTGAAGTGCCTGGGTTATAGTTTTTAAGGCTCAATTATCTGAATATCAGCAGAAAATGGCTCATTATTCTCTTATTGTGTTAGTGATATACATACAGAAATTTCATGTTTAACATGTTCCAATATCTTCCAAAAGTTGATATTAGCATTTAAATTCAAATGCTCAAATTCTAGGAGGCCCTGAAAAAGAAGCTATATGCAAGGATAGAATATGCTAAGTTTCTTCAGGAAACAGTGAAAGAAATGGCAAAGGAAGTTCAGAACTCACGAAGTGGTGAAGCAAAGAAAACAGCAGAAGATCTTGATGAATTTATGAACAAGGTAAGAAGCTGCTTTTCATGCGTATTCTTTGATGTTCTGTGGTTTGTAGTTTTCTCTCTCTTTACTGGTCTAATCCCCACTAAACACCGAAAGGGGACATGCTATGTTTAAATTTCTTCTACTTGATCTCCTCGTCATTTCGTTTATTTCTGTTGCAATTTGGGCATGTCTTGTTTTTCTTCTAACATGTTCCATTTAAACAGGTTAGAAGGGGTACTAGTGTTTCCAATGAAGAAATTTTAGGCTTTGCCAAGTTGTTCAATGATGAGCTTACTCTGGATAACATCAGCAGGTTGTTGCCTCTACACTTAATTTGAACATATACAACTTAAATTCTACTTCATGGTTCATGCCCTTTAAATTACCTTTTTCTTTTTCTTTGTTTTGGTGTAATAGGCATGAATTTTAAACTGTACCAAAACACATTGGCTATTATATATTTCGTATGAGGATAAATTCTACAAGGACTGCCTGTAAATTCGTGCTTTTACACCATTCACTAGGAACCTGCCAACTCTACATTTTTGAGAGAAAATCAAGCAGTTTTGATTGTGTTAAAATAATTAAATAGATTTTACCATGGTAATAATATTACATAATTTGTTAAAAGAATTAAAACTCCTTGATATTCTCTAAAAATACAAAGTTGTCTAATTCTTATTGGACGGTGTAAAAACACCAATTTTCAGGCGGTCCGTATAGAATTGATACTACTTTCATATTTTTGTAATTGTATATCTCCTCTCTTCTCTTTAGTGATGTACTTTTCTCACTATACACTAAAAATAAAATTGAAACTGCTATTTGTTTCGTTAATTAATAGTAGTCTTACTCACTTAGTGGATTTTATGTTTGTTTGATACAAACACCTGCACTGCTTTTTCATGCAGACCTCGGTTAGTAAATATGTGCAAATATATGGGTATCAGCCCATATGGTACAGATGCGTATCTGCGTTATATGCTACGGAAGAGTCTTCAAAAGTAAGTTGGACCGTGTTCATTCTCAATGTCATTTAGTCTGCACGTTAAACTTCTTAAGTCTGCACGTTAAACTTCTTAAGCTGAAAACCTTTTTGATTTGTTTTCTACAATTCTATATCTGGAACTATACTAGTTAACTCTACTGTTGTGATATCTAGACCATAAGTATTGAGACAAAGTGCATCGTGGTGTGTTAATTCTTAGAAAATGATATTAGAATATCTACTGCTGGTAATTCTTAATGTAGCAATACATTGCTATTACTCAAACAAGCATGACAAAGGGCCAACATTCATATGCCCTATCTAGATTTATAAAAGAATTTGTTAATATGTCAGACAAGCATAGAATGGCGATACAATATACTTTTCCAAGGGAAGGAGGACGTTGTGATGGCAGACTAAAACATGCTTATGTCAACAAAAGCGGTATACATATCATGCATTCGTCTATTCTATCTGATTAGTCAGTTATCATTATGGCTTTTAATGCAGGCAGAAAAACAAACATCCTTAGTTTTATTTCGATCCATTATCGTTGCTTAAGTTTCTTGGGAAGATGCTAAGGAAAATTCTTGAAAAGGCTGCTGAATAAGAAAAAAATTGACGTGCTGAGAAGTACCCTGAAGGCAAAAACAATATTTTCATTAATTCATCAAAAGTCTCTTACAAAGCTGTCATAACAACTATATATAAGAAAAAGGAGATAAAAACCCAACGGCATTGAATCCAAGCCTTAAACTTGTCTAATGACTCTAATCTCAACCACATATTTAAACTAAAACAAAAGAAGAAAAAGACTATTCAGCCCCTAAATGTTATAAAATACTGCTACCCGAACAACACCTTCTCTACAATACTGTTACAGCCATGAATAGTGACATGGAAAGTTATTTCCTATTTTCTTTCAGAATTTCTCCCATACTTATTTAATTTGGCAATGAATATTTTCTGAAATTGAACTGTGGGTTGGGTGAATTAGGCATTATATGCATGCCTGCATTCTAGCATTCCTTTGCATTACAGGCATCATATATGCATAGGAGTTTTCTTTTGTATAAAAGAAGATTTTTGACAACTAAAATCAGAGTAGTGGAGAAAAATGAATTACTCATGAAATCATTTGACATGAACAAGAATTATTTGCCTATCAGAAAACCAATGTTTTACTGTTTTGACAGGATCAAGAGTGACGACAAGATGATACAAGCAGAGGGTGTAGAGTCCCTTTCTGAGGAGGAGCTTCGTCAAGCTTGTAGAGATAGGGGCTTACTTGGTTTGCTTTCAGTTGATGAAATGCGCAACCAGGTTTATGCTCAATTTATATATTTTGAAAATTAATTGCTCTCAGGAGTCTTTTCTTATTAACGACGAAAATAATGATTCTGTACTTTTCTTCCAATAAAATCTTCTTCTTTTGTCCTTGAAATAAAAACTGAAAAAGTAAGTACTGCATGTGCCCGAAGGTCATTGATGTTCTTTGTTTTCCTAGCCTCCCAAACCTAAGTTGTTCTACGCTCAAGAAATATTGATTTAAACATGTTAAAATTGGCAATATTAAAAAAATTGGCAGCCCCTTATGAGGAAGCTGTAAGCAATTTTATTGGGTACATTTCTTTTTGGGTAAGATTGGTAATTAAAATGCTGGTGTTGCTAAGAATAAGAACTTAGGTTAAAGATAAAGACTAGGAACTTCTAATTATTCCAACTTTATGCTTATATCCAATCTTATTATCCATCATCACACAAAATGTGAACTAATACTGGGTAGTGGGTAATGGTTTTATTTCCGCTTTGGCGTGAATAATGAGATACCTTAAAAGTTGCCTCTAAATTCTATCTATGACTCAAAACCAAATAGCCCAATTTAGTTAGTAGAGTCGCTTCAACCGTCAACCTATCCGAAAAAAGTAATTAGAGTGCTTTTGGAAAAACAAAAAATTGCTATAGAAAAGTATGATTTCTATGATTCTATCGAATAATGTTTCTTTCTATTTATGAGAAATAAAGTGTTTATAGGACATGTATGTCCATGAGAATTCATCTATGCATTAGTGGATAACCCTGTCTAAAGCTTTAATCAATTTGAAGGATTTTTCTCTTTAAAGTACTTTTTACTCTTTGATCAAGTCTCATTATTAACAGAGTCCAGTCCTCAATTTTAATCCTACTGAAATCAGACAGTTCTGGTTAGTGAAGCTCTGAAAAACATAGGTGCAAATTTTGAAGCCATTTTAAATGTATTGAAATCTATTGAGACGCTGCCTTTATATGCTTTTCAACAATATTAAGTTAAACCATCAGAATATAAATTAGTTTAAAAGTTGAAACTTTTAAGTTTTAACCAAAGCATGCTACAACAACATACATAATGAATAGTGTATTTTTTACAGATATTAGAAAAATTTGCATTTGATAGAGTGGGTATACATATTGATAAGATAGTGTGAACTTTATAGTCATAGTTTCATATGCTACCATACTCAGAGAAATTGATCTCATGTTCCTCTAGCAAGTTTTTGGTTTGACATACCTTGGTGTCACCCAAGAAATACCGCACAGAGAGAACACCATCCAAAGGTTCCTCTCCGCTTCGATGCGGAGAAGAAGATGATCTACCATCTCTTCCTCATATCCGCACATCGCACACCTGTTTGCTAACTGGTGCTCTTTTTTCTGCAAATTATAATGGGTAAGGATCTCACCTATAGCCCCCATCCAAAAGAAAAAAGTCACCTTCTGAGGGACCCACACACCAAATGCTTCTCCATTTTATGGACCCATGCCCACCAACTTGGAACACCCTAAAATAAGATCTAAGGGAGAAGCGTCCACTGCTTCTCCATGGTGGCGTGGGGTGAAGGTGAGTAAGGAGTGCTGGAGTGGAGAAAGTGGTGGGATTTGGTCCCCTATAGTATTTGGTGGACGTTTAGGAAGGAACGGAATAGCCTGAATCGGGAAGACAGAGCAGGGTCGCCTACACATATTCGCTTTCTTTTTTTGAGCTTCCTGTTCTTTTGGCTTCATGTCTATGTTCCATTGGTTTTTTTTGAGAGAATTTGGAGGGGTGTATTGGTTGCTTTGGGCATAGTTGTGCCTTTTATTTCCCCTGTGCTTCAGTATGCTTCATTGTTTCGTGTGTACCAGAGTTCACCCCCCTTTTTGGCTCTTTAATGAAATGAATTTTTTATAAGACAAAAAATTCAGGTATTACTTAGTTTTGTGACTGTCACTTTATGAATGAAGTTTATTATGTGTATTGAGGATGCATGATAAATCTAAAACATTGTAATAAGTGGATGCATATTTTAAATATATTCTGTAAGGGAAATGAACAAGTTTTAATATCTACATCACTAACTTGCTACTGTTTTTATCATTTGTGGGATATTATTTTATGTTTGTGCAAAATATAAAAAAATAGTACAAGGGAGAAGGTGGGAAAATCTAAATCAATTCTGAAAGGAAAACAAGAGCTGACAATTTTGTGTTTTTAGTAAGTGTACCTGTTGTTAATAAATTTATCATTCAAAAGTAATTGATGGGGATTTTGAAAACTGCTGCCTACTATAGTGTTCCCAAAGGGGTTAGTTATGAAAAGTTTTTGTGGACGTAAGTATTTGAGTCGTAGAGTTTTCAATTGCAATGATGTTTGGCAAGTTGTTGTAAGTTGTCCCTCTAAAAAATTGAAAAGAAGCAGAGTTTGTAACTTGCTAGAAATGCAAGCAAGTTTGGCATTAGATTGTTTATAATCTAGCATAGATCAAGGTACCGGATTTTCTGTATTTTGGCACTGTTCAATAGTGAGTTGAGACAGTTTTTTAGTTACTACAGCTTAGCAGAGTTCAGAAACACATCCTCCCAAGGCATTCTCCTATGGTATGGTGGCTTTAGAATGATTTTTGTTTGAGATCTTTGGATTATGAACTTGTCTTTTATCCATTGAAGAATTAAATCTAACTAAATTTAGGGTTTGGGTGGAACTGATGATATAAGATTTTGTGGAGGTGTTGTATATTTGTGGTTCTTTGGATAATTTCGCCGGACAGAAATGCTAAGATTTATGATAATTTGTTTCTTCTCTCCCAGCTTTAAAGGAGAAAGTGGTCTTTCTTGCTTTGCAACGGGCTTTGCAGCTTTTAGGGCTATAGAAACTGATATCCAGAAGGATCGGGGGCTTCTCTTCATCTGTTTAGACATTCTAAGCAGGCAAATTTCTCTCTTATAAGTGCTTATAGGATAGCATCTGGAAGATTGCACCTTTGTGTATTTGTTGGAAGGAACAAATTAGATGTGAAAATATTATGTTCCATTCTGTTGGTCCAAATAGTATTCCAAAGAAAATACTAGACTCCCCCACTAGATAACACATTACCTTGGTGTTTTCTTACAGCTCAGCTGGTCTCATTACAAAAAGGAGATTAATAGGGCTTCAAAGATGTGGAATCTTTTATACCGAGATTGAATATAATTTGTTACATGTACTGTTTTCTGTACCAAGAAGACTATTACAGAATCCTTTACATCCTTTTTTATATATTAAAAAAAATTGCTACTCTTTTACATGGTGCAGTTTGCGGAATGTATTCATTTTTTGGTTGTGGGTTGCATGTTCTTTCAAGTATGTGTAGGTATATAAAGATGGTTGTTTGGACCCAACAACATTTTTTGTTCCTCTGTGCAGCTGCGTGATTGGGTTGACTTGTCTCTGAACCACTCAGTACCATCTTCTTTGTTGATTCTTTCCAGGTAAGTTTATTTTGTTTTTGTTTTTTTTGGGGCTTTGCCAGTCAATATATGTTATAGTTGAAATGCTATTAAAAATTACTACTTGTGATCTGATACCCTCTACAGAGCTTTCAGTGTATCTGGTAAAGTGAAGCCAGAAGAAGCTGTTCAAGCTACACTGTCCTCGCTACCAGATGAGGTTGTGGACACAGTTGGGGTTACAACTTTACCATCTGAAGATTCTATTTCGGAAAGGAGGAGGAAATTGGAGTTCCTAGAAATGCAAGAAGAATTAATCAAGGTTCAATAAATTAATTATTGTTATTATTTTAATAATTATTATGTTCTCTTTGTGTGTGTGTTTTTTTTTTTTGGGGGGGGGGGGGGAGAGAGGCTGTTGTAATGCCTTTTTTTCCATGATAAAAGAGAGAAATAATTGATGAGATGAAAAGGAAGATAAAAAGAAGAAAGAATACAAAGTTAGCAAGAAAAGAAAAGAAAAGGGCAGGACAAAACAAGAAAGGCTGCATTGATTAGTCAAGAGTAAATTAACACCATATTTTGATGTCTATCTAATTAGTTATAATAATTTTTGCTATGTTATCTAAAAAGTTATTAGTGGAAGTTATATATTCTCACACTGTTCAATTAAATAGACAAAACAAAAAATACATGAGAAGAGGACAAGGAATCCTCTGCAATAAAAAAATTACAAAGGATGCCAAGAAAAAGCAAACATAAAAAAATTTATATTTAATATATCTAAACAAGCTCTGATATATCTGGAAAAATTCGAAACTAAGACTAATCCAATCATGCTGAAGATCTGACAAAGAGACCCCAAAAATGACGTAGAGTGGGGGGCAAACTTATTAAAAAGATGTGAGAAAAACTTTTATCTTTCAAGATTCTGCATTATGTTACGATCTAAGAGTTCAGATGATTAAAAATAGTACACAAGACCAAAAATATTTATCATCTTTCCAGTTTCCTCTACGAAAGCCTTGAAGCCTCATGCCAAAAGACACCAAATTTACAGAGGGAAACCAAAATTCTTCAATAGCGCTGAAAAAGCCTATTCCATAAACTCCAGGAGGCCGAACATTATAAGAGAAGAGAAGGATGTGACTCGATCAGATTTACAGAGCACCACGCCAACCCGCAGAAAGACTCTTGTAAGGTTGTTTGCGTCTGCAATAGATCATTAGTCCTGAATGATGCTGCCCTTGATTTCAAGTTTTCAACATGTTCCTTAAGGTTAAAGTTCTTGTTCTTTCATTCATGGAGGTAGCCATCCAAATTCTCTGTCTGCCTGAATCTCATAATGTTGATTTGATGTTGTAACCGCAACAACTTTGAAGCCAAATGTCCAAAGTAACCATCAAATATCATCAATGTGACTATGTCTAATTAGATGGTCCTTCACTTGGGATGAATTGATATAACTTATAAGGATCTAAGAATAGAAAATTAAAATTGAATTAATCTTTAGCTTAGAGGCTGGACATTTAGAAGATATGAAAATAAAATTAATGAGTAATAGTCTTAGTGCAAATCCTTAGGCATAAGCATATAAGGTAGCTGTAATCTCAGCGTCACTGTAGCTTGAAGATGACAACCATAGGAATTGCAGAACCACCACAATTTGGATATTTAACTGCTTGATAATTCTTTTAAGTCATATTTTTAGAACCTTCATCAATTGCACTGTGGAGAGATACCTTAATTTACTTGAAACCTCTTCTTTGCAAATTTGTCCATGAGGATTGCTTTGAGCACCAATTCAATGAAATTAATAATACTTAAGAACGTGCTCTGACACGAACTTGATAAAATCCTGTTATATCAGATTGAATCAGATCAAAATTTCAGTAGAAATTAGAAGTAAAGGGGATTAATTCGATGAAACCCCAGGTATTGAGCACAATTTTATTACTTCCTTGAATAAGATTTACAATCAGCTATGCAATATATAGCTGCATCTAGAAGTACCTTCCCTTAATTCAACCCTCACTATTATCCAACGCAATTCCTAAAATTCAACCCTAAATATAATCCAATTCAATCCCTAGCTAATGCAAATCTCCACATACCAATAACCTAGCAAAATCTCATTTAGAGTCGTAACGTTTCACACGCATCCGCTTTTGGTACTTCCTAAGAAACTGGGTCTATCCGATAACAATAAGGACTCATTTGGTAGGCAGGAATGAAATCTATTATACCAAAAATCTCATTACCCTTAATGAGTTTCCCAGGGTGATGAGATTATCAATATATTACCATTCAAGTGTTTGGGTTATGTCAGAAGTTTTTAGAATCCTAGGTTAAGGTATTGTGCCAAAATTTATATTCATTAATTGATCCGAAGAGGGTGGATAAAAAGATTATCACCCAACTTTATGTGGTAATCTCATTCATCCATCAGTGGATCTCCATCAACAATTATATCTACCAATGTAGACATTTCTCATAATATGAATGGGATTCCCAGTCCTGCTTTTGAATCTTGCATATTATCTTTCCTTTCTTATAAAATAAAAATGCAGCAAGTACCTTTTAATGATAATGAATTTTTTTTTAAGATTTCAACCATTCGACCTTTAATATGAAAGCACTTCTCTTCGATCTTGCTTTTGTCATTCAAATTCAACCCCACTTTCTTTTTTCACTGTTTTGCGTTTTCAAATATTTATTTGAGATGCTAGTAAGCTGTATCTACATATTTAGAATTTTATTGTTATATTTGATTAAAGTAATCTCATGTTAATCAAGCACTAGCTTGATTTTTTAGATTTTACATTAATGTTTTGATTTAAAAACTGTAAATAGACTAAAAGATTGTGCTTATGTTATTAGAGTGGGATACAATTGTAATTCATATCATTTTGATTTTAATTTGCAGGCATAGTACTTCATAAATAATTAAATATTCTAGGTCTTTATTTTAGCTTGCTTATATCTTTAATCCCTTCATTTCTTAGTTTTAATTCCAAAGTTGTATATCATAGGAGGAGGAAGAGAAAGAGGAAGAGGAACAGGCTAGGATGAAGGAATCTCTTGAGAAGCAGAAGGATGTAGCTTTGGAAGAAATGATCATTCCGACAACAAAAGAAGCACATGAACAGGCTTTAGCCAAAACATTGGATAAGCAAGAGCAACTTTCTGAGATCAGTCGTGCCTTGGCTGTTCTAGCATCAGCATCTGTAAGGACTGGACATAATTTTTTTTGTACAGTATACGTGCCGTAATTACGAGATAATACCTGCTGCTCAAAATCTTGACTTGCCTTTGCTGATGGTGATTTTAGTCAGTGAGCAGGGAGCGCGAAGAGTTCCTGAGACTTGTCAACAAGGAGGTAGTTACAGACTATAAATACAGTTGTGTTTTTTGAATATATAATGCTTACGTTCTAAAGTGTAAAATAATGACTAGTTATAATCGAATGTAGTTGCAAAGTGATGCATGCTAGCATTTCATATTTGCTTTCTAAGAAAACTACTCCCTACTTCTCCAATTATGTTTGTGCACTTTCAAAACAATGTAAATAACATAGATTTGGAGGCTTGCCTTTGGTACGCCAAGATACTTATAATACTATTTCTCAAAAGTGCACTGTATAGTTTATATTCTAAAGAATAATTTAAAAAAGAATTATTTTGATAAATAAAATCTCTAAATTTGTCATCTAAAGGTCTTAAAACATTGCCAAAAACATGCATCTCAAAGTGGCAATGAAATGGACGTAGGTAGTAGTATAAAAGGCACTAACCTTTGTGTGCTGTATTCTTTGCCTCTAAATCATTTCCACTCTCTTCTATTAGTAACAATATTGACCCCAATCTATGGTCCTGTTATGACATTTGCAGATAGGGTTGTACAATAGCTTGGTGGAGAAAGAAGGTACTGAAACTGAAGAAGAAGCCAAGAAGGCATACAGAGCTGCCAGAGAAGATAGCAACGACACTGCAGAGAGGACTGTAGATGCTAAAGTATCTTCAGCACTCATAAACAAGGTGGGAACTTCTTTTCTTCTTTCTTTTTGTAAATTTTCAGTTGCTATGGGCTCATGCATCCAATTTCTTTTTTAAAAGCCTCTTTTAATTGTCATGTGTATAACGTGTACTTAAATTGTTAATCAACTTTCTTGGATTTCCACATTTCAGGTTGATGCTATGCTCCAAAAGCTTGAAAAAGAAATTGATGACGTGGATGCCAAAATTGGTGATCGTTGGCGGTTACTTGATAGGTATGTATGTATGGGAGGGTGTATCTTGTGGTTGGGCACAACACAGATGAAGTGATAAATTTATTTCGGGACAAAAGGGCGTGATCAAATTGTTTAGACAATGGGTTGGAGGATGGGGTAAACATTTTAGTAGCCTGAAGGTAAGAAAAGGGGGATGAAGACGAATGCTTTACCTTCTCAAGGGTTCGGTGATGCGCACAGGCACAATGCCAAAAGCACACAGTAATTTCTCAAAATAAGAGTAATACATTACTAGATCGCCTAGGACTTGGGGACCAAGTTGACTTAACAGACCTGAACTAAAAAATACCATCTACGAGCCCAGATCTTAAAGCTTTTCTCAGATATGCACTTCTACAGCCCAAAAGACAGTTACCAAAATTATGTTTGAATACTTGGGCAACGCCTTTTGTTGGGTGACACTTTTAGTCAGTACCTCTTGAGAATGTCTTCCAAATCTTAATACGTTACAACTTAGTTACATAACCATGCCACCGTGATCTGAACTTAGCTTTGCTGGTAAAGGTTCCCATTGTTAGAATTTGAAATGCTTATTTTGGGGCAGTTCAAGATTGCTTGCTCATATTCAGCCTTAGGCTGGATTAATGGTTTGGAAGAAGTTGATGTAATAGAGGACACATCATGAAAGTCTCCCAAAGAAAGCCAGATACACTCGATACAGTTACATGCATCACAAAATCTTCCAATAGTAACCGGATTCACATACTACGGTTGTCCAACGTTCGACTTCACTGCAGTGTGGCCTGAAACCTCAGAGATTCTGATAATGACTCAGGTGCTTTGGAACCTAGGGCGTCATTACCAAATCGTAACAAACCATAAAAGCAGTTACCGTTAGTATTCTCTCTTCTCTAACTTCCACGTCCTTAGGAGGCTTCCTAATTTAGCACTAATAGAACAACGGTTCTGCTATAAAAGTAGTGTTTCTTGTTCATAGGGTAGCAAATGAAGTGTAGTTCTTCGGACCTACTACCGCACTTCGCTAGGCCATTAGTGACAAATTGTAGTTACAGGATGTAACATTTTGTGCAATGTTTATGAACCCCTACCAACAGAACCACGTAGGCATTGTCATGATTTATTTTTGAACTTTATATAAAATACATGCTATCGTCAAAAGAGCACGTTGGAGATAGCTTTGACCCAAGTATCCTCGTAGTTCTCGTAAAAATATCTTGTCTTGTTATACATGTAAATAAACTCTTGAAGTGTTTATTTTTACTATATTCGTCAGCAATGTTATCACATTCTTAATGGTGAAGATTCTGGCGAATAAATGATATTTTGACATATATATATATATGCAGGGATTATGATGGCAAAGTGTCTCCTGAGGAGGTAGCATCTGCAGCCATGTACCTTAAGGATACATTGGACAAGGAGGGTATTCAAGAACTCATCAGCAACCTTTCCAAAGATAGAGGTCAGTAACGAGCATTTGAATTCGAAGTAAGAAGAGTCGTACACACACACACACATCACATGTATATATAACATGCCATCATAACTCGTCCCTCTCCCATGAAAGATTGTCTTCTAAGCTTATGATGACATGCTAATCCATCGTGTGGACAACACAACACAGAAGTATTGAGCATGGCGATTCTCATATTTGATATAGATGTCAAACCCCCACTCTCCTCCCCCTCCCCCCCCCCCCCTCCCTTCTTTTTTCTTGAAAAAATTATCAGTGTTTCTTTGACGGAACATCATATATTTACCTAGAACTGACATTTGTACACCAAACAAAGATGAGAGGACTATCACACTTTCACTAGCCACTGAAGGCACATCTATTTGCTTTAGATTGAAGTGTATAACAAACCAAATTCCCCGCCACCTTAATTTCTATCTAGAATATTAATTAAACTAGCTTCTGTTAGAATACTGCGGAGGCTATATTTCACAGTCAACTGATTGTTCTGTATCTTTCAATCATAGTCCTACCCGTACAATGTTTTTGTTGTGGATCTCGATCACAAGATGTGTAATTCAATTGAAAAAAATATAGATTAGAGCAAAATAAATGAAAAATGAATGGATAGGTTTGAAATTGATAAGAAAGTAGGTAGATACAGAGATAGAATCCAACTGAGAAAGTTTACAATACTTTT
The DNA here is from genome assembly GCA_020205555.1 of Panax stipuleanatus. Lineage (NCBI taxonomy): Eukaryota > Viridiplantae > Streptophyta > Magnoliopsida > Apiales > Araliaceae > Panax > Panax stipuleanatus. The sequence goes on along the minus strand of CM035119.1, from coordinate 120,814,491 downwards.
CATACCCACTCCCTTCTCTCCTTTCCTCTTTTATACTCTAGTATGCAATTCTATTGCATAATCTACTAGCCAGCTGTCTCTCATCCAGCTGTCCTTCAGCTGAGTCACCACTTAATCTTTATTACTTGGTCTCATAACACTACGAAGTCACCACTGGGTCATTTATTACTTAGTTATTACTTGGTTGCTCATAACACTGGTTGCTCATAACACTGCCCTGCCCTTAAAATTGTCCTTGTCCTCAAGGACTAAAATTGAAGTCTGGAAATTGAGAAGTTATTTGTTGGGCATCTTCCCAGGATGCATCTTCTACACTGCTATTTGCCCAATGGATGAGATACTCAATCTTAGGTCTATTCTGAAATTTAATCATTCGCCTATCCAGTACAGCAAGTGGTATCACCTTTGGTCGGCCATCTACACCAATGGGAGGCAACGTAGGAGCTATCCTTGCCAGCAACCCAATCTGTTTTTTCAGTAATGAGACATGGAAGACATTATGTATTTGTGCAGTACTGGGCAATTCTAGCTTATAGGTAACTGAACCCAATTTTTCCAACACCTTATAGGGTCCATAGTATCTAGGTGCTAATTTGAAGTAGGACCTTTGAGCTAGACTGGATTGTTTGTAGGGTTGTAGTTTGAGATAAACCTGGTCCCCGACTTCAAAATGCCTTTCTGTCCGGTGTTGATCTGCATATGTTTTCATCCGAACTTGAGCTTGTAGTAATTTGTTCCTCAGATCAGTCAATACCCCATTCCGTTCTCTAATAAAACTGTCTACTGCTGGAATGTTTGTACTTTCAATCTGATGAAAATTCAACTGAGGAGGATGTAATCCAAACAAGGCTTGAAAAGGAGTACACTGCAAAGCAGTGTGGTAATTAGTGTTGTACCACCATTGAGCTAAGCTTAACCAATTCCACCATTTTTTTGGATGTTCACTGCACATACACCTCAAATAACATTCCAAGCATCTGTTTAATCTCTCAGTTTGGCCATCTGACTGAGGATGATAAGCTGTACTTAAGCAAAGTTTGACTCCCAATTGCTTGAACAATGTCTGCCAAAATGTACTCACAAATATCTTGTCCCTATCTGTGACAATATTTTGAGGTAACCCATGAATTCCATAAATGTGTTCAATGAAAACTTTAGCTATGGTAATTGCAGTGTAGGGATGGTGTAAGCCAATAAAGTGAGCAAATATAGAAAATCTGTCTATTATGACTAATATGACAGTTCTTCCTTCAGAAGGAGGTAAACCTTCAATGAAGTCCATAGAGATATCAGTCCAAGGCTTGTAGGGTACCTCTAAAGGTTGTAATAATCCTGAGTATGGAGTATTCTCGGTTTTATGCCTCTGACAAACTTCACATTCTTTGACCCAATTTTTAATATCAGTGGACAAAGTATTCCAAACAAAGTAAGCTCCCAATCGTTTAATAGTAGCCTGAACTCCAGAGTGCCCTCCCAATGGACTATCATGAAATTCTTTAACAAGGTTTTTTCGAAGATTAGTTTGAGAACCAACATATATCAATCCCTTACTTCGTAAGACGTTTTTCTGTAAAGCGAAATGAGGCACAGAATTTGGTTTAATGGTAAGTTGTTGTATTATGGTCTGAACATAGTCATCGCCCTCATATGTATTACTAATTTCTTGCACCCAAGTAGGAATGATTCCAGTGATTGCCATGGACTGAACCACGTCTTCCTCATAATCCCTTCTAGATAATGCGTCTGCTACAACATTGTCTGCCCCTTTTTTATAAGTAATTTCATAGTCATATCCCAGCATTTTACTTAACCATTTCTGCTGCAGGAAAGTAGTAAGGTTCTGCTCCATAAAAAATTTCAAACTCTGATGATCAGTTTTGATGATGAAATGAGCCCCAATTAAGTATGATCGCCACCTGGTTATAGCCTGCAAAATGGCCAAAAGTTCTTTTTCATAGACAGATAAGCCTAAATGCTTTGGTGCCAAGGCTTTGCTCAAAAATGCTAATGGCCTCCCTCCTTGCATTAGGACTGCACCAATTCCCTTTGAGCTAGCATCAGTTTCAATGATAAATGGCTTAGTGAAATCAGGTAAGGCTAAGACAGGAGTCGAACTCATAGCTTTCTTTACAGATTGGAAAGCTAAAGTAGCTTCAGAATTCCAGTGAAATTGCTCCTTTTGTAACAGTCTAGTTAATGGTCTAGTTATCTCACCATAATTCCTGATGAACCTTCTGTAATATCCAGTCAACCCAAGAAATCCCCTAAGAGCCTTGACTGATTTTGGTTCTGGCCAATTCAACATGCTAGTAATTTTATTTGGATCAGCAGAAACTCCTTCTGCAGAAATAATATGTCCAAGATACTCCACTTGAGATTGAGCAAAGGAACATTTTGACAATTTAGCAAACAACGTATTGGCTCTGAGTATGGTCAATGCTACAGTCAAATGTTCTATACGAGTGAGTAGATCAGGGCTGTAGATTAATATGTCATCAAAGAAAACAAGAATGAATTTCCTTAGATGTGCAGAAAACACCTGGTTCATGAGGGACTGAAATGTAGCAGGAGCATTTGTAAGGCCAAAAGGCATAACTAGAAATTCATAGTGGCCTATGTGTGTTCTAAAAGCTGTTTTAGGAATGTCAGATGGATTCATTCTGATTTGATGGTACCCTGCCCTTAAATCCAACTTGGAGTAGATTGTTGAGCCTTTCAATTCATCCAAAAGTTCCTCAATTATGGGAATAGGAAATTTATCCTTGACTGTGATATTATTTAACTCCCTAAAATCCACACAAAACCTCCAAGATCCATCTTTCTTTTTGACCAACAAAACTGGTGAGGCAAAAGGACTTTGACTTGGTTGAATAATTCCAGTCTCAAGCATCTCCTGCACAATTTTCTCAATTTCTGCTTTTTGTATGTGTGGATATCTGTAAGGTCTAATGGTGAATGGATCGGACCCCGTCTTCAGTGGAATGTGATGATCATGGTTGCGTTGTGGTGGTAATGTCTTTGGCTCCTGAAATACATCTTCAAAAGACTGTAATACTTGTTGAATCTGAGCTGGATATATTTGTCCCTTGGGCTCATTAGCTTGAACTGCAAAGAGACATGCTAGTAATGACAGTTGATCTTTTTTCCAAGCATCCTGCAAACTGACAGCAGTAATCATGGACACCGAAGATGGTTGTTGGTCACTATTTCCTTTCAAAACAACCTTCTCCTTTCCTACTGAAAAACCCAAGGTTAATGTATTAAAATTGAACACACAATCTCCTAGAGTTTTAAGCCATTGCACCCCTAAGACAGCATCACAACCTTTTAAGGGAATGAGTCTCATATCTGTGCAGAATTTGTGGCCTTGAGATACCCATTCAAACCTCTTACATCTCTCTGTACACAACATCTTATACCCATCTGCCACATACACTTGCATAGGCTTGTCCTCTTCCCTTGTACACTGCAATCTCTCAGCTGTATTACTGTTCAAGAAGTTATGAGTGCTTCCAGTGTCAATAAGGAGTATGATTTCCCTTCCCTTCACAGTTGCTTTAATCCTCAATGTGGTTTCTGATGTGTTTCCATTTAAGGCATGCAAGGAAATAGCCATTTCGGTTAATTGTTCTATGCTTTCACTGGATACTTCAATGTCTGATTCCTCTTTACATTCCTCTTCCCACTCATCATCACCAATAATCATATACATCTGCTTATACTTACACCTGTGGCCAAGTTTGTAAACCTCATCACAATTAAAACATAATCCTTTTTCCCTCCTAGCTTGCATCTCACTGTGTGTAAGTTTTTTAAATTGTCCACCCCTATTTTCTTTAGGATCTCCCCCACCAACATTATAGTTGTTTTCCTGAAACTGTGGCTTAGACACTTTACTGTTTGCTCCCACCACATTACCACCCCCATTGTTGCCAACAAATCCTGAAACATTACTTCCCCCACTGTTCCCTGCAGATTTGTGAAAGCTTGAAATAGGTTTATTCCTTTTGGAAATAGCATCAACAGTCATCTCTTGCACCCTAGCTGCTGCAATAGCCTCAGTCAATTTCTGAGGTTTAAGTAGACTAACAAATCCCCCTATTTCATCCTTTAATCCCCCTATAAAACATTTCACAAAATATGCTTCCTCTAATCCTGGATTCTCAGCCCCAACCAAGGCTCTAAGGAATTCAAATTTCCTTTGGTACTGACTTACTGAAGCAGTCTGTGTTAATCTATTGAATTCAGCCAAAGCACTGTTATAAGCAGTTTCACCAAATCTAGTTTCAATATCAACAACAAATTGTTTCCATGACACATTGGGGTTAGATTTAAAGTATGCTAAAAACCACGAACCTGCCTCCCCTTCAAGGTGTAAAGCCACACTTCTCAACCTCAACAGATCATTCATAGGATGGAATTGAAAAAAATACTCACACTTCATAATCCAATTCTTAATATCTGAAACATTAAAAATTGGAAAATCAAAGCGAGGATGAAAAATCCTCTGAATCAGATTTGAATTAGGCTCTCCACCTCCTCCCAAGCTAGGATTTACTTCCTCAGAAGATTCAGCATGTTGTTCCTGAACAATACCTTTTCCTTTGAGATTTCGCTGAAATTCAACCATTAGGAGCTCCATAGTGCTCTGTATTTGCTTGAATCCATCTCCAATTTCTTCTACTGTGCGTTGTAACTGGTGATGGCTATGCATCAATTCTTGCACGCGAGAATCAGTATTTCGCAATCCCTCCTCAATAGCCTCTTTCGAACGAGTTCCAGCAGCCATTAATGAATTCTTAAGCCGAGGATTGATAGCTCGGATACCATATGTTGTGGATCTCGATCACAAGATGTGTAATTCAATTGAAAAAAATATAGATTAGAGCAAAATAAATGAAAAATGAATGGATAGGTTTGAAATTGATAAGAAAGTAGGTAGATACAGAGATAGAATCCAACTGAGAAAGTTTACAATACTTTTCATACCCACTCCCTTCTCTCCTTTCCTCTTTTATACTCTAGTATGCAATTCTATTGCATACTCTACTAGCCAGCTGTCTCTCATCCAGCTGTCCTTCAGCTGAGTCACCACTTAATCTTTATTACTTGGTCTCATAACACTACGAAGTCACCACTGGGTCATTTATTACTTAGTTATTACTTGGTTGCTCATAACACTGGTTGCTCATAACAGTTTTTAACAATGTTTCTCTAGCATGATCGTGCACAAATTCCGTTCTAATGTATAGTTTTTTCCCCATTTTAATCTTTCCAACAGAAGGAAAGATTCGCGTAGAAGACATAATGAAATTAGCCAGTCAATCGGAAGAAGATTCTGAAACAGCCGAGGAAGCAGGAAAAGTATAGTGGATACATTTTGTACATGAAACCAGAGTATTCACCTAATTGCGAAATCTCCGGCTCCAACAAAAAATTGTAACAGCAAAAGGGTTATTATTCTTTGAAGCATAAGGGATATATTTGCTGGCAGAATTTATTCAATGGCAGATAAGTAGTACATGTATAAATGTGGCTGTGTTGAGGCTTAAAGAAATAAGAAAATTGATGGAAAGAAATTAGAAAAACAAAATAGGGTGTAATGCTGTTTCCTTGCGTTATAAATATTCAACTTTGACCTTAACTATACATGCTTCTATTTATTATAAAGAAGGATGAATTACATATTAGTCCTTCAAACTAAAGTGATCCTTGAATTGACAAAATAATATTTTCGTCTTTTCAGTGGACCATTTGACATTTAAATGTTTCGTAGATTCGTGGACTAATGCGAAGAAAGAAGGATTTTTGATGAATGTTCTTGGGTACTCATGGATTAAACATAGTTTATGGGCAGATATAATATATATATATATATATATATATATATATATATATATATAATATATATATAATATTTATCTTACAAAGATTATATAATAATAATAAGACAAAACCCAATTTAAATCTTTTCCCAATTTAAAATTTGCGAAAACATAACGGTTCAGATTCATTCTAAATTTAATTCAATGACCTAAATTTTATTTAAATTCTTCCAACTTAATTTAGAGGCTCGCATCTCATCTTACAAAAAAAAATCCCACCCAAATCAAACCCACCCCTACACGCTATCCCTCCTGCAATCTACACGCCCAAGGCTCTTTGACCATACTGCTGAACATTCAATAACCAAATGAAGAGTATATTTAATTTGAGTGGGAGTGGGAGTGGGAGTTTGCTGTTATGAATATCAATGTGAGCTTGTCATATGGGGGACAGATCTCACATTGGTAGTATGAAATATCAATGTGGGGTTGATATAGGCTTGGACATTCCCTCTTGAATAACTAGTTTTTCAGGAGGAAATAGGAGTCTGAGCTTATATCGTAACATTTGGTATGATCTTAAAGAATTTCCAAACATAAGATATTCTTAAAGAATTTCCAAACATAAAAAAAAATTGAATTTGATGAAAAAGTATCCAACATGGCATTTTCAAGCCTCTATAATACCATCTTAACAACTTCAAATCGGCCATGTTATATTTTCTCAAATTCAAATCGGCCATGTTATATTTTCTGTAATACCATCTTAACAAATTCAAATCGGCCATGTTATATTTTTATAAAATACTATGATATACCATGTAGAGCATATCATTCAATATACCTAAACATAACCCAAATGATCAAACACATACAAAACATTCAGTATACCTAAACATAACATAAATCAAACACTTACTGGCCATGTATATATATAAATTGATACATACAGTATACATTCAATAAGTTCATATCAAGTAGAACATATAACCCAAATTGATATAGAACATACTGCAATTGAACCTCATAATCAAAGTCAAACATAGTGGCAAATAAACATGTGTATATATATTCATCTCCTCAATATCATATTATGGACATTATATATGTAATTGCACAAATCAAACACTAATTTGAAGGGTACAATAAACTATTAAATATCAAACCCAAATTGAACTTCAGCCTCAATATCAGTTTCATACCACGTATCCTTGCCACACATGCTATAGACACTTAACAATCATATTGTCTTTGCAATCAAGCTAAAGACGGTCAATTGTACCACCAATGGTCATGATCATGTCAATCCACAATTCCTGATCATAATCATGTCAATCATCAATTCATAGTCATAATCATGTCAATCATCAATTCATAGTCATAATCATGTTGATCAATTCATTTTTGCACCTAGGCCAAAAATATTCAATTGTAACACCAATGGTCATATCATGCCGATCAATAATTCATCTTTGCACTCAAACCAAAAATATTCAATTGTAACACCAATGGTTGATGAGTGTGTTTTGTATACACAAAATTAGGTTCTTTTGAGCTTGATAATTTGTGAATCCTAAGCTGTCTCGTTTGGTTTTTATGTGTTTTCATTTTATTGTTGTGTAATGTAGTTTTTTTATTGCTTTTATATGTTTTTGTATGTATTTTATGTGTTTTAACTTTGATTTGTAGGAATCGGAATAAAAGCTAGTTGGAGCGACGTTTGGGGTTGCTAGATTAGCGTTTTCGGCGGGTCATTTACGCAGTAGCTTCTTGGCGTCCAATTTTGACCTTGATCCGGCCCTTTTCTGTCAAAACTCAAAGAATAAAAGTTGTAGAGCTACCTCTCCTCTTTTCGGAACATCTTGAATCGCCTAAATCCGAGTTCGGACGAAAAAGTTATGGCCAGTTTCCCAGCAGACGTCGAAATTGAAAATTTGATGAATAGTGCCCGGCGCCGCGACGCCCATTCCTAGTACAAATTCGGCGCCGCAGCGCCGTATATGCAGTCTGCGCGTGATTTTGGTGTCGCAGGCCAAATTCGGTGCCGCAGCACCCGGTCACGAATTTTGACGGATTTCAGGGACCCAAAATAAGAGACCATTCATATTTTTCATTTCTAACAAAACCTAGAAGGAGAAAAGGAGTGAGAGGCGGCTGGGCATAGGAGAGGAGGCCATGGCCTTATGCCATGGTCTTTCAATAGCTTCCATGGAGGTGCTCCAATGGAGCTTGGGCTACCAAAAAGGAGAAGTTTCCTCTATCTTTCTTATCTCTTGGTCTTCTATGTAATTAGTAGTTTAGATTTGGTTCTATAAATGTAATGAACCCATTTGCTTAATATATATTGAATTTCTTTTCCTTTTGATTGGCACCACATGATTTGGTTCAATATATTTTGTGTTTATTGCTTAATTGCTAAGGAATTAGTGATTGGCTTATTGGTAATCTTTACGAAATTGGGAATGGAGTATTGATTGAGACCATGAATATATTGGCATGTGATTATGCTTGTTCTACATAACATAGAATACATAATTTGTGTGTAGGATAGGAATATACCTATATATCATGTGTAGCCAATTTGAGAATATAAGCTTGAATTTCTTGTCTAATGTTAATTCACATAGGAATATGATGGGTTATGTAGCTAGGATGTTCCTTTCCGTTCTATTCCCTTTTGGGTGGATTTGGACAGGATATGTTTATATGAATCTCGGAAAAGGCGTATGAATACTAATAAATTCTCGGTTGACAAATCATCGTGACCATTGTAATCAATTGGAGAGTTAGGAGATATTAATGAAGTATTTGGGGGATATTACTTTCTTAGTTCATTATTTATCTATCTATGTTATTTGAATTTCATGTAATGTAGTTGTAACCTTTATCCATTGCCTAAATCAAAATTTATCTATTCAATCAAAGTGTTTAATTAAGATTGAGACGGTATAAAGTTAGTACTTGGTTAAACATTAGAGATAATTCCTCGTGGGATTGCCAACTTTCTTATCACTTTATTACTTGTTGACCGCGTATACTTGCACGTGTTTATTGATCGTGAAAATGACCAACAATGGTCATGATAATGTCGTTCAACAATTACTCTTTGCTCCAGCCTAAAGAGAAATTTTACCATTATTTAAGTATGATGATTATAACAATGATATAAATGATGAATAGAAATAATAGGAGCAATAAGATCAAGAAGAAACATGAGAGATTTACATTTTAATTTATCTAGAGTCCAAATTGTCAACACGATATCCAGAAAATCGATTAGAGTTATTAATAAAATATAGAGTTCAAGAAATGTATGGTTCACAATTCAATTATAATGATTAAAATTTAATCAGAATATTCAGGTCAAAAAATAATTGGTGAAGCACAAACAATTAATGATATTCTAATCATTTTAGGAATTTTCACCATTTAATGGTAAAACTATAGAAACGAATACTAATTTCTTATCATAAATTTAGGGGTATGAAATAAAATGATATTCATTATGAGTATGAAAGAAAATGAAGTCCTTTTATGAGTATGAAAGAAAATGATATCCTTTTACTAGTATGAAAGAAAATGATATCTCTTACGAGTATGAAAGAAAATAATACCCCTTACGTGTATGAAAGAAAATGATACATCTTACAAGTATGAAAGAAATGATGTCCATTACCTTGATATTTTGAAACACAAAATTAATAGTTGAACAAATCATTCGTTGTTCGTCTTTGTAGCAGTAAGGAATCTGACTTTCCGGTCTTCTAGAGTTTTCAAAATCTCTTTATGTTTTCACAAAAATTATAACTCTCAAAAAGATACATGAAATAGACTTAAGAATCACTCCATTCAGAGTTAATATGATTGAGTTACCAATTTTTAAAATTTGGGTTGAAAAAATGACGAAAATCAAGACAGATGGTGGCTTTCAGCATTTTAAGGCATAAAGATGACAGTAGATAACTTTTTGTCCTTCTTCAAAGTTGTAGAGGACGAAAAACTGAAGAAACAAACGTTGGATTCACTCAATTCCGACAACGGGTGAATTAACTACGATTTTTCTAGAGTGTTGTCGTACATAAGAAAATTCCATTCGAGAATTCAAAGAAGAATGCAACAAAAGACTTCATGACTTGGAATACAAATGTAGCACTCCTATTTATAGCCAAAACTTAACCAACATTTATCAATATATTATTTATCCATTATCACTATCTTTAATTCATTCATCATAATGATCTACACATTAATCCATTATCATTATCTTTAATTTATTAATCATAATGATTTACACATATTCATCCATTATCATTATCTTAAATTTATTAATCATAATAATTTACACATATTCATCCTTTATCATTATTTAATCACATATTCATCCATTATCATTATCTTTAATTTATTAATCATAATGATTTACACATATTCATCCATTATCATTATTTATTTGTAATGATTTACACATATTCATCCATTACCACTATCTTTAATTTATTAATTATAATGATTTACACATATTCATTAATTAGCATTATTTATTCATAATGATTTACACATATTCATCAATTATCATTATCTTTAATTTATTAATTATAATGATTTACACATATTCATCCGTTATCATTTTTTATTCATGATGATTTACACATATTCATCCATTATTATTATCATTATTTATTCATAATGATTTACACATATTCATCCATTATCATTATCTTTAATTTATTCATAATGATTTACACATATTCATCCATTATCATTATCTTTAATTTATTAATCATAATGCTTTACACATATTCATCCATTATCATTATTTATTCACAATGATTTACGCATTCATCCATTATCATTATATAATCATAATGATTTACACATTCATCAATTATCATTATTTATTCATAATGATTTACACATATTCATCGAAGTGTGAGTCGATGTTTGGTAGGTAAAGATTTCGCTATATAACAAAAACGAGATACGCTAGGGTATCTTTATATAAATTCTTATAGTTATGAATTCTCTTATAATCTAAATGCAATAAATCTAAGGGGGTGTTTGATAAAAATTGAATGAATCTGAATCTGAATGAGTTGAATCTGAATCTGAATGAAAAAAAGTTGTTTGATAATTAACATGTCTGAAACATCTGAATGACATAATTTTATTATTTTACCCCTCTGAAAAAATTTAAAGTTGTTGTAAATTTATTTAATATTACTTAATATAATAGTTAATATTTTTTTAAATTTTTTTTACTTTATTCAGCTGCTCATTCAGCCAAAAAAATCTGATTTAACCATTCAGCTCAAACATCTGACCGATTCAGCCATTCGGACGATTTTTTTTCAAAACAAACGCACTTAATGGCTGACCGATTCAGCTATTCAGATGTATTCAGTCCTAAACAAACAGCCCCTAAGTTGTATAGAAGTTTTTTAGTTGAATCAACAAGTTGATTGTTTTATAAATATTTTAGCACAAATGTAATATTTGAGCATCCAATACTAAGTTATAATGTTGATATTTGTGCAATTATAGTTAAACAAAAAAGAAATTTGGTACGCTAAATTTAAAGTATTAGTACGTAAAAGTACATTAGGTATGCAAGTACCAATACGCAGTTTTCTAGTTTTATGAGAGTATCTGATAACTCTGAGTAGAAGTGGTTCTTCACACTCTTTCAGCTTTCCTTAATTTCTCTTTTTGGATGCAATTCTTTTTCTCTGTCTTCTTATTTTTATTTTTTGAAGTTTCATTTTGTCTTTCATTAAATTTCAAAAACTTTATAATAATTTTATATTTTGAAATTGGTGAGTACTATATACAAGGGCGGAGTCATGAATTGTTTCTGTCCTGGGCTACCAAGTACTAACCACATACACAAGAAATTGTCCCACCAAGATCAATCATAAATTCAAAATATATATATATATATATATATATATATATATATATATATATATATATATGGGATATGATCCATGGCATCTAGTTGCTATGGATGAAAAACTGGCATATAGTATCTTAACCTTCCAAAACAATTATCAAGGGTTGTGATTAAAAAAGGGATCACGTCATCCGCTAGTTATACTAGCGGACTGGGTTAAATTTTTTTTTTTGACAATTATGCCCCCAATCAAGCATGATGCAATGACCTGATGTAAAACTCAAATTGGGGTTGTGAATCGAATTGGGGCTTCACTGTGAAATCGAATTGGAAATTCGCGAATTGGGGTTTCACTGTGAATTGGAAATTCGCGAATTGGTTTCTGTTCCTTCCGAGGCTTTTCAATCTTTTTGGACAGGAGCCCGTTGGAGGAGTTGGGGTCTAAAGTTGCATAGTTCATCTTCTATTGGGGATTTGCTACAGGTTAATTAAAGAGAGGGGAGAAAGGAAAAAATGATTTTACTCTCGGGATTTTAATGGTTCTCAGAATCACGAGAATTTGGAGGAAGATATAAACATGAATGATGGCTTCGTTAGAAGAAGTGATGAAAGCTTGGACACCTCTGGAGATTATAGTGATTGAAGTATAAATGTTGTAAACCAAAAAGATAGGTAAAATTTGAAGAATACATTGGCGCTTAGAAGCAGCTATAAGCTGGTCAATTTATTTCTTGTTTCTTTTAGATGGTCAATTTATTTCTTCTTTTTTTTAGAATTCTAAATGTTCAGAAGAGCTGATTTCTGTGTAAAATCGTAGGGTAACATATTTTTGAATTTTATTTTCATTCATAGTAGTGTGTATCTTAGGACTTCAATGCACTATATGTTTATGTATGAGCATTTAATTTTGATTTAAAATCGTTGTAATTCTGATTCTGTTTTGTGAGGTTGATCAAAAGGGTGATGCAGCAACATTTCCTATTTTAAATACATAACAAAAATTTTGGAGGAGGATTTAGGAGTAGAACACGCCACATATCAAACAAGTCATTTGTTAAATACTTGATAAGCATAAAAATCTAGTAATAAAAAAAGAGGTTTATTCATTAACATTATTTCTCAACTAAACTGATTTTGTTACATAATTCAACTAAATTACAAGTATACTGATCTATCACACATTAAACAAATGCAGATTGTAGCCACCTTTAAAGAAGAAGAAAGAAAAGATAAGAAACAAAAAATGTATACAATAACCACATGGATCAGCTGAAACACCCAACTCATGGAGCAAGTAGCCTCTTAACCCCAAACTTATGTTCTGCTGTTAATCTCGTTGGGAACTTGATGTTGAACTTAAGCTGCAGATTTCCTTTCTTTGAAGGGTAGGCGTCCCTTCCCTCGGAACAACCTCTTCATAAGATGGATGAATCACATTATTGATGGGGATTGACTGTTTTCTCCCATCTAATGTTGTGATATTAACCGTGTAGCCTGTTAATGCTTCAGCAAGTGATATTTTCAGTGTGACAATTAGATCATTACCATCCCTTGTAAACACACTATGCGGTTTCTCATCAATTATAAAGATTATATCCGCTGGAATAACGTTTGGTTGCTCATTGTCTTTCTCCTGGAATGTGGTTTTTGTACCCTTTTTCCAGCCGGCTTTGATGTTAATTGTCAGGCTCTCCTCTACTGGCATGGTCTTCCTGTACAACATGAAGAATTGTTTCATCAGAAAATGGTTGATTTTCTAGTGTGCATGATAGGCTTAAATTTCTTTATGCACCGGTTCAAATGTATTATAGTCTCCCAAAATCAAATGGATGTAAACTAAAATTTTCACACGATTTTTGATATGCAGAATCTAATGAAAAAGAATGAACCTATCAGGCAGTACAAGTGGATACAATTAGAGTATGAGATGTTCATTCTTATTCCCCTGTTTGGTTGTTCAAACTTATAGCAACCATACAATTCTTTGTTCTCATGTTAAAAGCAACCATGTAATTCAAAGTTCTACAATTTGTCTGCACTTCTTCCCGCGGGCCTTGCTCTAATCAATAAAGCTTATTTTCTTTTAGTGTCAAAAAGATGATACCACTTGGACATCAGAGACATGTAAACAATTTTGATAAACAATTTTGATGATCATATAAGCTTTATTAGTTATTTTTAAGTAATCCTTCTATCTTCAATAAAACAATTTACATGACCATACAATCTGATAATCTTTTATTTGAACTATTGAATATCTATGTGCAATTTCAATTAGGATGGAAATACCAACATACAAACAGAACTTTTTATCAAAGAAATAGAGTCAATACAAAAACTGAACAAGAATGACAGACTTACCCACTTGCATCAGCCATTTCCCTCGAGATCTTCATCTTTTTTGTAGTTCCCTTGTAAAGTTCCTTCAGGCTACAAGGCAACGTATTGTCAATTGGAGTAGCGTTCCGAGGTGCTGAGCTCAATGGTCTCTCCCCAAATGAACAAAACATATCACCCCCAAATAATCCACTTGAAACCATTAAAGTACGGCGGCGGCCGCCGCCGCCCCCTCCCATACCTCCGAATGGACTTGTGATTACAAACTGAAATTATGCAATAAACTGATACAAAACAAATTAGGCAACACAATTTGTATATAGGAAAATGCAGATATAAGGATATAATATATTTTTCTCAATTTGTTGAGGCTTCTTATTAACCCAATTCGTGAATTCGATTTCCCAGTGAAGCCCCAATTCGATTTTAGCATCACCTCGAGGATTCATAGTCGAGCCACAATTCGATTCACTGAAGCCCCAATTCGCGAATTTCCAATTCGATTTCACAGTGAAGCCCCAATTCGATTCATTGCCCCAATTGTTTTGCATCAGGTCATTGCGTCATGCTTGATTGGGGGCATAATTGTCAAAAAAAATAAAATTAACCCAGTCCACTAGTATAACTAGCGGACGACGTGATTCCTTTTTTAATCACAGCCCTTGATAATTGCTTTGGAAGGTTAAGATGCTATATGCCAATTTTTCATCCATAGCAACTAGATGTTATGGATCATATCCCTAAATATATATATATAAAGGTTATCTTGCCCAAAACATTGGCTAATTCACGAGTTTTAGCATAACAACCTATTAGAGGTAAAATTTCAAATATCTTGAAGGCGTACTCTAAAATCTCAGATTTCATAAGCATTTAGATGGAGCTTGGCCAAAAAATTCATCCTTATTACTCCAATTAGCATATATATAATCTCCCATCACATCAACAAAGCAATTTCAATACGTTATTTATCTCAAATTCACGAATTGAACAAGTATAAACTAAATTACCTCTTTGTTTGATGTTTTTACTTGAAACCTTGATTCAATTCTTGCTCCCAACTTGCTTTGATTGAATTCAATTCTTCATTTGAACAACAATTTGCTTCACTTCTACTTTAATTTCAATACTTGATAACCTCAATTCCTTAAGAACTTGATAGAGTTTTTAGCCCGATTTGTTGAATGCTTGCATTTTGGGTAGTATGGAGATATAAAATCCAAGCAAAGAGAAAGAGGTTAGAATGGATGGAAAGCAAGGAAGTGTCAAAAACTTCACCCGAACTATAGCCCACCCCAGCCCAGTGTGACTCCACCCCTGACTATATATGATATTGATGGAGGTTTGTGATAAATGTATATATAATAATTCTTAAATTAATATTTTAAAGTGCATAAAAATAAGTATCCTGTTATTATAAATCGTTTATTAATTTTATATCCCCTATTTGATGATCATAAGATCATTATACTGAGTTATTATATTGATTTTATATCCCCTATCTTTGATTTATACATAAATATATTCTTCTAAATCTAAAATAATTATATATGGATGAAATTTTCCAAAAATTGTTGACATCTCATGTTGTCGTAACAGTAGGAATACAGTAGTAATGATCAATTATTGGCAAAAAGACTGCAATATACTCCCTCCTATTGTTTGATAAAAATTAAATGAATCTGAATGAATGAGCTGAATTTGAATGAAAAAAATTATTTGATAATTAACATGTTTAAAACATCTTAATGACATAATTTTATTCATACAGATTCAGCCATTCAAACGATTGATAATTAACATGTCTAAAACATCTGACCGATTCAACCATTCAAACGATTTTTTTTCAAAACAAACGCACTTAATGACTGACCGATTCAACCATTCAGATGTATTCAGTCCTAAACAAATAGCCCCTTAGTTTGATAATAATTTATTGTTGGTTGTCCTATATATCTTATGATTTATTATCCACTTGGTTTGGTAATTATTATTTATTGCAATTGTATACATGTATTCCAACAATTAATTTAGATCCTGTAGATAAAATAAATAAATAAATAAAATAAAATAAAAATAAAAGAGCCTGTTACATTGCAAAGGCATGCATACTAGTAGTATATATAGGAACAACACAACATCCACACCCACAGCTGTTGATTCGTGCATATATAATCACCACGACTAGCAGAAAAGATCTGCAACCATTCCGGCTAACGCCGCCGACGACATCTCCTTCACGGATACGGCTTTCTTCATCCATTCCGGTTAACGCTGGAAGCATTATCCAAAAATTGGTACGACGAACATGAAATTTGAAGTAAGAGAGAATGCCATTCACATTCTAAACAACGTAGAAGAAAACAACCGCAGTTTGTTACTGAAACAGACAGAAAGGATTCACAGGTATGTAGCTTAACAATTAGTTCTAAAAATAAACAATTCAACTTGATAATATCAAAATTTGGGACTTAATTATCTATATTTATGTATACCATCATGTTATGCATGATATACATGTATTTTTCTCTTCAGAGCGGGTCTAGAATTGCCTACTGTAGAAGTAAGATATCACAATTTAAGTATAGAAGCAGCAGATGATCAAGTGGTTCATTTGAACCAGCTGCCTACTCTATGGAACAGTTCCCTCAAAAGAGTTTTCTCTGTAAGTTCCATTCCTTTCCTGTAACTTTATTATTAACAGAATAAAGATGGCTTTCGTCACTGTATGAAGCTAACACTCTACAAAGAAAAGATGTGAATAACAGAGCCTCCCTCCATCCCGATATAGTTATCCATTTCTTTCAGTATCGATTCGTGCCAAAAAACATACCAACATACTATGTGTTGTCAACAATGAAAACTCATGTCATATAGAAAGAATATCAAACCTCTCTCTTGAGTTATAGTTCACGCCAAGAGTTCGATAGATTGTAGGTAATCGGCTTGCCACAGGAGGATTGAGAACTCGAAGACCAATTTTGACCTGCAAAACAAAATAGAAGCCACATTTACGCCCTGTTTGTGAGGTTTTAAAACTAAGGAAAGGGGTAGGAAAGCCAAGGAAAATGGGGCTCAATTTTCCTTAAGATTCTTTCCTGACCAAAATGGTAGGGAAAGCTAAGGAAAGGAAAATGGGTTTAATGAATTTATTCTAATTTCGTAATTGCCCTTACTTAGCAACTCACAAGCATTAGCATGTTATATCTAATATGTAAGGGTACAATGGTAATAATATATCACAAAATAAATTTCCAAGTATTATATTTTCCATACTAAACTCACAAACAGAACTAAGAAAAGTTACTTTCCTATCATTTCTTGAGTTAAAAATTCCTAGTCTGGAAATCCTAGTCTAGAAAACTCACAAAACAACAGCTAAAAACTATTTCTGTACAATTAAAATCATAAGATCCACATTGCAGAAACCATAAGACTGACAAAAATACAGTTCACCTACTGAATATGTCTATCTAAATTATATACAGAAGAAAAAAAAATCCATTTAAACAACAAGCACATCTAAAGTATCTTGTGTTATAAGTTAAATTCAGCAATAAAAAATGTATCACCAGAGTAAGTAGTGCAGACTAAAAAAGATATGGACCAAAGAAAGGAATAAAAAAACAATAGAAGTATAAAACCAACTACTTGAAAGTGGAGCACTAATAAAGTAAGAGGTTAAAGTATTGTTTGTAGGACCACTAATATATTAAAAATATTAATTCCGTCTGTTTCAAATTAAAAGAGCTATATAGGTTTGTAGGCAGTTTTTTGTTTGTATCTTAAAATTTGGAGCAAAAGCTGACCTCTCTCTCTCTCTCTCTCTCTTTTATTATTATTATTATTATTTTAAAATTTTATTTATTTATTGTTATTACTACAAAATCAGTCACCTAAACATTTTCTTGGCTGTGGGAAGATAACTCATTATGGATTGCATTAAAGAATGGATAAAAACTGAAATGTCAATATTAATTGTTGAACAGGGTATCACTAGTATTAGTGGGCTAAGATCTCATCCAACCAAGATCAAAATTCTTGAAGGTTTCTGTGGAATCATCAAGCCTTCAAGGTTTGTTCACATTGAAGTTCAGTACTTTTAATTCATGGATTTGAGCAGAAGGGCAACATATCTAAGTTAATTATACTGTAGGAATTCACTAGATCTATAAGCTAGCTAGCTAAACAATATTTATTACGTACTCACAAATTAAATTATTTTTTTAATAGTTACAAATTAATTCTTTTGTCAGGCTGACACTATTACTTGGGCCTCCGGGCTGCGGGAAAACCACTTTGCTGCTGGCACTTGCAGGGAAACTCAACAAGAACCTTAAGGTTGTGTTTTTGATTGGCTTCTTTTTAAATAAGCATAGATAGAGACATAATTCATTAACCAATTCCTGTTCTTGCAAAAACTGTACGTAGGTCACCGGAGACATCTCGTATAATGGTTACAAGTTAAATGAATTTGTTGCTCATAAGACATCAGCTTATGTTAGCCAATATGACCACCACATTTCTGAGTTGACAGTAAGGGAAACTCTTGATTTTGCAGCTAGATGCCAGGGGATTGGAAGGAGAGCAGGTAATTATATTAATTAAGTTTTTTTTTAACTCATGCATGAGTACTGATATATTGAATTAATCCTGTTTAATGTTGAAGAAATTGTTGGCGAAGTCATCAGAAGGGAGAAACAAGCTGGAATTATCCCTGAACCAGACATCGACGCCTACATGAAGGTCAAAATTATTGTGTCAGTTAATTTCTCAAGTATAAGTTGTATCTAATTATTTTGAACTATATATCAATTGCCTGCTCCTGCTCATTAAGCTATATTCATTGGAAAATTAATGTACTAACAGGCAACTGCAGTCAAGGGATTAAACTGGCCGACTCTTCAGACAGACTACATACTGAAGGTATTTTTTAGTTTCTAAAACAAAGTAGTTATCTCGATGGATCAATCAGACTAGTAAACACTTTCAAATGTTAAAGCTTTTTCTAATATATACCATATTTAATCTCGGTCTGGTCTGGTCTGGTCAGATACTTGGATTGGATAATTGTGCTGATACAGTTGTGGGAGACGCAATGAGAATAGGAATTTCAGGTGGTCAAAAGAGGAGGCTGACAACAGGTTATGTACTATACCGTGCATTAATGGACTAGGATCCTCTCCATTCCACCCTCCATTTCACTCTCCATTTCATGGTCCATATTTAAAATGTAAGAGAATGTGACATCATGCTGACAGGACATGGAGCGCACATTTTAAATCTGGACCATGAAATGGATAGTGAAATGGAAGGTAAAATGGAGAGGATCCTAATTCTGCATTAATAGATCATGTTTATTTCATCATAATAAACTTTCTTGTGAAATTGAGAATGTATCATTTCATCACATATAAACTTTCCATAATTTTACCAGGGGAGATGCTAATCGGTCCGTCAAAAGTTCTCTTCATGGATGAAATATCAAATGGATTAGATAGTTCAACCACCTTTCAGATTGTTACTTGCCTTCAGCAGCTGGCACACATCGCCGGATCTACCATCCTGATCTCACTGCTTCAGCCTGCCCCAGAAACGTTTGAGCTTTTTGATGACATCATCTTGATGTCGGAAGGAAGGGTTATATACCATGGACCTAGAACTAATGTTCTACAATTCTTTGAGGGCTGTGGTTTCATATGCCCTCCCAGAAAAGGAATTGCAGATTTCCTACAGGAAGTATGTCTAAGTTTCCTGACTTCCTATTTCTTTTTGAAGCATTCTTTTGATTTGTATTAACTAATCTACTGTTATACTTTTACCATGTTGCTCTTTCTTTTATTTTTAATGTCTACACATTATAGTCTACAAATTATATATTATTAATGTAATATACAGTATTAGTCAACAAGTCTAAAATATATATATATATATATATATATATATATATATATATATATATATACGGTCAGTCTCTCCAGCGAATCACATGGAGCGAATTAAAAACGAACCGGCTATAGCGACGGTTTTTTCCGTTGCTATAACATAAAAATCCGGCTTTCTATGCTATAGCGACGGAAAAACCATCACTATAGCCGGTTCGTTTTTAGTTCGCTCCTTATGATTCGCTAGAGAGACGGACCCTATATATATATATATATTATCAGTGTATAAAAATAAAATCAAGCAAAAGCGCTACCTAAAGTATATTAAACCAGTAACCCCTACGTGTAGGTAATTTCTAAGAAAGATCAAGCGCAGTACTGGTATTATGATGACCGTCCTCCAATGTACGTATCTGCTGAAGAGTTGGCGAGGAAGTTTAAGGAATTCCATATAGGGCACGAGTTGTACAATGAACTCTCGCATCCTTTTCATAAAAGTAAGCAAGACATTGGTTTGTCCTTCAATGCTAATGCTTATGTGGGGAATTGGGAGGTATTCAAGGTGTGCATGGCTAGAGAATGGCTTCTAATGAAGCGCAATTCATTTATTCATGCTTTCAAGTCTGCACAGGTATACAAGTCTGCCTATATAAGAAATTTTAAAAGGCTGGCCGCTGGCCTAGTTATATATGTTTGTTTTAAGAACGTTCATTGTATTTGTTGATGCAGCTTGTGGTTGCAGCGCTTATAACCATGACCATGTTCATACGTACGCGTACGAACATTGATGGTCATGATGCGCGTCATTTCATGGCATCTTTGTTTTATTCTCTTATTAGACTTACTGGCAATGCCCTACCAGAGGTTACCATGACTGTCTCTAGGCTCGCTGTATTTTATAAGCAAAGAGATTTTTACTTTTACTCGGCATGGGCGTATTCTATTCCTGCAGCCATTCTCAAGATTCCGTTTTCTTGTTTGGATTCTTTTCTTTGGACAACACTTACGTATTATGTCATAGGTTACAGTCCTGAACCAAAAAGGTAAGTTCAAAAGTAAAATTGTTATTTTATGTTAAAAACAAAGTTCTCATCCTTCAATTTCCAAAGTAGTGATGTTATAGACGTGTGCAGGTTCTTCTGTCAATTTCTAATCCTTTTCCTGGTAAATCAAGTAGCTGTTGCTACTTTCCGGCTGATAGCTTCCATCTTACGAGACCATTCGAGTGCTACATTTTGTGGCCTATTTTACTTGGTGGCAATGTTTTTATTTTGTGGGTTTGTAATTCCACGACGTACGTGAACTCGTTTGTTTCTAAATGAATTTGGATTAGCATTTTTCTGTCGTAGAAATAATCGTGTATAATCCCCTTGTTGCAGCCTCTTTGCCAAGATGGATGGAATGGGGATTTTGGGTTTCCCCATTAGCATATGCTGAGATTGGAGTTTCAGTAAATGAATTTCTTGCTCCGAGGTGGGAAAAGGTAAGGCTAGAACTTGAGACATGTTAGAATTTAAGATCGAATAATATTGCAATCACACAGATATTATATGAAAGATGGAAAAATATGGACACACGATATACCCAGGTTCACCAATTTGGCTAGTCCTGCTTGTCTGATGTATTCATTAGATGCCTCACACACTCTACAATGATTCACACATCAAACAATGTTTTTATAGTAACTAGAAAAAACCCTAGCTGCTATAACATGAGCCCAAACACATGAAGCTCAATACATTAGTAAAACCCAAGACCGGGCTACTAATAAATCCCCAAGCCCAATTGCACTTTACACTTGGCTTCCAGGGGGCGCTGCCCCCTTGCAACCCCTGACAACTCCCCGACGATCTGGGCAGCCGCTCGCTCACCGGGGAGCGAGACCCCCGACTGGATAGTCGTAGTGGTCATTTGTCGAACCCGCAGAAGTATAAGTCAATCCCAACAATATACATGTTTACACTTTTGATTATATTTAAGGAAATTTTACTTTCTTATGTTAGTTTTGGGCATGCATGCTCACTTAGTGTACTTTCTTTTTATAGGTTTCATATCCAAATGCTACAACAGGGCATCAAGTTCTAACAAATAGCGGACTAAACTACAGTAGCATCTTTTATTGGATATCAATTGGTGCATTAGTAGGATTTGCGATTTTTCTAAATTTTGGATTCACCTGTACATTGAGTTTTTCAAAGGGTAAGTTATTTCCTGTACAAGAGAGAGAAATTTCAAGAAAATGAATCACCTGATCTGATGAAAATATAAAATGATCAGTTCCAGGAGGATCTCAGGCTGTTATTTCTCAAGAACAAAATGATGAATTGCCTAATGTTCCTTCTCCCAGAGCTCCTGCGGGGGTGAAACGAAAGGGTAAGAGGCTAATATTCAGGCAAAGTTGTTGTTAATTTCTTCAATACTTATTAATTAGAAGATTGTTGTTATTTATTTTACAGGGGTAGTCTTACCTTTCGAGCCCAAAGCAATAACCTTTGAGAATTTGCGATATTTTGTTGATACTCCAAAGGTAATATTTAAGACCAACTCCACAGCTATTTGAAATGATCAAATTAATTAATTTCTTGAATACATATTGCAGAAAGTGAGAGACCAGGGTTTGGAACAAAACAGGCTACAGCTTCTCCAGGATATTACTGGATCATTTAGGCCTGGAATCCTGACAGCTTTAATGGGTGTCTCTGGAGCCGGGAAGACTACACTTCTGGATGTTCTTTCTGGGCGCAAAAGTAGTGGTTTAATTGAAGGAGACATAAGAATTGGAGGTTACCCAAAGGTTCAGGATACATATGCCAGAATCTCTGGTTACTGCGAGCAAAGTGATATCCACTCACCTCAAGTTACAATAAAAGAGTCGCTGACATACTCTGCTTGGTTGCGTTTGCCGCCTCTGATCCTACCAAGTACCAAATCTGTAAGATGTCTCCCAACTCGACAAAAACATACTGAAGAATTTTAAGTCAAATGTTCAAGATTTTGAGGCAAATTAAGAAACATACTAAAGAATTTTAAGTCAAATGTCAATTAACTTAAACACGCGTGCACGGATAACTTCACCCTAGTAAGTTCATATAGCTTTTCATTAACTTGTTTACTAATTGATTGTGTTCAAGTTTTTGGAGCAAATTAAGAATGCTTCGTTCATTTAACCTGGTATGGTTGTTTACACAGGAGTTTGTTGAAGATGTTCTTCAAATGATTGAACTTAAAGAGATTAAAGATGCATTCGTTGGACGTGCTGGTGTAAACGGTATATCAAATGAGCAGCGAAAACGACTGACTATTGCAGTAGAGCTTGTTTCAAATCCATCCATAATATTCATGGACGAACCCACGTCTGGATTAGATGCCAGAGCAGCTGCAATTGTCATGCGAGTAGTGAAGAATGTTGTTAATACAGGAAGGACGGTTGTCTGCACCATTCATCAGCCAAGTATTGACATATTTGAGTCTTTTGACGAGGTATCTACCCAGGGGCAGATTCAGGATCTATTCCCTGCATGCGCGGATTTTTTTAAGCTGAAGTTTAGCGAAATAGAGAGCGAGAATTTGAATACATTATGTGTGTTTAATTTTTTTAGAATAATAGTTTAAGTTTTTTTGCCCCTCTAAGTTTAACTTTTTTTATAAATTTGCCCCTTTAAATTTATTAAATTTTATTTTTGCTCCTTACTATACCTATAAAAAAAAATTGAGCATAGGCAATGCCCTATTTGCCCTATATGTAGATCCGCCAGTGTATCTACCTACGCAAACTATATATATAAACCTGAAATTCCTGTAAATTAACGCTCAGATATTTATTCTTCCTACATTTCTAAGATGTTTTATAAATGCAGCCTATACATTTCTAGATAAAGTTTTTTATTTAATTTTGTTTTTAATGTTTCCCGCTGCAGCTTATTCTAATGAAGAGAGGAGGACAAATAACATATTCTGGAGAGTTGGGTCAGCATTCGAGTAAACTGATCGAGTATTTTGAGGTAACCTGAAATTCAAACTCTAAGCCAAATCATGACCATGCACCATATTTTATTTCCCTTTTGTTATTTTTTGTTAGAACATTCCTGGAGTACCGAAAATCCAGGAAAGTTACAACCCGGCAACATGGATGTTAAACGTTTCGAGTTCATCTATGGAAGAACAACTCAAAATAGACTTTGGCCAAATCTACAAAGAGTCTCAGCTATGCAGGTAAGCATAAGAATATTGTGGTAGCTCACAAAGTGATGTCATTTCCACATTTTAATTGGTACATAATTATTTGGACTTGTGGCACTGCTAAGAATACTACATAATTATTACGATGTACACTTGACAGATAAAATGAATCCGGTTAGGATGAAGTTGACACTAATTTCGCCGTATTAAGTTCTATAGCTTGTTATTGCACTTGTTATAGAAAATGTTGCACTGATAAATTTTATAGCTTTTTATTGCATTGGTTAATGCAACATTTTCTATAAACTTACTAGGGTGAAGTTGGTGACCGATAACTTGATTTCTTCCTTATATAGGGAAACAGAGGAACGAGTCAGAGAACTTCGCTCTCCACCAGATGGTTCAGAAGAACTACATTTTTCGACACGTTTTCCTCAAAATGGATGGGAACAGTTCAAAGCATGCGTCTGGAAACAAAATTTATCCTACTGGAGGAGTCCAAACTATAATTTGGGGCGCTTAATATTTATCATCATGACATCTTTGCTGTTAGGAGCAATTCTTTGGCGCAGAGGACAAAAAATGTACGAATAAACATATGATCTTTTCTTAATATCTATTTTCATTTTTTAATATTAAGTGCACTAGGTCTTTCTTTAGCTTACAAACTGTAGCGTGAATCAACAAATGAATTCCATGAAATTACTTAATTCCCCATTCATCAACCAAACACAATTACTCTTCATTTAAACTGCAACATGACAAGGCCTCTGCCTAAGATTACCTACCATCTAGACTACAACCTGAGAATTAAGTCCTTTGTTTTCCAATACTCATTATGTATATTCACTAGTGTATAAGATCAAATTCATTTTATTAATATATCTTCTTTTTGGTAAACACGTGATTTATTTATGTCTAATGTCTAAATATCTAATATGTTCGTTGTGATCCTTGCTTCGAAGACATGGAAAACAGGACTTGTTGAACATTGTAGGAGCAATGTTCACGTTTATGCAGTTTATGGGAATGAGCAACTGCAGTTCTGTTCAATCACTTCAATCCACTGGGCGTGCCATTGTATACCGTGAAAGATTTTCTGGAATGTACTCCTCATGGGCTTACTCAGCTGTAGTGCAGAAATAGTTATGTCAAACATAACTTGTGTTCCTAAATTAAGTTTGAAAGTCGAAGGATGGTTAATAATTTTTTCTCATGTTGCAGCTGGTCATTGAAATTCCGTATATATTCCTTCAGGCAGTTTTATTCGTGGTAATAACGTATCCAGCAATAGGTTTCTACTGGTCTGTAGGAAAAGTGTTTTGGTATTTCTACACAATATTTTGTACCATGTTGTACTCCACCTACCTTGGCATGTTTCTGGTATCCATGAGCCCATATCTCGTTGTGGCTTCTGTAGCAGCAAGCTTCTTCAACACCATGACCACTCTGTTCTCCGGATTCCTCATACCTGGACCAGTAAGCTAGCTAATTTTGATTCTCACAACTCTGTCAATTGTTATTTGCAGTCAATAATATTAGGCACTTTAACTTTCCTTTTTTTATTTATTTTTCTTTATCTCCATTATCCAACTTGAGACACAATTACATACATTATTTCCTTGATCAGTTCATATTTTCCCTTTTTGTTTCTTGCAGCAAATACCAAAATGGTGGACTTGGTGTTACTGGATTTTGCCAGGATCCTGGTCTTTAAGACTTCTTCTTACATCACTGTATGGAGATATAGACGAGGAGTTAGTGGTATTTGAGGAAAGAAAAGCTATCAATGCCTACTTAGGAAGTTACTTTGGCTATCATCATAACAATCTAACTATCTCAGCATTGGTTCTTATAGCTTTCCCACTTGTCTTTGCATTTGGCTTTGCATATTTCACGTGAACTTTCTGAGGAGATAAAAAGCGTCAAAATCTACAAACTTACAAGGAGATCGTGGAATGATGAAACCATGACCTAACAGCAATTAGGGAGACATTGTGTTCACTGATGACTTTGTTGTACATGTACATTTTATGTGTTAGGGGAATAGTATTTCAAGTACTCTTTAACATTTATAAGGATGCAAAGATGCTTAATTAGCTGATTATGTATGTGATCGTCAGTCAGACATTGGCTCTGTACGTAAAGGTTAGATTAAACCATTAAAGTTTTGTCTTGTTTTGTTTTTCAACGATTGCAATATTTATATATAGTGTGATTGTTAGTAGCATGGCATATGAGAATCCTATAAATGTATGATCCCATGCAATGTAAATCTTAGATGACAACAATCATTATATCAGTTCAACTGATTTTTAAAAATCTTGATTAGTTGAATGAACAGAGGAAATAGGGTAAAATTTTATCCAAGGAACATAATTGACACAAATCGACCACTTCGAGAACCCAATTGATAAAAGATGAACTTTAAGAATGATTGTGACACGCATGAGAACTTGGAGGAGCAGAAGTACCATTAAGACATGTAAAAACTCAACAGGGGGAAGATGGTGGAATTTACTTGAACTCAAGAATCATTCTTTCTACCTTTTTTTATTTAAGTAACATTATATTTCTTACTATTTTTTTCTCACTACATGTGTATACTAGGGAGAAATGAGAATGGTTAAAAATCCAAATTCCTTGCTAAGTATTTTAATTCAAGCAATTTTTTCGAGGCAGAGTTACGCCTCGTGCTGTAGAGGAGTTTTGTTCAGACACGTGCTGTTTTAGAAGGGGTCTTTGTTGGAGCAGAAGTGAGTCCATCCCCTGGTTCGGGGGGGTTCTTTCAAACTTTAATGCAGCATAAAGTGTTCTCTCCCGGTTAACTTGAGAGATTGATGGACAAAGATTTGTACTATGTTCTAAGTTTTAATGAAATTTCCTTTTTACCTAAAAAGATCGTTGATGATTTGGATTTGATGCGACAACTTGAGATTTGTTTATTAAGTTGATACATTGGCTAATGAATCGAGTCTTGTGGCTATGATTCATTAAGCAACGTAAATATTCGCAATATATTATTTATAAAAAAAAAGGCTAATTCATACATTTCAATGATTCATACTCGCTTCTCTCTCTCTTCTCTGCTCCCACCAGAAATGTTTTTATTCCTCCTCTGTTGGTATCTTTTTTCTGCAGAAATTTACATATCCATATGCAACAACAACGTAACTAATATGATCCAAATATCTCTAGATATTATATAGGATGCTAGGAGAGCCTTAATCGAAAAATGAATTAAAAACAAACCAACCCAATCACAACAATATATAAAATAAACTATATTTAGGCTAGATCAAGTGTAAAGATGAAAAGATTCACCTTGGGAGTGATAGATTCCTCCTCCTTAAGCTTTGGAATGGAAGGCTCGACTCTTGATTTGATGACAAAAACTAGATCTAGATGGGATTTAGGGGGGTTTTCTTAACCTTTCTCTAATTCTCTCTCTATATAATACATTTTCTCTCTCTAAAGTCCACCTCCTCTTCCAAAAGAAGCACAAGAACAGGCTTTAGCCAAAACATTGGATAAGCAACTTTCTGAGATCAGTCGTAAGGACTGGGCATAATTTAATTTTGTACGGTATACGTTCAGTGGCGAAGTTTGTTGGGGTGCGGGGTGCTAGGTGCAGGGTGCGGCGTGGGCGTGCGGGGTCAATCGACCTCACAAAAAAAAAATTGTTTTATAATTCAAGATAAATTTTAAAATTTTTAATTATTATATATAAATTGATCCCATTAAAATTTTATAAATTTTCTATTATACGGAGTTAAATTAAAAATTTATAATTTTGTCAATCAAATTTTAACCACATATGACTCATATCCTCTCAATATATGTATATCTCTCTATAATATTTTAAACTAAATAATAATCTAATTTATATTATTTTTAAAAATAAATAATAAATTACTTACTTATAAACAGTTGTGATTAAAAAAGTCTATTATGAGTCAATATAGTATATACATATCATATATTATTACTTATTATATTTTTATTGTAATATAGTGTGTGTATATATGTGACCAAAAAATATAAAGTATTAAACAAAATTGGCTCGGGAGCGCTGCCCCCGAACCTCCGCAAAATTATTTGTAGTTTAATAATAATTTCGACCTCACTGCCAAAAGTTTCTGACTTCGCGACTATATACGTTGCGAGATAATACATGCTGCTTAAAATCTTGACTTGCCTTTGCTGAGGGGGAGGTTTTAAAATGCAAATGTGGCCACTTTTCCAAAATTCTAAAAAATATGTTACTCCAAAGAAATGAACCCACGACCTCAATTTGAAATTTTGGTCAACAGACCACTCAAACACCACATGTCAGCCGTTAGATTATCCTTTGTACTAAATCAATCCATTGGTTATAATAATAATAATAATAAACAATAAATTTTATTTTTATTTTTATTGTTATTATTATTATTATTATTATTTCTTCTTCTTCTTCTTCTTCTTATTATTTTTATTTTTATTTTTATTTTTATTTATTTATTGTTATTATTATTAATATTATTATTACTATTATTATCATTATTTATTATTATTATTATTTATTAATATTATTATTATTTATTATTATTATGATTATTTATTATTATGGTTATTATTATTATTAATTGTATTATTATTATTATTATAATAATTATTATTATTGTTATTATTATTAAAATTATTATTATTATTATTTTTATTGTTATTATTTATTATTGTTATTATTATAATTACAATTATTAATATTATTACTATTATTATTACTATTATAATAATTATAATTATAGTTTTTATTATTATTATTAGTATTATTATTATTATTATTGTTATTTATTATTATTATTTATTGTTATTATTATTATAATTTATTATTATTATTATTATTTATTATTATTGTTATTATTATTTATTATAAATATTATTACAATTATTAATAATAATAATATTATTTTTTTATTGTTATTATTATAATTATTAATATTATTTATTATTATTACTATTATTACTATTATAATAATTATAATTATAGTTGATATTATTATCATTATTTATTACTTATTATTGTTATTATTATTATTGTTATTTATTATTATAATTATTTATTGTTATTATTATTTATTTATTATTATTATTGTTATTATTATTTATTATAATTATTATTACAATTAATAATAATAATATTATTATTTTGTTATTATTATTTATTTTTATAATTATTATTGTTATTATTTATTATTATTATTATAATTATTATTGCTATTATTAATATTATTATTTTTATTATTTATTACTCTCTACGTCCTATAGTTATAGGCTGATTTTCTATTTTGGGATGTCCCAATATATAGGCTACTTAATATTTATAAAATTTAGTTGGTTCATTGTTTTACTTTTATGCCCTTATAATAAATATTCCACCATTACTTTTTTTTTTAAGAAACAACATTCAACGTCATTATTTTTATCACCACATTTAATGTTGTTGTATTCTTAATAAAAGAATTCAACTTTTTAAGCTTTACTAGTTTAAAATATTTTGGTTAAAGTTCTATTGTTAAGGACTTTAATGGTCAGTACACATTAATCAATTAAGTTGAGAGTTCCAGTGTGATAAGTAACGAGTAATTAACTTATTCATTAATTTCATATTAAGGGGTATATGTGTAAAATTTCTTTTAAAAATTGCCACTTAAACTAACTTAACTGATTTTCTTAAACTATGTGTCAAAAGAAATCAGTTTATAACTATTGTGACGCCCCCAAATTCAGATCGCCACATCGTCTCGAATTCGGTTCGTCACGTACTATAATCTAACACCATAATAATAATAATACGACTAAATGTTGCATTGCACAGCGGAATAACACGAAACACTACTACCGAATAGATTACATTTAATTAGTATAATTTATTCACGTCGCAAGGTCTCGTAACTTAAACATCGATTACATAGCTTAAACATACCTTAAGCATATATAAACCTAACTAATGCATAACAATATAAGTTCTTATTACAATCATAAGGTTCTACATAATATTAAGCTACTCTGTAGCCTTGCCCTTGCCCTTGCCCTTGCCCTTGCCCTTGCCCTTGTCGATGCCCGAAGGTTCACCATGCTCTGCCTTAACTGAAATTATTTTTAGAGAAAGCAAGAATGAGCAACAAGTTTGCTCAGCAAGTAATATAACAACAAGGGTGAGTAACATAGTTCTCAAATCCCAAAAAGGGTATAGCAAGGTATGATAGTTCAAAGATAGCAAGAATATCAACAGTTCTCAATACAGTCGCTAAGGACAGAATAATATCAAAATGATTCAACGCTAAATCAATTTAAAGTTTCAAGATAATTGAATACTGAGCAGTCACTAAGGACTATGAACTTCTACTTGAATTAACTTAATGATGAGAAATGGATGAAAGATCCATGGGAAATCAAGAGGCGCTATTTAGTGACTCAATAATTTCCTACTCATTTCGACCAGTATCGATATATCTATGAGCAGATAATCATAGAAACAGCATCCATGGACATAAAGCATATGCTTCATGATCCAACTAAAACAACCAGCCCAATTTCTTACAGTGAAACTACTATCAAAAATATCATGCCCATTGCTAATTGGGGTATCCATCCTCACACTACCCGAACTCTTGAATCCAGGAATATCCGTATTAGTTTCATAATAAAATCAGATTTTATTCTAAAAGATGCTATTGCTCTTGTAGATAGTGGTGCTGATATGAACTGTATTCAGGAAGGGTTAATCCCTACTAATTATTTTCAGAAAACCACTCAATCTTTAACTAGTGCTAGTGGTAATACTATGAGAATAAAGTATAAAATACAAGAATCTTTTATCTGTAATCAAGGTTTATGTTTACCTACTTCTTTTGTGTTAATCAAAAATATGAGTCAAAGTATTATTTTAGGCACTCAACGATTTCTGAGGAACAGTCTAACACCATATCCCGACCAACGACATAAACCCTCAACGCGACTTGGGTGACGTTCCACTTATTCAAGTCTTGAATCAGTTAGCAGCATAGCAAGGATATTTTA
The DNA here is from genome assembly GCA_020205555.1 of Panax stipuleanatus. Classification (NCBI taxonomy): domain Eukaryota; kingdom Viridiplantae; phylum Streptophyta; class Magnoliopsida; order Apiales; family Araliaceae; genus Panax; species Panax stipuleanatus. Next base: position 120,783,310 of record CM035119.1, on the reverse strand, counting down.
AAGTCATATTGACAATATATAAATTCTAAATTACTGCATATATGATCTCATAAACTACTTTTGAGTGGGGGTTCTTCCCACCACAATCAACTGACAGGTTTCTTCCTGTATAGCCTCTTTGGTTTTTTCAATCAAAATTTCTGATTCAGATAATTTTTTTATAAAATAAGAACGATTATGATTATCTACAGCGTTAATGATTTCTATTCTAAAACGATTACTATTTTCTTGATGATAATGCAATAAATCAACTAGGAAAACATAATAACTAATATTAGCAATTACTTACAAAGAGCAGGGAGACAATGATATCTTCAAACTTCGATTTTTATTTATAAGTAATAAATAGAGAGAGAGAGTCTGAAATTCTTAAAAGAAGTTCTGCCTCAATATAAGGGTGAAGGCTCCCTTAAATAGATGAAAGAAAAGATAAAGGAAAACAGGTGGCGTGTCCTAGATGGTAGAGTCGAATGTCCTGCTCTATCTTTATCTTCTTGGACAGTTGTGCGGTTGCAAAAGGAAAAGATGTTGTCTGCTTCTGATAATGGAGGGTGAGTGGAGGACAGCTGTTTGTCCTTTACTGATAATGCTGAGTGAGTGGAGGAGCAATATCAACTATGTGCTGGTTGTCTGTTTTGATAATAGAGCAAGTGGAGGACAGGTAACATCAAACCTTTTTCTTTCCTTTATCCTACTCTATCTTCTCTGCAATTATAGTGGTAAGAGAATCCCAAAAATCTCCTATGACCGATTCTGGTTCATCAGGCTCTTGGCTTTCTCCGGCTAAAACACTAAATTCGTTATCATCCTGATCAGAACTTACAGTCTTCATTGATGAGTCATCATTTTCCTGTACCATGGATCTTAAAAATTGATTTTTCATGAAGTCCATGGATTTGACGATTAATTCTTCCCTTGTAAGATCTGAGAATTTCTGTTTTAAATCCTCTTGAATTTTCGTAAATGGATTTTCTGTTTGTGCTGAAAGAATCTTGGGGACTGCATCAAAGCAGGCCCGAGTGTGAGTATTGATGGATTTAATTAATTCTGGTAAAGTGGGATTAAGTCCTTTGTCCCACTATCTGGTAAAGAAAATCCTTTTTAAACAAGGAATCTTATTCTGGTAGTCACATTTTCAATCCCACTTCCATATCCATGGAATTTGAAAGCAGATAATAAAATGAATAAAGATTTTTGTCATAGACAAATCTTTATTTACTGGAATATGAGAGTAGGCAACTTGCCAATCCTTAAATGCTGTTAGAATAGATTCTGGTACGGTCTCCATAGTTATACCAAATTTATCCCACCAAACGAAAAACCAGTTTGGTATTTCGTTTCTGAGAACATCAGGACAAATTTGAATAAACCAAGAATGGTTATGGACGGGATTCTGAACATAGGTAAAGGAATCTATGTAATCCCAATAACTATATTTTGTTTCTGAATTCCTGGATTCAAGAGTTCGGGTAGTGTGAGGATGGATACCCCAATTAGCAATGGGCATGATATTTCTGATAGTAGTTTTACTGTAAGAAATTGGGCTGGTTGTTTTAGTTGGATCATGAAGTGTATAGATTGTTCTGATGCTAAAAAAATATTTAAAAATGATGTTCAAAATCTTGCTTCTAAGCAAACTGTATAACTTTTTCTTTAATTTTCTGAACAGCACCATTGATAAACCTGTTACCATCCAGGATTTAAAAGGAGAGATAAACTTTTAAAAATAGAAGTTAAGCAACTTCAATATCTGCATTCTTATTGACATAAAAAACATAGGTAAAGGAATCTATGTAATCCCAATAAGTGGGGGTCAATACACAAATATAAGCACGTCTGTCAACGATTTCTGAGGAACAGTCTAACACCATATCCCGGCCAACGACATAAACCCTCAACGCGACTTGGGTGACATTCCACTTATTCAAGTCTTGAATCAGTTAGCAGCATAGCAAGGATATTTTAAAGTCATATTGACAATATATAAATTCTAAATTACTGCATATATGATCTCATAAACTACTGTTGAGTGGGGGTTCTTCCCACCACAATCAACCGACAGGTTTCTTCCTGTATAACCTCTTTGGTTTTATCAATCAAAATTTCTGATTCAGATAATTTTTTTATAAAATAAGAACGATTATGATTATCTACAGCGTTAATGATTTCTATTCTAAAACGATTACTATTTTCTTGATGATAATGCAATAAATCAACTAGAAAAACATAATAATTAATATTAGCAATTACTTACAGAGAGTAGGGAGACAATGATATCTTCAAACTTCGATTTTTATTTATAAGTAATAAATAGAGAGAGAGAGTCTGAAATTCTTAAAAGAAGTTCTGCCTCAACATAAGGGTGAAGGTTCCCTTAAATAGATGAAAGAAAAGATAAAGAAAAACAGGTGGCGTGTCCTAGATGGTAGAGTCGAATGTCCTGCTCTATCTTTATCTTCTTGGACAGTTGTGCGGTTGCAAAAGGAAAAGATGTTGTCTGCTTCTGATAATGGAGGGTGAGTGGAGGACAGTTGTTTGTCCTTTACTGATAATGCTGAGTGAGTGGAGGAGCAATATCAACTATAAGCTGGTTGTCTGTTTTGATAATAGAGCAAGTGGAGGACAGGTAACATCAAACCTTTTTCTTTCCTTTATCCTGCTCTATCTTTTCTGCAATTATAGTGGTAAGAGAATCCCAAAAATCTCCTATGACCGATTCTGGTTCATCAGGCTCTTGGCTTTCTCCGGCTAAAACACTAAATTCGTTATCATCCTGATCAGAACTTACAGTCTTCATTGATGAGTCATCATTTTCCTGTACCATGGATCTTAAAAATTGATTTTTCATGAAGTCCATGGATTTGACGATTAATTCTTCCTTTGTAAGATCTGGGAATTTTTGTTTTAAATCCTCTTGAATTTTCGTAAATGGATTTTCTGTTTGTGCTGGAAGAATCTTGGGGACTGCATCAAAGCAGACCTGAGTGTGAGTATTGATGGATTTAATTAATTCTGGTAAAGTGGGATTAAGTCCTTTGTCCCGCCATCTGGTAAAGAAAATCCTATGGTCACCTTGTTGCCGTTATTATCGAAGAATGATTATCATTATGTAATGATATGAAACTCCAGCATCTTATGAAACAACAGAAGAAGTCTGAGTTGTATTGTTGGGAATATTTAAACTCGGGAATTCTGTATAATATTGTTGTTTGCCTCGGCCTCGGCCTAGGCCTCTGCTGTACATCAACCCTACAAATATTCACGGGTTAAGAAGTCGGGTAAAGAATTCTGTTCGCCCTTGATATATTCAATATCAAAATCAAATACTGATAAAATATATTACTCTCTACGTCCTATAGTTATAGGCTGATTTTTCATTTTGGGATGTCCCAATATATAGGCTACTTAATATTTATAAAATTTAGTTGGTTTATTATTTTACTTTTATGCCCTTATAATAAATATTCCACCATTACTTTATTTTTTGAAGAAACAACATTCAACGTCATTATTTTTATCACCACATTTAATGTTGTTGTATTCTCAATAAAAGAATTCAACTTTTTAGGCTTTACTAGTTTAAAATATTTTGGTTAAAGTTCTATTGTTAAGGACTTTAATGGTCAGTACATGTTAATCAATTAAGTTGAGAGTTCCAGTGTGATAAGTAACGAGTAATTAACTTATTCATTAATTTCATATTAAGGGGTATATGTGTAAAATTTCTTTTAAAAATTGCCACTTAAACTAACTTAACTGATTTTCTTAAACTATGTGCCAAAAGAAATCAGTTTATAACTATTGTGACGCCCCCAAATTCGAATCGCCACATCGTCTCGAATTCGGTTCGTCACCTACTACAATCTAACACCATAATAATAATAATACGACTAAATGTCGCATTGCACAGCGGAATAACACGAAAAACTACTACTGAATAGATTACATTTAATTAATATAATTTATTCACGTCGCAAGGTATCGTAACTTAAATATCGATTACATAGCTTAAACATACCTTAAGCATATATAAACTTAACTAATACATAACAATATAAGTTCTTATTACAATCATAAGGTTCTACATAATATTAAGCTACTCTGTAGTTTTGCCCTTGCCCTTGTCGGTGCCCGAAGGTCCACCATGCTCTGCCTTAACTGAAAATATTTTTATGGAAAGCAAGAATGAGCAACAAGTTTGCTCAGCAAGTAATATAACAACAAGGGTGAGTAACATAGTTCTCAAATCCCAAAAAGGGTATAGCAAGGTATGATAGTTCAAAGATAGCAAGACTATCAACAGTTCTCAATACAGTCGCTAAGGACAGAATAATATCAAAATGATTCAACGCTAAATTAATTTAAGGTTTCAAGATAATTGAATACTGAGCAGTCACTAAGGACTATGAACTTCTACTAGAATTAACAGAAATATACTGATAATCCAATAAAACAAGTACAACAGGTGATCAGCCTAAAGTACCCTATATTATGCATAACATTCAATTATACTCAAGTGCGCACGTCGGTCTCCCGACAATTATATTTTCCCTTCAAAGAAGGTTGTTCATCTCAGTCAATATAAGACTCCGCACCAATCAATTGGGTTGGATAGCTTTCTGATCATGATATAAGTCTAGCCGCATCAAACGGCATAAACCACTCTTTATAAATTCAATACTTGATATTAAAGTTCGAAGAATATAATAGACTTTATCTCAACTATGAAGCAATAAGCCATAGGACACGAATCATAATTTGAATAGCTTACTCGCACAATAATAAGCTCACTCATCATCTATTAGTTGCTTGTAAGTTTATTAAAAAGATGGCTTGCACACTTAGTTAAATGTGTTGGCAAAAATCAAAACTTGACACCTAGCTAGAGTTGGTGGAGAGTTGTTAAATCCAATAATTACATATATTCCCTCCTTATTTCTTCCTTATTTGACCGGATGTGCTAGCTTCATTTTTCCCACAAATTTTGTTTTGTCTTTATTCCTTTATCTAGCTATATTAAATGCCAAAAATGCCCCCTCTTCAATTAGCTAAAAGATTGGGCTCCAATTTAATTCTTTTGAACTTGCTTAATAAAATAGTTGGGCTATGTAAATGAACATAGTCCACTAATTTTAATTATAGCCTACCTTAATTATTTAATTAGGATTTTCATTCACTCAATTAGTAAATCAAATCATTACTCATGTACATTTAATTACTTAACCCAATTAGACTTGCTTTAATTAGGTTATAAAATTAATAAATTAAGATAATAAAATTAATCTCTTAAGTTAGTAAAAAATTTAAATACTAACATCCTTACATATTATAACCCTTAAGTTATTTAATTCTCATACCATATATATATATATATATATATATATATATATATATATATATATATATATATTAGGTTACATTAGTTTCTTTTTATTTGTTTATTATATATTAAACAAATACAAACAATCAAATAATATACATATTCATACCAAATAATTTAATACTTTGAGAAATATACCACAAATCTCATATTATCCTTATTCTTATCATTCATCTTGCTAAATATGTATATCACATCACTAAATATATATATATGTACCTATACATATACATATTTTAAGAATTCACATCAAACCATATAGGTTCTTTAAAGTTATTTTACTAAATCCTCAAATTCTCATCTAGGTTTTATTCTTTTAACCTTTATTTAATCATTTAAAATTTTATAAATTCTCGGATTGTCACATTCACCCTTTCTTCTAAGAATTTCGTTCTCGAAATTACAGCATACTAATCCCTACTTCTTCTATTCACCAAAACTAGTTTTTCAACTTAACCTTTATCTGATTTCATTCTCATTTAATAAGTACATACGACTTCCTTCTATGAGGAACTATTCTATCATCACATCTACCCAGACTTCTCCCCAAGGAGTTAAAAACTTTTTATTTAATGTTGAGAGGCCATGAACTTTTATTTTTGAATTTCGAAAAGGTTTAAACAGAAATTCATCTGCAAACCGCTATGAACTTACGGACACATTGGGTGATCAGCCCGTATGTCCTGCATTGATCAGATGCTACATGCTGGAACGACAGTCGCGTTTATCATCACCGCTTTTGGCGCAAAAATATTTCACAATTTAGGGATGTTCATACTCAGCCTAGATTCCGAATCAAAACAATATGGTTCGGGATAAGTTCTCAAAAATGATACTTAAATTTTCATAAACATTGTCTAGCTGAATCAAATAGCTTTAGACATATACCAATAATTCTAATATCAATCAAAACATGTGTCTGACCAAATTTAATTGACACTTGACTTTTTTTAAAAATTCTGAAAATCATTTTATGACGTCATGATACCGCACTGTATTTACAGTCCGTTTTAGATTCCGTCATTTTGTGACTTTGTCATAAAATAATATACCATAGTGGGCTGATGATCTTTAGATCACATCCAACACTAGGCAATACTGCATTAATGACTCCATCGTTTTTATCATCTTTGCATCAGGTTCCATGATGCATTGATGATATATAAAATACATTTTGATATTTTAAATAATTTTTGTCTAGCCGAAATAATTAGCGTAGACTCTTCTTTAAACCGTTCAAAACTATTGAAAATTATTTTTGAAATTATCTTGTCGCAACACGTAACGATGTGTCAGGGTCCCGAAGTCCACACATACACAATTGTAACCATGTTTTGAAGATAAACAAAAAATTATTTTTGCTGTTATCATGCCGCAACAAGTAACGATGTGATAATGGCTCGGAGTCCATCTCCACACCCTTGTCATCTTGTTTTGAGGATAACAAAAATTCATTTTATTTCGAAAGGCACAATAGTGCGAATTTAGATTGATATCAAAAAATTTGAAGTCTAGCACAACTAGAAGATTTGGAATACCTATGCTTCCACCATCAACATCAATTTTTCTAATGATCCATTGCTTAATAATTCTATCTATTTCTATTATCCTCAATCCTTCATTCACAATTTTTCTATACCCCCGTATAGTTATCAAACATACCACATGTTATGAGTTCAGAAACGTACCATAATCATATGGGTTTAGGAACTTATCCTAGTCAGACCAAAGTCATCCATTCGCTGAGGGGTTCCACCATACGATTATGAGTCACAAACTTATCATAAGTATGAGTTTAAAGAACTCGCACATAATCTTATAATCTCTATCTATCCATTATACACATGAGAAAAGAATCACCTTCTCATCATACATATAGCGAATAGCGCAACACCGACATTTCAATGATTATCAATGTGATAAACTAAGTAGTCGTTAGACCAAGCACAAAACCCCCACCCATACAAAGGTTTGTACAACTTAGCAATCACCTGAGTCCTCAATTGAAATCCCACATTCCTAGCTCCCTCGATACTCGATACGAATTTTATTTAATCCGTATCTACAATTCACAACTCTTTCCTGAGTTTAACTCGTACTATTTTATAGTACCATATTCGTATAGCAATTCTGTTATAAAGTCTTCAATCATTTGATTGATCATCTGTCCTCTTATGACCTCATCAGATCACGTTGTAATCTGATATTATAATCGTATTGTATTACGATTCTTTTCTATCTTATGATCGTTTTATTTTACGATCTTTTTTTCCTTTATACTTTTAGTCTTTTAGACTCTATCTATTCATTACTACTGTTCATCTTTATTATTAGAGTTAGATAACTCTGGATCTTTATTACTTGTTAGGATTCTTCTTTGAATCTTATTGACTTATTAATACCTTGTCCAAATTCATCGCTTAGAACTTAAACTCTATTTGAGTTTATTCCTATTCCTCATTCCTGCGGTTATAGCCTAAGGTAACCCTATAATAACTTTACAACATAATTCCCAAGGTCTGTAACCTTAACTTAATACCTGCATTCAATATCCTACACGATATATAATGTCATTTGTATCTAATACTATTATCATTTTAACTGTATAATAATTTCATCCTGGAACTTGTCTTTGCCTTTGCATGTGTCCGAAGTTTCGTCTGTAATCTGAAATTTATTATCATGATATAGCAAGGGTGAGCAACAAGTTTGCCCAGCAAGTTTAAGTTCAAATGAAGATATATCATGATTGAAAAAAATAATAAGCTGACAAACTTTCAACAATATAAGAATTGTGAAAGAACATGAATCAATAATACTAAATAGCCAACAATGAACATGAACAAATTCAACTGAACAATATGGTAATGAAGGTGATCAGCCTTTCATACCTGATGAACATATGCAACATGAACTAAGTGCGAATCAATAATCAGTATAAATGTGAATAATCAACAATAATTATCCACTATCATGCTTTGAAAATATAACTCAAGGTTGAGTTAGAGAAAACTTGCTTAATTAAAAGTTTAGTTCGAGAACTTGCCTGCACCGTCGATTACTGTTACGCAATCTATTTTAGCTTCATCTGAAAGACCTAATATTGATAATATCGATCTCTCAAGTAGAATAATATCATCACATATACTATTGTTAATTACAGCCATAATATAACTTAAACACATAAGCACATATCCCTAACAGTCATTAAAACACATAAGACCGGGTATCAAATCAATAGTTAGGGTTTCTTATCTGAATATTAAAGTTCTTAATATAACATTAGGGTTTGCCAATGTTATAGCTTATCTGATTCATACTTAACCCTTAACCACATACTGTACACCCATATAATCACAAAATCATATAAGTCTTGTATAATTTAGTAAGCCGAATACCTAATTCAGCAACCTGAATTCAGACTGAATTTTAATTTAGTAACTATTTTCTAATCCAGCAGACTGGATTCAATTGACCTCCAATCCAGCAAGCCTGGATTCGTTAATCCTTCAATCCAGAATCTTGAACTATCCAAACATCTCATCCAGCAAGCCTGATGGCCAACCAGTAAACTAGATGGCAATCCAGCAAGCTGGATTCCCCCTTTTTAACCAAATCATGTTTTTTTTTTTTTTTTTTTATCTTTTGGCCAAACATATATACACATATTTCATACACAAAAATAATTTTTCAAGAAATTTTCAATTTCCTTTAGTATTTTTTAAAAATTCATTTCTAGTTAATTCCTTAAAAATTTTGCTACATCACTCTTAACTCCAGAAATTCCCAAATCTTGGTGGGATCTTACACATGTTAACGTGTGCCTCCAGTTTAAATTCTGTGGCCATCGGAGTTACATAACTCCGGTTATAGCGATTTTCGTCGAAAAAATACAAATATTAAAATAGTCATAACTTGCTCAATTTAAGTCGAAATGAGCTCATTTTTGGACACAAGCTACTTTATAACATATATTTTGATGTCCCTAAAGATTGAAATTTATTACACAAATTAAGTGGATGAAACTGCCCTTCAAAAATCCGGACAACAACTTTTTTGGGTTTTTTAGATTTGGCGTGCTTTGCTCAAAACAGTCCACACAAAAATCTATAACTCCTTTTTCAGTGATTCTACTTGAAAAAGTTAGAAGACTTATAGATCTAAGTCCAGAAATTGACCACACTCAAAAATTCAAAATACACTAGTAGATATGGTCGTTTGAATTTCATGTTACGTTTTTCCCAAAAATAGTTTTTAAAACTTTTGTGTTTTCTAAGAAATCTTCCTAGATCTCTTGATTAACCAAACATTAAACATTATAAACCATCATAACACATAGTAATACACCTTAAGATCATGGATCTACCATGATCTATGATCTACTACACCAAACATACACCAAATCCAAGCAAAACATAATTTATGCTAAGAAAATCAAGGTTTTCTATCTTTTAAAACATAGTTTTTTTTTCTTGCTTTTTATCTAACTTTTGATCATCAAAAGTGATGGATCTAAACTTAACACACTTATTAATACATAGATCTATGGTTTTGGAGTTTTGAACCATAGATCCAAGTTTTGATTCAAACAACTAAAAATAAATTGGATAAAAGATGTTTATACATTTGCTTTGTAAATATTCTTTCTTGATCTATCCAAATAGATGATGATTTAGAGGAGAAAAAATATCAAAGCTTCCTTCTCTCTATCTATGGCTGCCGAATGTCCTCACTTCTATCTCTCTCTATTTGGTTTTCTTTGTGTTAGTTAATAGGAGATGAAAGAGAAATGGAATGGGTTTTGGGTGTTAGGAATTTGTGTATAGATATATTTTGTATATCTACTTGCATTCTCCTAACTTCTCTCTCTCTCTCACTCATCATCTATTAGTTGCTTGTAAGTTTATTAAAAAGATGGCTTGCACACTTGGTTAAATGTGTTGGCAAAAATCAAAACTTGACACCTAGCTAGAGTTGGTGGAGAGTTGTTAAATCCAATAATTACATATATTCCCTCCTTATTTCTTCCTTGTTTGACCGGATGTGCTAGCTTCATTTTTCCCACAAATTTTGTTTTGTCTTTATTCCTTTATCTAGCTATATTAAATGCCAAAAATGCCCCCTCTTCAATTAGCTAAAAGATTGTGCTCCAATTTAATTCTTTTGGACTTGCTTAATAAAATAGTTGGACTATGTAAATGAACATAGTCCACTAATTTTAATTATATCCTACCTTAATTATTTAATTAGGGTTTTCATTCACTCAATTAGTAAATCAAATCCTTACTCATGTACATTTAATTACTTAACCCAATTAGACTTGCTTTAATTAGGTTATAAAATTAATAAATTGAGATAATAAAATTAATCTCTTAGGTTAATAAAAATTTTAAATACTAACATCCTTACATATTATAACCCTTAAGTTATTTAATTCTCATACTAAATATATATATATATATATATATATATATATATATATATATTAGGTCACATTAGTTTCTTTTTATTTGTTTATTATATATTAAACAAATACAAACAATCAAATAATATACATACTCATACCAAATAATTAATACTTTGAGAAATATACCACAAATCTCATATTACCCTTATTCTTATCATTCATCTTGCTAAATATGTATATCACATCACTAAATATATATATATATATATATATATATATATATATATGTACCTATACATATACACATTTTAAGAATTCACATCAAACCATATAGGTTATTTAAAGTTTTTTTACTGAATCCTCAAATTCTCATCTAAGTTTTATTCTTTTAACCTTTATTTAATTATTTAAAATCTTATAAATTCTCGGGTTGTCACAGCAACTAAGTAAGTAATTCTCAGCAACATAGAAAATGAAGTAGAGTGCTCAATTTATAGAAAACTTACTAACCATGCCAAGCCATTGTCCAAGAAATTAAACCAATGGGAATGTTTGATTACATGTTGGTTAAGAAGGAGTTGGTAGATGGTTGTTGGATTCATCATTATCCCCACACCCTCTCTGATCAATGCTATCATTTTGTTGAAATTAAGAAGAGGCTTAGGCTCTATGAGTATTTCACATGAGAAGTGAATGAAGGGTGACTATCATATTGGGACAAGGCATAGAACTTCAGCATTTGGGCAATGAAGAGTAGTAATACATAGGCTATGTATATTTACATATTATATATACATAGGTTATAATTTTATACTTAGGTTATAAATTAGTGTCACAATGTAAGTTTAATAAATAAATAGTATGTCAATGTAGTAAATTTAATTTACACATATAATCCATGTACATTTCGTTAGCACCGAATGCAATTCAATTTGTTATTATCATGTTATATCATCCCCATTCTGTTATTTCCATTATAATTAATTATTGAAGTATTCATTAATCAACAATTATTTATAATATATTTATGAGGTACTAATTAAGTGTCCACACACTCACATTGCCACACACCCTCATGATGTACTTATATATAATTTATTTAGTCATAACATATAGTTCTTGTATATTGTATAGTCACATATAAGTGTTACATTGCATTATATAATATAGTTGTAACCACTATACTTTATACGTTTAATTGTCGCATATATTGCACATAACAATTACTTGAGCAAATATAATTATATCAATAATCTACTCGTTTATTTTTTATTAATCTCCATAACAATTAATTAACAATTAATTTAGATTAATTATTTACTTAATAATTCCTACATCCTTTATTTAAAACAAATCATTGTTGTTTCTATTCTCGTGCCACACAAGGCATTCTACGAGTTTATCATGAACTCCACATTTTTTTCAATTATTATATATATATATATATATATATATATATATATATATATATTCAATTCGAATCAATTGAGTTAACTCATCTCATAACACATAAATATTTATATTCAAATAAATATTCGACTTTCCTTAATAATATTCATTAATAATATTCAGAAATTCTCGGGTATTACAACTATGGGACGAAGGGAGTATTATTATTATTGTTAATATAAAAATATAAAAAAAATAATCACATTACTAAAAATAAATATATAAGCAAATTATAGTAAACAATATATAATTTATAAACAAAATAAAATATTTATCAATATAATTCCCCTCCTTTGTTCGTTATCTCTGTTTGTTTTATTTAGTTGTTATGAATTGATTTAGTATATATTAATATTCTTTGGGAAATTTAATAGCTAAGCTTATGTTGTTTTGGTGGTCTCTTGGCCAAAAACTCAAACTTGAGGTTTTGGGATCAAATTTGGGTAATGACATATTTTTAGGAATTAATTTGATTAAAGTTTGACATCAGCATTGCCATGTGTGCCACGTATGGGGGCTCAATATCCAAATTGTTGAATAGAAAATGGTTCGATTTACGTTGACTAAAAGAAAGGGACTCAATACCCAAAAACACATAAAGTTTAGTGCCCATATTTGCATTTTACCCTTTCTGATGGTGATTTTAGTCAGTGAGCACGGAGGAGAATTTTCTAAAAATATCTTACATTTGGTTCAAGTTTCTCAATTGATGTAATTTGTTGGGTTTTTCTAAAAATAAGCTAAAAGTCAATCCAATTGGTGTTGAGTCTTCTTGCATTTGAAAATTGGTCTGTTAACTAAATTATTGTTTTTTGATTATCTTAATCTAATTATTTAAAAAAAAACAAAAAATGTATCCATTTTTTTTAAAAAAAAATTTATATTTTAAAGAAATTTTTCTAAAAAAAATAATATTTAATCCAACGCCAAACTAAATGGCATTGTAACTTTTTTTTTAAATTTTACTGACTTAAACGCCACTTGAACTGGCGTTGGAAAACTTATATATATATATATATATATATATATTATTTTAAAGAAATAATGCAAAAGGCAAAAGTCATTTAAAGTTTTTCAAATCAAGAATGTAAAAGGCAAAAGCAACTTGAATGCAAAAATCAAAAATCAAAAATAAAAGTCATTTGAAATTTTTGAAGTTTTGATTTGAAGTTTTTCAAATCAAGAATGTTAAAGTTTTTTTTTAAAATCAAGAATGCGAAAAGCAAAAGCCAAAAGTCACTTGAAGTGACGTTGGAATTTAATTTTCTTGTTTAAATCAAGAATGCAAAAGGCAATAGGCAAAAGTCACTTGAAGTGGCGTTGGAATTTGATTTTTTTTGTTTAAATCAAGAATGCCAAAGGCAAAAGACACTGTCGTTGGAATTTGTCAATTGAAGTGGCGTTGGAACCCTTTTTTTTAAAACTGATTTTTTAAATAAAAAAATTATAAAGCAAAATTTTAAAAATGGTGTTGGAACCTTGTTTTTGATTATCTTAATCTAATTATTTTTTTAAAAAATAAAAAAACTATGTGATTTTTTTTAAAAAAACTAATTTATATTTTAAAGATTTTTTTTTTAAAAAATTGATCTAACGCCAACTAGCTGGCGTTGTAACCTTTTTTTTATATATATTGTTTTCATAAAGGAAATTTGAAAATGTGGCTTAAACGCCACTTGGAAGTGCCTTGTACGTTAGTTGAAGTGGCGTTGATTTTTTTTTTTAAATTGTATTTTTTTAAAACAAATTTAAAAAAAAACACAAGGGGGTTTTAATGCCAACGTTGGATTTTTTTTTTTAAAACAAATTATATTTGGGCAAATGACAAAAAATTTTCCCCAAGTTTGGATGAAAATCAATTTGATACTCAAAGTTTAAAAATCATCAATCAATACCTCTATGTATTTAAAAACAACAATTTTATTCCTTTTTGCCATCCAGCCAAATACTTCGTCGGAGATAGTCGTTGTCTATGAATATTGTCATTGACTGTATGTTGACCGTATAGCTTCATTCCCTCCAAAAACAGTTGCATCATTTCCCTCCAAAATAATAGACCCAGTTCCATCAAATTTTATTCCTTTTTGCCATCCAGCCAAATACTTCGTCGGAGATAGTCGTTGTCTATGAATATTGTCATTGACTGTATGTTGACCGTATAGCTTCATTCCCTCCAAAAACAGTTGCATCATTTCCCTCCAAAATAATAGACCCAGTTCCATCAAATGTTCATTGGCTTTTATATATATATATATATATATATATATATATATATATATATATATATATATATATATATAGTCCTTTTCAGTTGAGGGATCCCTCAAATAGTGTTATTTGAGGGATACCTCAACAACCGTTAGATCTGTTTGTGGAACTGTTGGATCTGTTTGTGGTGGGTCAAGAGTGTGAAAAACAGTTAAAAGATATAAAACAATCTCAGCCACATAACGGTTCCACAAACAGATTCAACGGTTGTTGAGGTATCCCTCAAATAACACTATTTGAGGAATCCCTCAACTAAAGGGGACTATATATATATATATATATATATATATATGAATTTCCCTTTTATTCCATTTTAATTGAGGATGCCCAGATATCTTTATTACAGTGGCTAATAAACTTGATTGAAGCAACGGTTTGAGTAAAAGTAAATGTCGGAGTTAATCACTGCCATTGTCACTGCCCAATTTTGTTGCTAATTTCTTGGACTGATTTAAAAAAAATAATTTATAATATTTTGAAATATTATAATATTATTTAAAATAATAATTTTATTTATAATATTATTTTTTAAAGAGTTTACAATATTAATTTTTTTGTAAGTTTAAATGACTCTTTTTTCAGAACAGAGTTTGGAAAAGAAGTTAGAGGTGAAACAGAGAAAAGAAAGGAAAAAATGTTCTTTCCCCTCACTAAATCGCCCGCGGTACCCCTAGATCGACGAATCCCAAGGTCGGTTGCACCTCTCTTTCCCCTCACTCAGGTCAGCCCTCTCACACCTCTTTCCCCTCTCTCTCACGGCATAGTGGTGGCGCCGTGGCGACGTAGTGGTGGCGATCTGCTCTCTCCTTCTCCTTTAACTTCTCCATTATTGTCCAATTGAAGGTTTTAATGCCCTCCCTGGTTAATTTCCCCTAAAACTTAGGTTTTAATTTTTCCTGATTGTATTGTTAATTTGTTCAATTTAGTTTTGGTTATTTGATTAGTTCCTGAATTTTGGTTATTCGATTGCATGGCATCTATTCAATTTCTCTTGTGTATATAAGATGCACACTGTCTGTTTGGAGAAATGTCACAAAGAAATAGATTAATTTATGTGAAAATTTGTTTAAAATTTTAATGCATAACTAATCTTTCTATCTCACTTCTACAGTTATACTCTTTTTTGGCAGTTGACTTGAGAACCCTTTCTTTGGAATGTGTTCTGATATACATTTATATATGCGTGTATCTTATCTGGAATTTTTGAGGCTGAAATTATTTTTGTTACATATGTTGGGAGAACATAGACATGAAACTCTTGTTTTCTAATATACAGAGAAGTACATGATGTAATTGCTACTTTGGTTTCTGATCACATGGGGGGCCCAGTTGATGATCCTGACAACATGTTGATGGCATGGAGAAGTCATAGTTCTAATTTGAAGGTAACTCTTAGAATCATGGTTTTACCTCTTGGTTCTTTGATAATTGGGTTGGCGCGCCATCGTGCACTGTTGTTCAAGGTACTTTCAACATTTAGGTGTTCAAGTTTTTAAAGTAGAGTAAACCTAATGTAGAATAGAGATTTATACTAGCATTTGTTTCTGTTTTGAGGGGCATGTTGCTTGACCATGGTGTATGCAATGATACACTCATCTTGTGCCTTTTATTTTGGATTGCCACTCATCGGAGGAAGTCATTTCTGCATAAAGAATTAAATTTATTTGGGAAAAGCTGTTGGAGAATGTTGCCTAGTCAGTAACTTAATGTATGTACATCAAAAAGATGATGATTTAACTAATTTCACTCCTGCAGAATGGTTCAATGATTCTATTAAATTTTTGAAGTCAGAAAATATGCGTTCATGGTGGGGAAAGTCATCATCAAAAGAAGCAAAAAAGAAACCGAGCAAAGAGAGTTTTATTGACACATTGCAACGGAAATTTAAGATCCCATCTGAAGGAAAATCTAGCAGTAGACCAGGAGCATCACGGAGACGTTGCAGTGACACAGTTTCTGAAAACCAGTTTCTGTCTCAACCAGTATCAAGGTCGTCATCACCTTCCAAACATGTAGCAAGATGTCAAAGTTTTGTTGAAAGGCCTCAGGCCCAACCACTTCCCCTTGCAGGTCTGCATCATGCAAGAATAGCTCGTACAGATTCTGGAATCTCTGGATTGGCAAAATCGAGACAGGGAAAGGGTTAGATCATGCAGAGTTAGATGGAGATTTGGTTACTGCTTCTATTTCTGGTGAATATTCTGTTGATAGTGATGATCCTGTTGACTCAAGCCCGCGTAGTCCTCTGACATCTGATTGTGAACTTGGGAATAGAACAGAGGCGAACAACCCTTCCAGGTGAGATTGTGCATAAGAAAATACATCAACAATGGCATTTATTACTCATAAAAAGAAATATAGCTTTTCTCTCTGCTCGTCCCTAAACTCTCTAAGTGTCTATCATGTCACACATGCATGGTTTTTAGATGTGATTTGTGGTAATATCATTTTTTTTAATAATTATAAATGTTATCAAGCTATCTTCTTTATTGTTTTTTTTATTAGTATATGTCATTGACTTGTCTACCTCATTTTCTCTGAAGCATGATGGTTAAAGATCATTCACTAGTATTGATTGAAAAACTTGTGCTCATATTTTTTAGGGGTTAATTAACATCTTAATTTGCTATGGTGATTCACTTCTTGTTGGTTTTAACTTTTACTGTGTGAAAAGATTCATCCATATGCATGTGAGATCCTCTTGCACCCTTACTCTTTCCTAGAACTTTAACGAGAAGCTTTCTAAATTCCAACTGAGTTTAAAATTTCCGCTCATTTGCCTTAAAATAATGTAAAATTATAGTGTCCTACTAATTGTTTAATAATCTGACTAGTTAGTTGTTCCTTCAGCTTTATGCATACTCTTTTCCACGGCACCAACTACACAGTGATAATTGTGCTATTTATTGCACATTTCAAATTTCAATCATATCGAAAGTACTCGCTATATTCTTTGAAGCATGGACCAAGAATTGGTGCCAATAGATATACAAACTACTGATTGTGCTTATTGTTAGTCTTTGCCTTTATGTATTGTTGCAGTCCATAAAAGATTCGTGGGAAAGTAAATTCAAGGAAGATGAGAATTTTTGAAATTGGATTTATCTCAAGGTGTAGCCCACATGGAGTCATTTGATACTTTATTTTTTTTTATCTATTAGAGTGTTGTTTTTGTCTCTATTTCTAAATGATGGTACAAAATATTATTTCTTTCCTCATTCCAAACTCCGAAGTTTGTACATCTTGAATAGTTGCTGGTGTTTCACTTGTTTCACTCTTGCTACTGATGTTTCACTATTCTTATTCTCCTCTAATCAATCCAAAGTTCCTTCGGATAGACCGTGAGTCCGTGACAGATAATTTAAAGTGTAAGCTATATGGTATCTAGCCTTGCCTCCCATCACTTACTAGACCACCCTTTTTTTTATCGGTTGTGTACAACCACCAGCATGTCGCGACTTTCCAGAAATTTCTTTTGTAAACACATTTTAAGGATGTTTTTTTTTGTAATTTACCACAATGTAAATGGGAAGATAATTTATTTTTGTAGTGAGAGAAAATATATCTTTTCTTCATCCAACTGTGTGGTACTGATACTAAATATGTTTAGTGAAGGTTCAATCAAATTTGTGGATTTAATCTTATTGTCATATATTATGAAACTTAATTTTTTAAAATCCTTTTAGATTTCATATAATTTGTTCTAATTCTTATCCTCCTCATTGTAGTTTCAAGAAAGAATTGTACATTCGATCAACCTTATTGACCTCAAGCTCGGGAGTCTTACATTTTTGGCATAATCAATTACATATAGTTCATGAAGCATGCACAAGACAGGTCTTGTTAGGAACAAGTGAATGACGACGCAGATGATGACGACTCTGACAAGGACTCCATGCAGAATTTGGGATGATTTAAATTTCTTTTAATTATCAATTTATTAGTTTAGGAGTTCTTTGATAGATGTTGGGTTAGATAATTGTTTGATGAACCTATGACAGGTAGCTACTTATTTAAGTAGTTGATTATGAATTTATTTTTAATTAAATGAATCAAGTTTCTTCATTTTAATAATTTTGTAATATGGTTTTTTTACTGCTTAATTAACTTAATGACATAACAACTGAATACGAGGCCTGTTTTTTATTGTCAATTAGTTAGCATGCCATGTGGACAGTTTTAATAAAAATGGGCCTTTTTATTTCTTCCATTATGAGAAAATTATAAATTGGTTTTTTGCACAGCTTGTGAACTTAAATGGAATTGATAAAGAGATGAAACAATTCATTTTTCCTTTCATAATTTTATATTTGAAATATCCATTAGAAAGAACCAATGAATTACATATATTGAATGTATGAAATAATTAAATATCAAGAAGCACCAGAAAAACAAGCATTAAAACCCAATCCAAAACATTCTCTTGATCACAAACCAGATTTATAAGGAACACCTGCAGCTCGAATCCAGTCTGATCCGTTAATAAATGAATTCACCGTAAACTTCTGTGCTTGCTTCTCTGTAATTTTCCTCAGCCCCTTCCATTGAACTCTGTTTTTGGTCGACGAACCGGGACCATAATTCAGATACTCGGCATAAAAAATGGTATTTGGTGCGCCGTTTCCAGTCCACGGCAGCCAGCCCTTGGGATCAATCAAACTCACCATCATGGTATTCACGTACACGGTTGTGGAGTAATTTTTCCAAGGGCGGCCTAGGAATGTGTGCACATTGGACAAGTTTCCAAATGGGGAAATGTTACAGTTTTGTATAGAAATCCCAGTGTTTTGATTCAGGTCGGTTTTGCCTTGTGCCGTGATCGTGTTTTGTTGACCACTCGTTGGCACTCTTGGTCGTATGTTACAGTTTTGGAACACAGCGGCGGAGTTTCCAAAAATGAAATCAACCGTCCTGTATATGTCACACTCGCGGTAGAATTGGCGGTTGGCGTGGGCGTACAGGGTGTCCTGAAAGGCGTCGAATCGGCATTTGTAAAAGACTGAATGGTCCGCATTTGACATTAGGGCAACAGCCTGGTGCTTTATTGCTCCAGCAGTGTTGTAAAATCCCATGTCACGAGCAATAAAACCCTGACCAAACACGGCTGCATGTGCATGCAAATATAAACAAAAAATTGTTATATCATAAAAGAAAATTGCTAGTTTTAGTTTCTATGAAAATCCGATGCATGTGTGCACGACACATAGTTTTCTATAAGCAAAAAATATGTTGTAAATTAAAGATTAATTTTTAGTATCTACGGACTAATGAGTTATATCTAAAATATATACTTACCGAAAGAAGGCTGTGATAACACGAGTCGGGGTATAATGTCACGTCGCAGGCTGCCTTGATCGACGTGGAGATAGGCTTAGCAGCACTGGTGGATGGATCATTATTATCGCCGCCGCCAGTTTTACCGAGAGAAGTTCCTACTACGGCAGAAACTATAACAACGACGAGAACTACGCATGATAAAGTGATAACAGCGATTCGCCTTTTTAACGCCTTTCGACGAGATGAAACGAGTGTTTGCTGATCGAATTCGTCGAATTTCCCATAAGATTTGAGAAGCGACATGATTACAATTGCAATATCTTGTTTGTAGGAAAAGTATTGACATTGGTAATTAAGATGATTTGGTGTGCTTAAATAGAGAAGGCATTGCATGGATAAACTTACATTTTTTTTTCCAGAACATGGATGATTGACATTGCTTAGTCAACTAACGTGGGGTACGTGCAATGCACAATATCACTACGACTAATATTAAAGTGCTTCTCATGTTCGGTGCAAATAAGCTCAATGCTATAAATTAAACGGTATAAATTTAAGGAAACATTTTGTTGTATATGACGACAAAATGATAATGATAAAATTATATCATATTAAATAAAGAAGATGTAGGTTGATAAGAAGAAATGAAAAAAGTAACTCATACAAAATTATTTTATATTATAACTTATAATTTTACTTTAGTCGCAATCTAAATTTGAAATGAATTGATCAGCATATTAATCGTTTCCTTCAAAGAATTGAAAGGAAAGGGGGCAAGTAATTAAGCTTCTCCTACACAATTTTTTATATACATATTACATATGTCAAACTTTCAATTAATATGTAATAGATTTTTCTTTTACTTAAATTTTATTCTATAATGTAAAGGTGCACCACAAATTATGAATAGAGTCATTCACAAGTCAAAAAATAAAGTAATTATGAGTTTGTTGCATTGTGACTTCGGAATTGGATCTGGTGTCACAACTATCAACTATGTTAACTGTGAGACATGGTAATTTAAGAAATAACATTAAGTTTTAATATATAAAAAAGTAACCACAATGTATGTTAAAAGTTTAAAATTGACAGAAATAATTTTTAAAATTTTATCTACTCACAAATTTTAATCTTTAAATTTAAAATTATGTCTCAAATATCCATAGCAGTCCTGCCTAATTCTCTAAGGAACTCGATAAAAATTTAAATAAGAGACTAATTTAAGATCACTGTGAACTCAACATTTTCCTATCAAAGTATGTATTATCTTTCTATACTATAATTTAAATAGACAATTTGGTTCGTCCTAATTAAATCTTGGTCCTCGATTTGATTGAATTAAAAGAATATAGTAATATAATTTTACAAGTAAACAATATCATCTTGGTTCCTATCGTATCTAATCTTCGGTCCTCGATTTTTTTGTTACTTTCTAGTATACTATTTGTGATTCCTATCGTATCTAATAACCAATAATACACACTTGAAATATATGTTTGAGGATTTTGGTTCATCATTGAGCCCTTTGATTACTGCTCAATACAAAAAGTATGTGATTTCATGTTGAATGATTCGCAAGAGTAAACATATAATCGCTATATGTATGTATGTATATATGTAAAAGAAAAAAACTTGTTCTATAAATTATAAAAAAAATTATTGTGCAATCAAAAACTCACATGAATACCTCTTCATCCAATAAGGGTTTCGTGATAAAATCTGAGCCGATCATTCGTTAGGGGTGGTTTATAGATCATCAAATTCCCACAAATGGAATGAAAGCTCGATCGATCAGACTCCCATCCCAGGAAGTCCTTCTCTTTTGAGCCAAAAACTTGTTCAGTAAATCATAAAAAAATTATCGTGCAACCAAAAAATCACATGAATACCTTTCCATCCAATAAGGGTTTCGTGATTCAACATGCTTAAACATGAGTTGATCGTTCGTTAGGGTTGGTTTATAGATCATCAAATTTCCAAAAATAGAATGAAAATTCAATCAAACGAACTCCCATCCCATCCTGAGAAGTCCTTCTCTTTCGAGCCAAAAAAAGATCTTGGGAAAACTGGTTCCGTAACATTAGAAGTTGAAGTATCCAAAAAGAATGAGGAAAATTAAGTATTAGCTAGGATATTACCCACAACCCACCTATTAACATTGTCCAACTTAACTTAAATTAAATTAAACGAAAAATTATTTGAGTTATTAATTTTAAAGTTCAAATGATAAGGGTTTAGGAAGATGAAGTCTTCCTCCACCATCCCGTGGTACTAACAACAGATCTGAAACGAAAAGAAAGAAAAGGTGAAACGAAAAAAAGTTAATCTTTGCGGTTTCCGTCGGGCTGCAATTGTGAAGTTCGCGGCGGCTACCACCTCTCGTCACTGGGCTGGGCTGTTGTAGGGATGTTATCTCTCTCTCTCGGGTTTTTTTTACTGCTGAATTAACTTAATGACATAACAACTGAATATGGGACCTGTTTTTTATTGTCAATTAGTTAGCATGCCATGTGGACAATTTTAATAAAAATAGGCTTTTTTATTTCTTCCATTATGAGAAAATTATAAATTGGTTTTTTGTACAGCTTGTGAACTTGGATGGAATTGATAAAGACATCAAACAATTCATTTTTCCTTTCATAATTTTGTATTTGAAATATCCATTAGAAAGAACCAATGAATTACATATATTGAATGTATGAAATAATTAAATATCAAGAACCAGGAAAACAAGCATTAAAACCCAATCCAAATTAAAACGTTCTCCTCACAAACCAGGTTTATAAGGAACACCTGCAGCTTGAATCCAGTCTGATCCGTTAATAAACGAATTCACCGTAAACTTCTGTGCTTGTTCCTCTGTAATGTTCTTCAGTCCCTCCCACTTAACCCTGTTTGTGGTCGACGAACCGGGACCATAATTCAGATACTCGGCGTAGAAAATGGTATTTGGTGCGCCATTTCCAGTCCACGGCAGCCAGCCCTTGGGATCAATCAAACCTCCCATCATGGTATTCATGTAGACGGTTGTGGAGTAATCTTTCCAAGGGCGGCCTAGGAATGTCTTCACGTTGGACAAGTCTCCAAATGAGGAAATGTTGCAGTTTTGTATAGAAATCCCAGTGTTTTGACTCGACTGGGTTTTGCCTTGTGCTGTGATCGTGTTCTGTTGGCCGGCCATTGGTTCTCTCGGCAGTATGTTGCAGTTTTGGAAGACGACGACGGAGTTACCGAAAATGAAATCAACCGTCCCGTATATGTCACACTCGCGGTAGAATTGGCGGTTGGCGTGGGAGTACAGGGTGTCCTGAAAGGCGTCGAATCGGCATTTGTAAAAGACTGAATGGTCCGCGGTTGACATTAGGGCAACAGCCTGATGCTTGATTGCTCCGGCAGTGTTGTAAAACCCCATGTCACGAGCAATGAAACCCTGACCAAACACGGCTGCATGTGCATGCAAATATAAACAAATAAGCACACAATGTAAACACGAGAGTAAACCGGAGTTACGGTGACTGTATATATGTGTGCAATCACGAGATATATTTAAAAATGTTATATGATACTTACCGAATGTTGCTGAATAAAATGGTTTAGTTCCCTCGACGTAATTCAAACTACCAGACACGATAGTATTATCCATTCCATCACCAATCATCATAACATTCCATTTTGTCTTCTCAACCCTAACATTTTCATAATACACCCCCTTCTTCACATAAATCACAAACCGCTTCATGCTATTATCCGGAACCTCCTTAAGTGCATCACCGATTATCTTGTATTTCCCAGAACCATCCTGTGCCACGACGACATCGGCCATAATCGTGTTAGGCTTTTTACCACTCTGAAGCAGCTTCCTATCATTCGGGGACAACCAGTGTGGCATATCGTCACCGTCACTAGCCAAAAACCGTCGACGAAATTTCAAAGATTTTGCAGCATTTGAAATCCCACTAATAATAGCAAGGCTATTACTAGTAAACTCAGTGGAGTCTTTAAGGTACTTCAACACATTAGCCCTTAGTGTTGTATTCTCAAAGCCATCTATACATGTATCCTGATAAGTACCGACAGCACTCAGCCATGTTATGACGTCATCAGCAGCCTCGAACAACGCGAGATCGCCGACAGACAACGAGGCGTTTAGATGATCCAACGCAAGATCCAAGAGCTCGCGACAATTCTCCAGAGCCTCTACCTCTGCAGGCGCAAGATTCCCAATACTTTTGAATCCTTCATTTTCAGCAAAATATTTAGAGGCCTTGACTAGTTCACTTGTAGCCACTTGCATAGATGCTTTAAAAAGCTCTTCAGGCTGTATTATCCCCCTGCTCGTGTTCAGCACCGGAAGAAGGCTGTGATAACACGAGTCGGGGTATAAGGTCACGCCGCAGGCTGCCTTGATTGACGTGGAGATAGGCTTAGCAGCACCGGTGGATGGATCAGAATCATCATTACTGAGAGTAGTTCCTACTACAGCAGAAACTATAACAACGACGAGAACTACGCATGATAAAGATTTGAGAAGCGACATGATTACAATTGCAATATCTTGTTTGTAGGAGAAGTATTGAGATTGGTAAGATGATTTGGTGTGCTTAAATAGCGAAGGCATTGCATGGATAAACTTACCTTTTTTTTTCCAGAACATGGATTGACATTGCTTAGTCAACTAACGTGGGGTACGTGCATGGCAAAATAGCACTACGACTAAGATTAAAGTTCTTCAAATGTTCGGTACAAATAAGTTCAATACTATAAATTAAACAGTATGAATTTAAGGAAACGTTTTGTTGTATATGACAGACAAAATTATATCGATAATGATAAAATTATATCATATTAAATAAGGAACATGTAGGTTGATAAGAAGAAATAAAAAAAAAGTGACTCATACAAAATTATTTTATCTTATAACTTATAATTTCACTCTAGTCAATCCAAATTTGAAATGAATTAGTCAGCATATTAATCCCCCTTTCCTTCTTGAAGGAAAGGGGGCAACTAAGCTTCACCTACGTACACAATATCCATCAGACTAATTTTAAAATTTTATCTACTCACAAATTTTAATATTTAAGTTTAAAATTATGTCTCAAATATCTATCAGCAGTCCTACCTAATTCTCTAAGGAACTCGATAAAAATTTAAATAGGAGACTAATTTAATCAGTGTGAACTCAGCATTTTCCTACCAAAATATTTATTATCTTTCTATCCTATAATTTAAATAGACAATTTGGTTTGTCCTAATTAAATCTTCGGTCCTCGGTTTGATTGAATTAAAAGAATATAGTAATATAATTTTACAAGTAAACAATATCATCTTACCTAATATTAATTTGCTCATATTATATAATGTGAGTTTTAGTAAGATTTATAACTACTATAATTATATAGCTTGAGAGTTTAGAAGGAAATAATTTTCTCCTAAAAATCATCTTATCTAATAACTTTGAGTATGACTAGGATTTTTATTACTACTTAGATATATAATATTAGAAGCAAACAATTTTCTTATAAGAATTATCTTACAGGTTTATATTACCTAATAGTATGAGTATGAGTATTAGATTGTTACTATTATTAAAAATAAAAGTATAGATATAATATAATATATATATTAACCAACTATATGATTCAATTATTAAACAATAAAATAAAATTAATTATTCTAATCAATAAGAATTTATAACAATAAAATTAAAAACATCAACCATATTATAAATTTTTATTCTACAACAATGTTCGTTCAATTCAATTGAGTGTGAAATAAGAATTAGTAATATAATTTTACAAGCAAACAATCATAAGATCATATTACCTAGGCCTAAATATGGATTAATACTTTGAATTTTTAATTTTTTTTCACTTTGAACATTGTCTTCTCAATTTTTTCAATTAGGGGATTAAACTCTTAATTTTTTATTTTTTCAATTAAGGAATTAAACTTTTAATTTTTCTGATTACGTCTAATTGATAGCACTATTAGAGTTTACATATTTAATTTTGATGATGAATGTGATTAATAAATATTTGCACCAGTAAGTTTTGTAAAGTTCTTAATAATGATTTGATTCGATGTACAAGTACTTAGATTAGAAAGATCAAATAATATTATGTTGATCTTATGGAAGTTGATTTGATGTATAGTTGATCTAATCAATCGTAAAGTTACTCTGCTAGTTTGTAATGTGAAGATGGATCACAGAGAAAACTCATGATCGTAGTGCACCACATGGATCGCAGAACATTTTCAA
The DNA here is from genome assembly GCA_020205555.1 of Panax stipuleanatus. NCBI lineage: Eukaryota > Viridiplantae > Streptophyta > Magnoliopsida > Apiales > Araliaceae > Panax > Panax stipuleanatus. The sequence continues at coordinate 120,757,267 of CM035119.1, read as the reverse complement.
CTTACCATAAAGTTCACTTCAAATCGTATAGTAAATATCGGTTCGTAAAATAAACTCAGAATCGCAGAGTAAAGCAAAGCTCGTTGAGTAAGCCGAAAATAGAGTACTTCAAGTGCAATCGCTAAAGGCACTCTGCCAGTTCGTAATGTGAATATGGATCACAGAGAAAACTCATGATCATAGTACACTAGATGGATCGTAGTACACCAGATGGATCGTAGAGCATTTCCAACTTACCATAAAGTTCACTTCAAATCGTAAAGAAAATATTGGTTCGTAAAATAAACTCAGAATTGCAAAGTGAAGCAAAGCTCGTTGAGTGAGAACCGAAAATAGAGTACTTCAAGTGCAATCACTAAAGGCATATGAAAGAGTATCTCAAGGATCGTTTGGTAAAGCGAGATTGCAGAATCAACTTCAAAATCGTAAAACACATTCATCTAGCTGATCATAGAGTAATCATCGCAGAAGCACAGGATGTAGAGTAAACACTACGATCCTTCAACTTCGTAGAGTAAGTCAAGTCTGACAACATGACTGACAGTGAAGTGTTGCTGATTGAAGGTCCCGATGCATTCACCAAACATCCTTGGTTGAAATCAAAGATCAGAAGATATGTCTAACAACTAGGTTGCTTAAAGCGACACGTCAGTGGTGTTAGATGAGAAAGCAGACTGATGTGACAAGCAAGCTAAAAATGAGCTGACACATATGCTCAAAATGTCTACATCAAGTATCCCAGAATATCTGAGCACACTACTACAAAACAGTAAAAAGATGACACTTAAACAATATTTTTTTTATAAAAAACGTTGTGGTGTTTTTCTACACAATATTTTTTTGACAAAATGTTGTAGTTATATATGCAAAAATATTTTGAGTTGATAAGGGGTAATTATTGGTTTAAGGTTATAACGTTTTCTTAAATAAAACGTTATGTATGTAAAAAAACACAGAGCCCATGAATAAGGACGAAGCCCACTTGTCTGTGTAAAAACTAACAAATAAACTCTTATTTTAAAACTTGCCCTAACATTCCACCCCCAACCATATCCGCCCCCATCTCCGTACGATTTCGATATCCCATATCTAGACTGCAGACGAGATAATCAAGACTAAATACTAGAGAGTTAAGCATCCCATATCCCATATATGGACTGCGAACGATATCTGGACTGCGGACGAGAGGCGTCGCCAGATCACGGGAAGGGGAAGAGGAAAGTGTTCGTTTTGCATTCAGTTGCATGGGATGGAGTTCGGAATGAAGGGTGCGGCAAAGGGCGTCGGGGCGGCCAAAGGGGAGGAGAAGGTGGCGGAGAAGATGACGTTCGATTTGAAGTTAGAGGGAGGGTTTGATGACTCAGTGAAGATCAAAATTATTAAGAAAGTGAGGACGTGTACTGATTTAGGCACTACTACAAAATAGTAAAAAGATGACACTTAAGCACAATATTTTTATAAAAAGCTGATAGGTCTCCAAAATTGGGTATTTAGTTTTGATGATAACAAATTAGGATTAAAGGTCAAAAAGGGTAGAATCCTCTCCAAAGGATTAAGTGCTAAAATGATTTATTAATTACCTTGAATATTTTGACCAAAAATATTTATTTTCTTACTTTACTTGAATTAATTTTATGACCTTGATAATTTAATATCAAGTGTTAATAAAATGAGTTCATATAGTAATATTTCCTAAGGCAAGGAGATTCCTATTTTAAAATTGATTTTCAAAAATCTTTTATGGGCAAAAATTATTTCCAAATATATATACTAAAATAGTATATAATATATATATATATATATATATATATATATATATATATATATATATATATATCCGTGTGTGTGTGTGTGCATGTGTGTGACCGAGTATGTGCATGTGTGTGCATGATGTGTATACCGAACTTGAAAGAATATGGGAATGAAATTTGGATGCTTGCCTTGGTGTTGGTGCAAATGTATTATAAATGCATGGAAGTATGTGCCTAGGAATGTGTGTGCCTAAATGAAAAATTGTTGGGCATATGTGATGAGTGCTAAAATGTTTGCTGGCATGAATGAAAAGGCTTATACCTTAAAACTTTAGTATATTGGGCATTGAAGTTTGTGCTGGAACAAATCAAGGCTTATGCCTTAGTTTAAAATCTTGGGCGCACAATTTCAAAATCTACCAAGTGATCTGAGCCTTTCATTTTCCATCATGCAATCCGGACCTTCCAAATCAAAAATGTTTTTTCAAAAATTATAGTTTTGCCCGAACCTGAAAATTTCTATAAATAGGAGGCTTTTCTATTCATTTCAATTTATCAATTCTATAAAACTGAAAGCTTAGCTTACTTTTCTTGCCTACGGATTATTCAAACAAAGATTTTACTCTCTTCGCTCAATCAAAGTTATAATTTTCTTTGGAAGAGAAAAATTGGTCCAAGTATTTGAGATAAGTTGTTAAATTATAATTGTTCATATCATCTCATACTTTCTCATTCATATATATATCTGTGATAAATTGTCATACATATTCATATATCTATATATCCATATTAGTAAAGAGTCAGTACTTGGACACCGAAACGCGTTAAGCAAATTCGGATGATATTTCTTTGAAATACTCTGAACGGTCTTTAAAATCCCAAGTGGCCCTTTACTGGTATAATCAATATATAGATTTAGATAATAAGATATAACCTGTGATAAACATTTATATATATATCTTATATATGATCTATCCTATCTAGTAAAGAGTCAGTACTTGGACACCGAAACGCGTTAAGCAAATTCAGATGATATTTCTTTGAAATACTCTGGACGGTCTTTAAAATCCCAAGTGACCCTTTACTGATATAAATAATTGTTATAAATATTCTTTAATATTCTATATCCGATTATCAAGTTGTGAATCGAAAAATTTAGTCAGTACTTGGACACCGAAATACGTTAAGCAAATTCGAATATTTCACTTGAAATACTCTAGACGGTCTTTAAAATCCCAAGTGGCCAAATTATTCGCAATGTAGATCAAGTATAATATAATATATATAAGTGGGTAGAACGAGTTTGTTCAAGTATTATCTAAAGTGAATCATATTGTCATACTTGATAAACTGTCATCAAATATACTGCTCATATAATTGCTCATGAATTATTACTGCATTATATAAGTGTGTGTGTAGTTGTTTAATTCAAAGTTATATTTATTCAACAACAAAGAAACACATTCTTTATAAAAAAAAATCTTTTTCTTAATCCATTGAAAAATATTCTTTAAAGAAAAAGAAAATCTTTATTACAAGTGCTTAAATATTATATCTGCTTTCACAGAAGCACATCACATAAAAGTCTTTGAACTTTTATCACATACTTGAAATTCTATATCTGCTTATTTGAGAAGTATCTGTGCTACAATTGTATCTGCTTATTGTTAGAAGCAAATATTCAAACAAACTTTTGTAAAAGGAAAAAGAGGTGAGTTAGTTTATTTTATATTTGTGAGAAAAACAAGAATTCTTTGACCAAGACCAGAGTCTTAGAGAGGTCAGCTGAGTTGGGCCTCTAGTGTACTTGTGAGGTGAGGAAGAGATTGTTGTTTCAAGACCAAAGTATAAAATAGTACTAAGCTCAAAAGAAGATTCAACTAAGCTTGAGGAAGGAGCTGGGAGTTCGCTGTCCGAGATAGTTAGTTGAGGATAGTTGTAAGTTTATCTTTAAAACTTTGTACATGCTTTTCCTCCTATTGAAGGAGTATTTATTATAGGGAAGTAATAGGATCTCAAGTCCTGGAGAGGAGCTTGAGATTGGACGTAGCAACATACCCGGGCTGTATGTTGTGAACCAGATAAATATCTGTGCATTGTGTGATTGAATTTTAAACTATTTAATTTGATAAAATTAATCCACTAAAATTTAAAAAGGCCAAAGATAATTTTTAAACGGTAATAATCTATTCAACCCCCCCTTCTAGATTATTATTGGACTTTCAATTGGTATCAAAGCAGTGCTCTTTAACTTGTTTGTTAAGTGATTATAGGCTTATCTAAGAGTAGATCCATCTATGGCCTTCACAAATGCTATCGGTTGCGGAGAAGGACTATCAATGTCTAGACCTCCACTATTTGATGGCACAAACTTTGCCACCTGGAAAAATAGGTTCAAAATCTACGCCAAGTCACAAGGAATCAAACTTTGGCTATCAATTGAACGTGGTGTAAAGATTCCCACAAAAATCATAGATGAAAAGCTCGTTGAAAAAGATGCTGGGGAATTCACCACCGAGGATGAGGAGGTTATGAATATTGCCACCAAAGCTGAACAGGTGCTAACCAGTGCTCTTATAGAAAAAGAATACAAAAGAGTTAGCAACTGCAAGAATGCAAAAGAAATCTGGAAAAAATTAATTGTAACCTATGAAGGAACCAGTCATATCAAATTAAGAAACCAAAAAGATGCTCTAATCCAAGAGTATAAAAGCTTCAAACTGGAAGAAGGTGAAAAGATCATTGATATGGAAACTTATTTTTCCAGAATCATTGATGAGCTAGAACAACTGGAAAAAGCTTACACAACAAATGAGAAGAACAGAAGGATTCTCAAAGCCCTTCCCTCTGTGTGGAAAATAAAAGTTACAGCCATCAAGGAAATGCAGGATCTAACTGCTTATCCCCTTGATAGCCTCATTGGAAATCTTCATGCTCATGAAGTCGACATGCTAGTCGAAAAAGCAGGATCAGACACAGACCTCAAAAAGAAAGGAATCGCTTTCAAAGCCTTACTTGTTGATCAAGATAGCGATGACGATGAACTAAATGAAGAACTCTTGAGTCTAGATAATAATGAAGTTGCATTATTATCAAGACAACTCAGAAGAGTAATTCAAAGCAAAGCAAAGAGATATGGCAAAGGCTTCATGAAAACAAATAACAACTTCAACAATTTCCGAAATAAGCAAGCCTTCAAGCCAAAAGTTCCAGGAGGGAATTTCAAAGTTACCAACAACAACTTCAGAAATGCTGGCACAAATGAAAATTCAAATAACTGTTTTGAATGCAACCAGCCAGGACACTTCAAGAAGGATTGTCCAAAACTAGCCAACAACAAAGTTCTAGTAGCTGAAGAAGGCTGGGATCTAAGTGATGAAGAAGAACCTACTGAGCCAACCGAAGAAACAACAAATCTATGTTTTATGGTGGACAATGACTCATCACCAAAATCTGAGATAAATTCGAAACATCAAGCTTATAATGATAATGAAATTATTAAAGAAGAGTTTATTAAATTAAAAGCATCATTTAAAAAATTAATTGAAGCAAATAGAAATCTTGAAATAATTTTTTTTTAATTTAATCATGGATAATGAAGTCTTAAAACATGAAAATGAGAAATTAGAAAATAACTCTTTAAAAAATCTTGTAGTAAAAGAAGAACTAGAAAAGTTAAGAAAAACAAATAAAAATCTTGGAAAGGAAAATTCTACACTTGCTACTTCTATTGAAAATCTTAAAACTGAAAATTTAGCTCTCACTGAAATTATAAATGATTCTCAAAAACAAGAAGTAAGTAAAAAGAAAAATTTATTAGAAAAATAAAATGAAGAATCTATTCTAATGAATCAAATTAAAATGTTGACTCTAGAACGGGATGACTTAAACTCTACAGTTATCAAGTTTATAAAAGAAAAAGAAAATCTTGACGTTATGCTCGGTCAACAAAGATGTAGTTTTAATAAAGAAGGATTAAGATATACCGAAAAATCCAGTTAGATAAAACATAAGAAACTCTATCATATTAAAAGTAAAGAAAAAGATCATGCATCTCCTTTTGATAAATGTTCTTACTGTAATAGAAATGGTCATTCAATTTACTTATGTAATGCTAAGAATGAAAACTATTCAGGAAAAATAATTTGGGTACTAAAAGAAAGTTACACTGCACCTATTATCACAAAAAGAGAATTTCTTTATCATGAAAGACCATCTAGAAACTCTCATCAAAATCCTTCATTCAAAAGTATTAGTCATGCATATTATAAATCTGCTACTCATAAAACTTGTGTGTCTACGAGTAATTATTATACTGTACCAAATTTTGTAAAGGAAAACACGAACAATCCTTATACAGATTGGAAAACTTACCCAAAGGACCCTTCTCATTAAAGGGTACCAGTTTGTGAATTTAATATATGTTGCAGGTATGTCTCACAGCTGATTCTAGTAAAAATAAATGGTACTTTGATAGCGGTTGTTCAAGACACATGATAGGCGACAAAACTAAATTGAGCAATCTACAAGCTACAGACTGTAACGAGGTAACATTCGGAGATAGCAACAAAGGTAAAGTTGTTGGAATTGGAAATGTGTACAGTAAACACATAACAATCTCTAACGTTCAATTGGTCACTGGACTCAGGTATAATCTTCTATCCATCAGTCAACTATGTGATAGTGGTTTTAAAATAACATTCAGTCCTCATAACTGTTCAATTTTCGACCAAACTGGAAAATTAATCTTACTTTGTCCTTGAAGTCAAAATGTGTACACGTGTGATTTAGATGCATACTCACACATGGATAATGTGTGTCTTGTGTCTGCAAATGACGACCCTTGGCTTTGGCATCGTAGATTAGGACACATTAACATGAAATTGATTAATAACATATCTTCTAAAGAACATGTTCGTGGTTTTCCTAAACTTAAATTCCTTAAAGACCATATTTGCGAAGCCTGTGAATTAGGAAAACAAATTCATGCATCTCATAAACCTAAACTCACAGTTTAAAACCTCTCGACCACTTGAATTCTTGCATATGGACTTAGTTGGACCTATCCCCAAACATAGTATGGGTGGTGCTGTCTATATTTTAGTCCTAGTTGATGATTATTCAAGATTCACTTGGGTTGATTTTCTAAAGTTCAAAAATGAAGCGATAAATTCCTTTTATGCACTATGTAAGAAAATTCAGAATCAACAAGGAAGCTTTATTGTTTATATTTGGTCTGATCACGGAAGAGAATTTGACAATTCTGATTTCATAATATTCTATGATGAGCACGGTATAAGTCATAACTTTTCTGCACCTTACACACCTAAGTCAAACGGTGTTGTTGAAAGGAAAAATCGTACTCTACAAGAAATGGCCAATACTATGCTTAATGAATATCGACTTCCTAAATATTTTTGGGTCGAAGCAATTGTAACTTCTTGTTATATTTTGAATCGCGTCTTGCTGAGACCAATTCTTCTCAAAACTTCCTATGAACTATTTTATCAAAGAACTCCGAAAATAAATTACTTTCGTGTCTTTGGGAGTAAATGCTTTATTCTTAATACTAAATAATATCTAGTGAAATTCGATCCCAAATCCGATGAAGTAATATTTCTGGGATATTCACTAAATAGTAAAGCATATAGAGTCTTTAATAAAAGAACTCTAGTCGTGGAAGAGTCAATGAACGTAACTTTTGATGAATCTAAACCTCCTCCAAAATATAAATAATTGGCAGAAAATGATACAGTTATTGAAGATATTCTCAGAAATATGGAAGAACTAAAAATTGATGATATTTCTCCTTCTGTCAATATTAATCCTCTTGAAAATCCTAATCCCCAGCTAAATGACTTGCCCAAAGAATCACATGCTATAAGAAATCATCCAATAGAAAATGTCATCGGTGATATTGATAAAAGGATTCTTACAAGATCACAAGCACAAAACATGGCCAGTCATCTATCCTTTCTGTCACAAATTGAGCCTAAAAATATAAAAGATGCTTTGACTGATGAAGATTGGATAACAGCCATGCAAGAAGAACTTGAACAGTTCACAAGAAATAAAGTCTGGGAATTAGTTCCAACTCCCGAAGAGACCTCCATTATTGGTACTCGATGGGTGTTTCGTAACAAATTAGATGAAAATAGAACTGTTATATGTAATAAGGCACGATTAGTGGCACAAGGGTATAATCAACTTGAAGGAATTGACTATGATGAAACATATGGTCCTGTTGCTAGAATTGAGTCTATACGTATGTTATTAGCGTTTACATGCCATAAAGATTTTAAATTATTTCAAATGGATGTGAAATTTGCTTTTCTAAATAGTGTTATTGAAGAAGAAGTCTTTGTTAAACAACCCCTGGCTTTGAAGACTTTGAGCATCCTGATTATGTGTATAAATTACACAAAGCTTTATACGATCTAAAACAAGCTCCCAGGGCATGGTATGAAAGACTTAGTAAGTTTTTATTAAAAAATGGTTATAAAAGAGGCACAGTAGATACTACTCTTTTTACAAAATATAAAAATAATAATATTCTTATTTTACAAATAAATGTTGATGGCATCATTTTTGGATCTACTAACATAAATATGTGTAATGAGTTCTCTGAAAGCATGAGTAAAGAATTCAAAATGAGCATGATGGGAGAATTGAATTTCTTCCTAAGACTACAAATCAAGCAAGGAGAAAAAGGTATTCACATCTCTCAATCCAAATATTGCAAAGAAATGATTAAGAAATTTGGTTTAGAGTCTATAAAACCTCTTAATACTCCTATGTCAACTACTGATAAACTAATTGCTGATGAAAATGGAAAAAGTGTTGACACAAAGAAATATCGAGGAATGATTGGCAGTCTCCTTAACATCACAGCTAGTAGACCTGACATTATATTCAGTGTTTGTAAATATGTCAGATTCCAAGCAAATCCTAAAGAATCTTATCTGGTTGCAGTAAAAAGAATATTTCGATACCTTAAAGGAACTACAGACTTAGGTCTATGGTATCCTAAAGGTCAACCATTTGACCTTGTGTGTTTTTCTGACTCTGATTATGCCGGTCATCATGTTAATCGAAAAAGCACAAGTGGCACGTGTCAGTTCTTAGGTGGATGTCTAGTCTCTTGGTTTTCTAAGAAACAAAATTCGGTATCTATTTCAACAACCGAAGTCGAATATAGTTGCTGCACGATGTTGTGCACAGATCTTGTGGATGAAACAGACTCTTGCCGATTATAATACAAAATTTAACTGTGTGTCAATATTATGTGATAATACAAGCACTATTAACTTAAGTAAGAATACAGTTTTACATGCTAGATCAAAACACATTGATGTTAGACACCATTTCCTACGTGATCATGTAAACAATGGTATTATTAAACTAGAACATATTGACACAGAACTAAATATTGCCGACATATTTACTAAACCACTCAGTTCTGATAGATTTTGTAAATTACGTCTAGACTTGGGAATGTTAGATATTATTTCATAAAATATTAAATTCTTGTTATTTAAAATCTATATTGTTTGGTTGTTTCTAGTAATATATAAATATAAGTTTCATATAAACAAAATTACTAATTTAACACTTTCTATTAATATATGTATATATACTTATAATTATACATATTTGTTTCTGTTATATGTTAATACACTTATATTATAAATTTAAGTATATATCTTTTTAATTATATATATTAATATAATTTTTACCAATATTATCAGTTTGTAATTTTTCTCTATTTTATATATATAAACTCATAATTATACATATAAAAGCATATAATGTATCTATTTATGTATGTTAGTATATTTAAATATGTATTGAAATTTCATATTTATACTCTCTCTAAATTTAAAAAAATTTATTTATATATATATATATATATTATTTTAATTTTTTTATATTCATAAAAATGAAATTTATTAATTTATAGATTTTAATATATATTTTTATTATTAATTATATCAATTATTACAATTTAAAACATTTATTATATAAATATATATTGTATTTAATCTAAGCCGCTGATCAAAGAAAGCAATTCAACGGTCAATTACAAACACAATCTGCGTCCATTCAATCCAACCAATCAAAAGCGAGCAAGCCTTGGCACACGGATCATGTTCATCAACCGTCCGATTAATCCAGAAAAACACAAATCCATCTAAGGCGTCCGATCAGGGTCAAACGGGTCAGCCGACCCGATTCAAAAGTGCGTCTCTTTGTGACCGTTGATCAAATCCAAGGTATGATTCCAGCCGCAAGATCACCCTTATTAACCTAAATATAAAAACAAAAATCTGATTTTTTATTCATTTTTACCCTCCTCTCTCTCTCTCTACCGTCGGCTCTCTCTCCCCTCTCTCTCTCTAACATCAGACGCTCTCGTCTCTCTCTACCTTCAAACCCTAGCTTTCACAAACCCTAACTCTCTCGGCCTAAATCTATGTGAGTTTTCGTGTTCTTCTTCTTCTGGGTCTTCTTAATCTTTCTATTAGGTTGAATATTTATAGAGTCAGTTCTATTTTCTCTATTCTTAAAACCCTTTTTCAAAATTATATGTATATATTTTGTTTCTAAAAATCAATTTTGTTTTAAACAATTTTTTATTTCTGTCCGTGTTCTTAAAAGATTTTCTAACCCTAATTTTTTTTTATATTTTTGAGTTCAAAGCTTACTTAAAAGAATTTTTTTTAAAATTCTCAAACCCTAGATCTAAATGTTTTCAAACCCTAAAAAATTTTTCAACCCTAGATCCGTATTTCGTTATGTATTTTTTTTGCCTTCCTCTTATTATGTTCATCTTCTTGAAACACTATATTCATACAAAATGTATATATATATATATATATATATATATATATATATATATATATATATATATATATATATATATATATATATTTATGAGTTTCGAATGTTTATAATTTTTGAAAATATTTAAAATTTTATAAGGGAACTTTCTAGCTTCCGATTTTGTTTATATTTTTTAAAAAAAAATTATTTTTGTCTGTGTATGTCTTAAATTTTTTTTTTTAAAAAAACCAAAATATTTATGTATTCTTTTTGTCTCTCTGTCTTCTTCTTTCTCTTTTGTTTATTCGTATTATTTAAAAAAAATAAATTATATACTCAATTTTTTCTATGTGTTTAAATTTTTTTTCTGTCAAAAATGTATGTTTACAACTTTTTCAAAACTCTAATCTTTCCCCAAAAATACTTTTTTCTATTTTTTATTATTGTTTTTCTTTCGTATATCTATATATTACAGAAACTTTTAAAAATTTATTTTTATATATGTGTATTAAATACTAATTTTTTAACCCTATTTTTTTCGAAAAGTTTCTGTCAAAATTTATGTTTACATTTAAAAAAAAAATAAAAAATTTGCTTCCATTTTTATATACATTTCCCCCCCCTTGAAATTTCACAAATAGTTCAAAAAATGTTATATGCTTATCAGAATATACATATGTAATGACTGCTGTGTATTATATTTATATATATATACCTGATTTGTATGGATCTGAGATTTCTGGTATATCATGAAAAGTGGTTCTTCTACTGATACACTTGTTCTGGAAAAAAATTGGAAGCTGCTAAGTTTTGTGAATAGCTGTGCAAAGGTAATCACTTCACCCTCCGTTTAACTGAGGTTATATGAATATTGAACTGTGTGGCTACTGAGAGCCACTGGCTATATATATATTTATCTGTCTATGTGAATATAGGCATGAAAATTTCCATGTTTAGTTTCTGTCTACTTGTCTATGTGAAATTGGATAAATGTGACTTCTGTCTGTGTGGCTATCTGAAAGCCACTGGTTTATATAAGACTGTCTATATGAGTTTAAATATTGGGTGAAAACTAATTGTCATGTCTGAAATCTGCAATTTTGAAAAATAGACATTAAGTGATGAAAATAATTACCATGTTATGCAATTATATGTTTCTACTGTTATATGCTGACATGTACAATAGAGATCATATGCTATATCAGTTTTATATAACACTGACTTGTTGAATCAATGTGTTGACACACTATATCTTTATATATTGGAATCTGACAATGACAACATGTTAGTGTTATGTAACATTGACTGGTTGTATCTCTGTCTTAAATTTGTAACAGTTTGATGTTGGCATATCTGTGCTATCTGTGATAACTTATCTATGTTGATTTGCTATAGTTTGAAATGGGCCAATAAGTCATGATAGCATGTATCTTTGTTTGATATTAGATCACACCTGTTATGTCAATAACCTGCTGTTTGATATTTGACTTTGCTCTCTTATTGGACTACTGGATAAATTTTTTAAAATAAAAAAGTCTGACAAAAGATTTAAATTTATAAAACAATACTACACTTGTCTGTCCCTTACTGTTCACACTACACAGTCATCACATGAACTGTTTACCTTTTGACAAATAGAACATGCCATATTAATTAAGATAATTTTTTAATTAAAACTTTTTCCATAAAAGGATAGCTTTAAATGAGCAGTCTTACTTTCAAACCTCTTCTACTACTTGTCTGTTTGTGCATTCTCTCTCTTTCAAAAACATGAAACCTGTTCAGTCTTCTAAAAGAGAAAGATCTGAGATTTTCACTGACCCACACCCTGACCTATACACTTCTTTGTTAGTCACACCCACTGCAAAACTAAAGTATGAACATATTAGACACAACTTGATTCCTGGTGTAGCAACTTCTTTCAATAGTTTTCCAAGTCTGCTAGAGAAGATAACCAATGTAGGATGGGACTGTCTTGTCTCTTTTACAAGTAGAGAGATATATCCTAGTCCAATTGCTGAATTATATGCTCATATGACTTTTGTGCATGATTCAACTGGTTTTCTATCTGGTATTAAGACTTGCATACAAGGTCAAGATTATATGATTGATGAAATTCTGCTTTTGCATGCTTTAGATCTCAAAACAGAGTTCTTGAGTTATCCCAAGTTAAATGAATACACATATCCCATAGGAACCACCACCATTGATTGCCTTACCTTCAAGCACAACCTTGCACTTACCACTGACCAAATTGTGCCTGCTAATCTGTTTGATTATCCATGTAAAGTGCATAAGGACTACTTTACTGCTGAATGTCAGTTTCTAGGCAAAATTCTGATGCATAACTTCATACCTGTCAGAAATGACAAAATGTTTAGTCTTTTTGATTTGGAATTGATGAAATGTATTCTTTCTGAATGTATGCCTTACAGTCTGCCCTTCTTTCTTTTGACATCCTTAGAGTTTTTTCATACTAATAATTGCATGGGATTTGGACTTTTATTGACTAGACTTTTTGTGTATTTGGGCATATCTGTTCATCATCATAAGACCCAGATAATTCATAATAGTAATATTGTGTCTCATTTGAACCTTCCTGCCAAGCCTTTAATTGTGTTTCAACCCAATGAAACTGACCATATAGAAACACACTTAAATTTAATGTCCCAAATTGACTCCCTAAACAGCATGAATCAGTTATCATTAAAGAACCAGTCTCAGATTTTGAGTCAATTAGAGGCTTTACAAACCTCTGTGCAACACTTGCATGATATGGTGACTATGCTGATGGAACACCACAAAGTGACAATCCTCCCATACAACTTCACTGCCACCACAAGCTCAGTCCAGCCAGATCATACTGGTCAGACCCCACCTGATCTGCCTCTGTCAAATTTGGGTATGAATTTTTCTCCACTCAATTTTGATAAAATCTGAAGGAGAATGTAAACTAACCTACTAACTATTTTTGGATTACTGTAATAATACTTAACACTAACTGATAACTAGAATGATTACTATATGTTTAACTGTTATACTAACTTGCAGGAAAAACTCTGAAATTAACAGTTTCTGCAAGTTTTGGTATTTTTCTCCTACCCCTCCATTTTTGTTAATGACAAAGGGGGAGAAGAAAAATATGAGATTAAGAAAATATCATATTATTATTAAGTAATAATTCTGATATTTGAACAGACATGGTTCTGAACTGATAATCTGGTATGAAAAGAAAAATATCAAAAAAAGGAAAGTATCAGATTATTATTTAATAATAATCTGATATAAAGAGCAGGCATGGATCTGCCAGATATGAACTGCTATAAAACTGCTATGAATGGTGCATGAGACTGACAGAAACTAATATTAAACTGTTATAACTGTATAACTGACAGGATGGATGGTTTGTATGAATGAATGGTATAATATAATATATAAGTGGGTAGTACGAGTTTGTTCAAGTATTATCTAAAGTGAATCATATTGTCATACTTGATAAACTGTCATCAAATATACTGCTCATATAATTGCTCATGAATTATTTCAGCATTATATAAATGTGTGTGTAGTTGTTTAATTCAAAGTTATATTTATTCAACAACAAAGAAACACACTCTTTATAAAGAAAAATCTTTTTCTTAATCTATTGAAAAATATTCTTTAAAGAAAAAGAAAATCTTTATTACAAGTGCTTAAATATTATATCTGCTTTCACAGAAGCACATCACAAAAAAGTCTTTGAACTTTTATCACACACTTGAAATTCTATATCTGCTTATCTGAGAAGTATCTGTGCTACAATTGTATCTGCTTATTGTTAGAAGCAAATATTCAAACAAACTTTTGTAAAAGAAAAAAGAGGTGGGTTAGTTTATTTTATATTTGTGAGAAAGACAATAATTCTTTGACCAAGACCAGAGTCTTAGAGAGGTCAGCTGGGAGTTGGGTCTCTAGTGTACTTGTGATGTGAGGAAGAGATTGTTGTTTCGAGACCAAAGTACAAAATAGTACTAAGCTCAAAAGAAGATTCAACTAAGCTTGAGGAAGGAACTGGGAGTTCACTGTCCGAGATAGTTAGTTGAAGATAGTTATAAGTGTATCTTTAAAACTTTGTACAGGCTTCTCTGCCTAGTGAAGGAGTATTTATTACAGAGAAGTAATAGGATCTCAAGTCCTAGAGAGGAGCTTGAGACTGGACGTAGCAACATACCCAAGCTGTATGTTGTGAACCAGATAAATATCTGTGCACTGTGTGATTAAATTTTAAACTATTTATTAATTTGATAAAATTAATCCACTAAAATTCAAAAAGGCCAAAGATAATTTTTAAACGATAATAATCTATTCAACTCCCCCTTCTAGATTATTATTGGACTTTCAAAAGCGTTGTGGTATTTTTTTCCACAATGTTTTTGACAAAATATTGTAGTTAGATATACAAAAACATTGTGAATTTATAAGGGGCCATTTTTGGTTTTAAGTTTATAACGTTTTCTTTAAGAAAACGTTATCAATGTAAGGTTAAAAAACACGGAGTATATATAGAAAGATTAAATATATACATATATATATATATGCACGGAGTATATATATAGTGTTAACGCCAAGTTTTGTCGGCGCGTCCAATCACCAAATCAACGCGCTTAAACTTGCACAACAAGACGTCACAAACGGAGCTTGACGGCTGAGGCCGTCGGGTGATAACTCCGGTGTGAGAATAAGTACAGGCTGGTCACAAGGTTAACAATGGAGACAGTAGTGTATAGTGCTCAAGTGGGTATTATTTGTTACCATTAGGTCAAGCCTTGTACTTATAACCATTCTCACCGCCTCTAGAGTCCATGTCCCAGTCGGATTAGGACTCCTAAACATGGCCGTTACCATTGTTTAGGTCCAACGCAATCTCCTTTAAAAGTGCAAGTTGGTAGTTATCAACCACTTACCTTATAGGAGTTGGTATGTAGATATGATTAGGGTTTCACTCCTTAACCATTTAGACTCCTTGTTGCTCCGGACTCCATCCAAGGAATTACCCTTCGGTATAGGCCTTATATACTGATCTGAACTCCGGCCCGAAGGGCTCGATAGTCTGATCCCAATCATCATCAATTTAGTCTAGACTCCGGCCCAAAGAGCTCTATAGTCTGACCCCGAACGCTATCATGTTGGTCTAGACTCCGGCCCGAAGGGCTCGGTAGCTCGATCCATACATCACTAGTTGGGTCTGGGTTCCGGCCCAAAGAAATCGAATACCCGATCCCGAACTCTGCTACTCCAGGTTTGGCTTCGGCCCATTGGGCTCGATGATCCCTTCTCGGCCCAGGCCTTCAGTCTATGTAGGGGTCTGTGGATTATATCCAAACATATAGAAAGATTAAATATATACATACACGGAGTATATATAGATAACGTTTAAAAAACGTTAGAATAGGCCCCCCAAAAATGTCATGGTTAATAGTGTCATCTATTAGACATATTTACACAACGTTTTTAAAACATTGTCGTTATGTTTCTATATATTTAATCCGTGCATCTATATATTTGTATATATTTAATCTTTCTATATATACTCCGTGTTTTTAACCTTACATAGATAACGTTTTCTTAAAGAAAACGTTATAAACTTAAAACCAAAAATGGCCTCTTATAAATCCACAATGTTTTTGTATATCTAACTACAACATTTTGTCAAAAAATGTTGTGGAAAAAAATACCACAACATTTTTATAAAAACGTTGTGCTTTAAGTGTCATTTTTTTACTAGTTTGTAGTAGTGTGAATGCTGCTTTTCATTTTAAGTGGTGGATATCTCAGGTAATCTTAGTCGGCTGGCTGAAGTAGATGGTTTCTAACAGGAATTCAGAAGGAGTTTTGGATCCAAAGCTTCCATAGAAGCCTTCTTCGAGGGCATTGAAGAGAGCACTTCTAGTAGCTTTGCGTTGTGTTGACCCGAATAGTCAGAAGCGTTCAAAGATGGGGCATGTTGTACATATGCTTGAAGGTGAAGAGTCCCTCTACAATGTATGTGTGCTATTCTGTTCTAGAGACTTACTCAGTTAACATTAAATGCTTACCTTGTGTGAGCAGGTATATTGGGAAAAAAATTTCCACTACCATAACGTACGTGGATTTGTTAGATGAATGAATGTTATGCTTTAAAGTTATAAAAATGACATACTAGTAATGCATATTGACAAAAATATCAATTTAAGTAATTAGCGTTCTGCCATAAACTGCACTTTTATAGACTATGCACTAATATTACTCTTTTTCATAACAACTAATTTGTTGACTAGTCATTTATTTTTCACATGTTATTCATTTAATTAGATTTCCAATCACCAAAATTCATGTATCTACTATTTCTTCGTTTTCAGTGATATTTAAATGTTAATCCATTCATATTGTATAATATTTTTTTTGTTCAATTTGAGATTAAAAAATTATTCGAGTATAAGATTGGAAGATATTGAAAGTTGCATTTGATGCACTATGTAAACCATTTGAATCTTCCTTGTGCATTGCTGTCTTAGAAGGGCATGAAGATTTAAGGTTGTGTGGGTGCACTTGAAAATAAATTATGTATACTTAATTAGGTAAGTGTTGGGACTGTAGGTATATTATGTGCGAACTACCACCACTACATCAGTAGATAGATAAGAAGTAACCTGCTCGCCATAATTTTCCGACAAGATCTAGTTATCCTAATATGTCACCATCTCCCACTCACTCCTCTATATGTTACTGTTGGGTTTGTACGTAACGCAATCATGCAATCAAACCACATAAATAGGGCCGAAGCGCGAAACATAGGTTTTCAAAAAATTTATACAAACCCATAACCATGATCATGCTTTGTGATAGTTATCAATAACAGAAAAGAGAACACAGAATTATACCTTTGAAGATCCAAGCTTCCTCAGGTACAAGTTCTACTCCTTTGATTCCTTTGATTCCTCTGTAGTGGCTCCTTCCCTTGATCAATGTCGGCCACCCAAATGTTTGGCCTCTAACGGTGATCCACCAAGGAAGATGAAGAACTCAGGAAGATGGGTTATTGGCTTAACCATTGTTTCGATCTCTATAGAATATGTGTACTCCCAACCCTTGAAAAAATTCACGTACCTAATTTCTGATATAAGACTCTCTTATATAGATATTAGGTTAACCCTCCTAATCCAATTAGAATAGGGTTTTATTTAATTATTTAATTAAACACTTTTAATTAATTTATATCCTAATCTCATTAGGATTGAGAGAGAGAGCGAGGACTTATATTATATTAATTCCTAAACTCCTTTAGAATTAAAATAATAATAATAATAATATTAATAAGACTCCTCTTATTAATTTATTTTAATATTTCTAAAATATTAAATATAAACATTAAGCTATTTAATTTATTCTATCATCATAGATTAAATTAATTATACTTAATGCATTATTACTTTCTTAAATAATTCTTCTTCCTTTATGGTGTGACCCTTTAGGTTCTCCATATTAAACCGGTTGTGAATAAATTAATTAGAACAATTCTAATCTTATTTAAATAAATAATTAAACTAATAATCTATTTACTTAAATAACATTTATTCTACAATAGGGAGAAGCCTCCCTAGCGATTAACGACTTTCTAGATAATATAGATTTTAACATTAAGCATAAAAGAACCTGTGAGTTAATAGTTACCCGTACAATTCAATCCTTCCACCACACAATGGTCCCAATTAAATATAAACATGGATTTACTGTTAATCTTAATTTATTTAATCATATGTATTTCGATGAGAAAATGCACAACTCCAAATAATGCAAATGAGAAAACCTCTTTCTATTTCATTCCACCTTGGCCAAGGATTCCTGGTTTGTCAGTTAACGAATCACATAGGACATATCTTCTCTTTACTAGAGGTGGGTAATTCTTTATTGGATCATACATTATCTCCATATGTAACTCATTATTACCCAAGCAAACCCTATATATACCTTAAAAGGCCTTAAGGAATAAGTCAAAGTATAATTTGTTACATACAAGATACTATGATGATCTCAAGTCCAAGAATCACTTGTACTACTATCACATTAGGAATTCCTATTGACAGGCGAGTAAAACTCCATTAGGTATTCCATAGTGAGTCATGTTCAGTGAACTTATTCTCCAATAAGCATCTACATACTTGCTTTAGTGTCTCCACACAAATGACCATGAGATCAGTCATTCTCATCCAATGAGCAAGCAACATATGTACCAATCTATCCGAATTTACTAATCCCCATTTTAGTAATTCCACGATTGGGAACAATTTTAGTTTTTAAGCTTTCTAAGAATTTAGATCTCATTAGCATGATCTAATCATGATTCTAAAAGCATTGCTTAAAACTATGGGTTATTTACATATTATAAAAATAGCACCATGTAGATAATTAAATGCCTTTAATAAATGGATATTTTATTAATAAATAAATAAGATTGTTTACAAAGTATGTGCTTTATCATCATACATGATTGGCTTGTATACACACTACTAGCAATCTCCCACTTGCACTAAAGCCAATCGCCATGGTATCTCATACCCATCTTCTCTAAGTGACGATCAAACTACTGTTGTATTAAAGCTTTAGTAAATGGATCTGCAATGTTGTCTTGAGAGTACACATGCTCAAGGTGACGTCTCCTCTTTCAATGATCTCCCTGATCAAATGAAATCGCCGCAACACGTGTTTGGATTTCTGATGAGACCTGGGTTCCTTAGCCTGTGCAACTGCTCCTGTGTTGTCACAGTAAACGGGAACTGCTTCTCTAATGCTAGGAACCACACCAAGTTCAGTTATAAACTTCTTCATCCAAACAGCTTCCTTTGCAACTTCACTTGCAGCTATATACTCTGCCTCTGTCACTAAATCAGCAATGTTTGCTGCTTGGAACTCTTCCAACTCACTGCGCCTCCGTTCAAGGTAAACACATACCCTGAAACAGATTTACTGTCATCTTGGTCTGTTTGAAAACTTGAGTCCGTGAATTCCTCGAGTTTTAATTCAGACCCACCGTAGACAAGAAAAATATCTTTAGTCCTTCTCAAGTACTTTAGGATATTCTTCACTGCCTTCCAGTACTCTTCTCCAGGATTCGACTGATATCTGCTCGTTACACTAAGTGCATGAGCAACATCTGGTCTAGTACATATCATACCGTACATGATAAATCCTATTGCAGAAGCATAAGGGATCTTACTCATACGGTCTCTCTCCTCAGGTGTCTTTGGGGCCTGTTTCTTGGAGAGCTGTATCCCATGGCTCATCGGCATGAGACTTCTTTTGGAATCTTCCATGCTAAACCTCTTTAGCATCGTATCAATGTACGTTCCTTGGGATAAGCCGAGCATCCTTTTAGATCTATCTCTATAGATATTTATCTCCAAACTATAGGATGCTTCACCCAAGTCCTTCATAGAGAAGTTTTTAGATAATCAGATTTTAATTGATTGTAACATAGGAATGTCATTCCCTATCAGTATATTCATC